>OZ034800.1:91401616-91901616 GCA_964028335.1 Altica lythri | reverse complement strand
GAATAAATAAATAATACTCTAATTAAATCGGACAAAAACATATAGTAGGTACCTACCTATATAGAATCATGTGAGGTTGCAGGTGGAAAATAATAAGGAAAATAATAAATGCTTTTATTATATCGGAAATACCAAATGCTAAAAAAACAGTCATAAAGAACGAGTATAGTAGTATTCTACTTATAATGTAGGTAAAAGGCGGGCTAATATACGTGGTCTATTTCACTTATTATTTATTAAAGGACTAGCCAATCAACAGGTATCATTGCATGTTGTTTTCACCTAATCGATAAACTACGAAGGAAAATTGTACAGAACAAATAATCATTATTCAAGAGATAAAAAACTAAATTACGGTAGTTTTTAATAAAAAAATCAGTTGCAGTTTGTTATCTTGTAAAAGTAAAAATACAATTATTTATTTCAAACCTTATTTATGTAACTTTTAATTTTTTTTTTATTTCAATTAATAAAGAAATATATGATTTAATACTTTTGTTAGCAATAATAAAAATCATGATGTAACGCTTTTTTCTGTCGCTCTTTTTACGTTCATTTTGCCTTCTAAACGTCCCAGAAACATACATTTAATAATACACAAATATAGATTTTTATTTAAATATATTAAATTTCTAAACAAACCTACACTTAGAAATTAAACCAATATTTAAATGCATTAGCCTCACCAAGATTTTTATGACTTTAAGTTTTCGGATAAAATGTTTTATAATAATTTTAAAACGACAATTTAATTTTTCAATATGTGAATCCCTAAAAGATGGAGGTGTAAATTAATATATAAAAAAATCTATACCATTGTTTAACATGTTGGTTGCGATGAAAGTCAGTAGATGGCGTTATATTCCGATTTCTTAATAATACAGCTACAAAGATTATTTGGATTTGTCTCCATCTGGATAAAATAGTGAGTATTTTCAACAAATTGTTGAAGTCTGGAAAAACTTTAAAAAACGTAAAAATCCTGAAAAATTGTTGAGAATTTAGAAAGATTGCTGGAAAACGTGAAGATTGTTAAAAATCGTAAAAATTGTTATTTAATAACAATTTTTACGATTAACAATCCTAAAAAAATTTTAAAATAGTAAAATATTTTTAAAAATCCGAATAAAATATTCAAAATCGTAAAAAAAATTGTTGAAAATCTTGAAAGCACGTTGAAAATCTTGAAAATTTTTAAAAATTATTGATATTCGTGAAAAATGTTGATAATGGTAAAAAATGTCGGTAATCATAAAGACAATTAAAAAAATGTAAAAAATTATTGTTGAAAATTGTAAAAAATCCTGGACAATCTTAAATTCCTGTTTTAAATTAAATTGAAATAAAAAGTAATTCTAGGCAGATGTATATCATCTAAACCTCTGGTATTGTATAAATGGACACTTTTGTTAAAGGAGACGAACTGTTGAAAATAATGGATTTACTATTTTCTATTTTGCTTTGAACAGTGTAGTGTCGCGACTTTGTTAAGTTTATACAGGTTTTTTGTAGATAATAAATAATAAAATAATAGAAAATAATAACAATAATGTATCCTGACAGTGTTTCTGCACAAGTTCCGGATATTGCTGATAGAGTTAGGTAATTTTATACAATAATAAATGCTTATGTATGTATAAACACTCTGTTGTGTTTACAAATTACTTATTCCTTCACTAATTAATCGAAAGGAACTTCGTTAAATCCGGGTGTCCCTTGACACCTCACACTTTTTTTTTAAGTAGCACAAGGTCCCAAATAATACTAGAAAATATACTATTAAGTTGATTATTTTTGGAACGAAGTTCCCTTTCGCGCGTTACGAACAGTTACGACTGACGCTAGGAGCTAGCCAAAAAAAATTCATACCAAAAGTTGTCACGACACTATGACACGACACACGCATGTTTCTCTCTCTCACAGACCAAAAAATAAATAACTCTCTCTCCCTCTCTCTCATAGATAGATATATTACAATTAAAAAGACACAATTTTAAATTAAAAGAAAATGTACATTAAAAAGAAAATACTGTAGAAAAAATAATAATTAACTATAATAGTATTACATTTTATTTCATCCTGTTTTTATAAATTAATAAATTCATAAACATTTTAAAAATAGTTCGTAATTTGACTATTTAGGTACCTACGTCAAATTACCTTAACTGTCAGTTACTGTCAAATATTTTAATTTTAAAATTTTGTATTGAATTCCTAATTCCTGTTTTAAATTATAAAAAGTAATTCTAAAAAGATGTGTTATCTAAAGCTCTGGTATTGTATAAATGGACACTTTTGTTAAAAGAAACGAACTGTTAGGTAAGTAGAGATTTTATACAGACAATAATAAATGCTTATGTATGTATAAACACTGTGTTGTGTTTACGAATTACTAATTCCTTCACTAATTAATCGAAAGGAACTTCGTTCCATCCGGGTGTTCCTTGACACCTCACACTTTTTTTTATTTATTTATTCTCTTTTTTTAAACTTGATCCATTAAACTAAGGATTCTAACGTTTTGATAGGTTTGTTACTTCTATTTACTATTACCTATATATACTTTTAATCCCATAAAGAAACTGATCTATCAGAATACTATGTTTGTAGTATAGAATGACTCATAAAATAATCTATAAACGCCATCCATTAATATATGAACCAAGTATGAGTAAACAATTCCTAAAAGTGCCAACAACATCTAGACGTGTTTAATTACGAAATAGCTTGCTAGGAATACCACCTGTTTCTTTCACTTGAAATTTATTTACTTATACATTAAATATCCAACATCTTGTGTCAAATCAACAGAATGTTTTGGTACCCATTTAAATAATTTAGTTAATGGATTCGTTTTACTGCAATATACAGAAAAAAATATATAAAGTAATAACAAACATATTAAAGTTTCATATCTGTATATAGGGAAAGGAAGACAAAACTAACCACTTAAGAAAAAACAAATGTAGAAAAAAAACACTCGTTTTATTAAAGCTCTTTAAGAGTAGAACTAATCAGCATTATTAACTCTATAATACGTACGAATCAGACTTTGATAGCTTTACAAACAATGAAGCTATTAGATGATTTCTTATACCGTTTCACATTCGTAAGTGAGGCAAAACGAACACACATGAAGGCAAAACGGAATCAGCAAACGCATTTTTTTAAAATGCTGTGTTTCAAACCTTCTTCCTCTAATCCTGTGCAAGCGCAATGATCCCATAAACGACAATTTAGGCACTGGACCCAACCTCCGCTTGATTCTAAAAACAAATGAGCGCAGTACCTATAAACACTCTGCATCGTCATCGTCACTTTTCTTTTTTGCTTTTCCTTTTTTTCGAAATCTTAAAACTATTCTCAGTGTTTTCTTTCCTTCTTTGAAGGCACTGTCAAAACTAAGGGCTTTTTTATCTTTTGAGCCTGCTTATTTTGAGAAGATTCAAGTTCAAGACCATATGGCGATAATGTTATAATTGCTGTTTTTCTTCATTTGACACTGGTCTTTGTTGTTTTCGGAAAAGGCATTATATCTTTGGGCCCCAAACGATATATTGGTGTTCCCTGCTATGGTCGATACTGTTGGTTCCGTTGCACTTTGATTAAAATATAAGGGCTCTGAAACAGTTAGTCTAAGTTCACCAGCATTAATTGTTGATGCTGTGATTGTGGCATCTATCGTTGCGGTTGTGGTGGACGTTAAAGTATTTTTATCAATATTTAGTCCTTCGTTACCGCTTGATGTTGAAGGCTAAGATCTTCCTACAGCTGTGTACGTGCGTTTGGCAAAGTTGAGTACACCGATCGAAAACGGGAACGTGGCGGTCTAGATTTTATTCCTAAGAACTTTTATTCACAGTTATTTATCAGCCTGTTACAATGTCACTTTCCACTATCTAAATTTAATGTAACTTAATATTTTATATCAATATAGTTAATTTGTGCGTTATGTCATAGGCATAACCCATAAACACATAACCTTGAAACTAATTTAAGATATATATCATGATAGTCTTCCATTAAAAACCGCATTTGAGGGTGGTTCTCACTTGTGTGCATAAACAATTTTTTTATAAATATTTTACAAAAATTCTGTTTGTTGGAACGAAGTTCCCTTTCGGGCGTTACGAACAGTTACGACCGAGGCTAGGAGCTAGCCAAAAAAAATTCATACCAAAATTTGTCACGACACGACATACGCATGTTGTCTCTCTCTCTCTCTCTCTCTCATAGATATTTATTTAAATAGGAAACCCTAATATAATAAATACTAATAAAAGTACAATTAAAAAGACACTTATTTAAATTAAAAGAAAATACTGTAGAAAAAAATAAGTACTTATAATAGTATTATATTATATTTCATCCTGTTTTTATAAATCAATAAATTCATAAACATTTCAAAAATAGTTCTTAACTTGACTAGTTAGGTACCTACGTCAAATTACCTTAACTGTCATTTACTGTCAAATATTTTAATTTTAAAATGTTGTATTAAATTGTTAATTCCTGTTTTAAATTAAATTGCAATAAAAAGTAATTCTAGGTAGAATTGTGGACACTTTTGTTAAAAGAAACGAACTGTTGAAAATAATGGATTTACTTTTTTTTTCTATTTTGCTTTGAACAGTGTAGTAGTGTCGCGACTTTGTTAAGTTTATACAGGTTTTTTTGTAGATAATAAATATTAAAATAATAGAAAATAAAAACAATAATGTATCCTGACAGTGTTTCTGCACAAGTTCCGGATATTGCTGATAGAGTTAGGTAAGTAGAGATTTTATACAGACGATAATAAATGCTTATGTATGTACAAACTCTCTGTTGTGTTTACAAATTAGAATTCCTTCACTAATTAATCGAAAGGAACTTCGTTCCATCCGGGTGTCCCTTGACACCTCTCACTTTTTTTTGATTAAAAATATAATTGTTAAAATAATTTATTCGATTTAGTAGTAGAAAAATACTTAAATGTCTTATTAAAAATTTTGCACTTCCGTTACTTTCCTGCAACGGAAAAGGATGTAAATACATTAGATAGCTCTAAATGATAACAGCAGGGATTTTAATTAAACATATAAAATGACAATTTCTTCTAGCATATTGTTTTTTTTTTGGTTAATAAAAACAAGTTATGTTACATAGAAATGTAAAAACACTTTTCCAAATCTGGAGTTTACGGTTGCAAAACACTATTGCATTTTTTAATTAGAAAATGTAATTTAAATGTTTTGAGTGGAGTTGAGCAGAATTGAATAAAATTGTAGATGATATCCTGCTTTGTGAAATTATTTGATAATTGTATTTATTAGATATGATATTAAACGTTGTCATTGCTGAGTATAAGAAAAGTTAACTTTATTTATGGGATTAGTGAATGGACCACTTACTTTACTCGTATTTCTTTTCTAGAGATCACTTCTTTCATGGAGATCCGAACGTTCTCAGTATGTGACCTAATAATGCCTTCCCTCTTTTTTTATACTCTTCCACATTCCCTTTCCTTATTTGTTCTCTTTATAACAAATAGCTAGCATCCGTCAATAGTAACACAATACACATAATTTCCTTTCTGTATTTAAACAAGATCCTAATATACCTACAATGTGTCACAACCCCTTTTACCATTTGATAAACTTTGTTGTTGTTATGCAGTTCACGCTATCATTTTTCTAGGTGTAATTTTATACCCGGGTAAGCATTTGCTTTATAAACATATTATAGATGTTTTTAATAAAAATGTAAACAAACCTTATCTTTGATCATTAATGAATTCAATCTTCAGCGCATCAAAATTTCGTTTGTTTATGTTTATGTATATAATTGATGACTATTTAAGTTGAGTGCTTGTCGAGAAATGTAGTTAAGCGTTAAGCCTTCAACATTTTCTAGCAATATTTTATAATTTTTAAAGAAATCTTTTTTGCAGTAATGCAGACTATTATTAGTTTTAATAATTGAATTAATATTTATTTGAGAGATATAGGCTATTAGAACCACTAAGGTCCGTTTATCAATATATTTCCAGACAGTTTCATTTATTAACGAAATCTTGTTATTACTACTAGATTGGATTGAATATCATGTTAATTAACAATCTTTGATTTTTATTTAATTATTGTGCTAGCTAATCCGGTGAATTTCGTACTGCCTAATAATCAATGATTTATCTTTCTCATTTGTCGTTTTTTTTTTTTAATTTTTATGACTTTTTCTAGTTCTTTTGATGTGAAACATCTATAGCCGCACGTGAATCAGATTTCTCGCGTGGCGACTGTGACGTATGATTCGTATGACGTAAAAAACCTAACGCATCGATAATATATAATAAAGAGATGTACTGATACCTTATATGAAATTGGTCTCATGTTTTGAGCGACGCCGACGGTGGCGCGCCAACAATAGGGGGAAGAAGCTCATCGATTCAAAAATTTGGCGGGACAGGGTATGAATTGTTTCATAAAAACCTAACTCGATTCCGCCTACTATCTATTCTATATATATAAAAATGTTTGTTTGTATAGGCAACATAATATACCGAATAAATACAAATTATTAGGTGAATGGTTATACAGGATAAGTTGTTAATAATATCGAGGTTTGAGGTATAAAATTCATGCAGGTTGAAATGGCATTTATATTAAATTTTTCACAAAAAATAAAAAATATCCTTTATAAGTATTGTTATTAAAAGAATCGTTGACATTGACAGTTGATATTTGACAGCTGACAGATAATATTTTACATGTGACAGTAGAGATTTGACATTTCAAATTTGGCATTTGACAGTTGAAACTTGACAGTTGACATTTGATAGTTGCCATTTGACAGTTGACATTTGACAGTTGACATTTGACAGTTGACATTTGACAGTTGACATTTGACAGTTGACATTTGACAGTTGACATTTGACAGTTGACATTTGACAGTTGGCATTTGACAGTTGGCATTTGACAGTTGATATTTGACATTTGACAGTAGACTTTTGTCAATTGACAGTTGCCATTTGACAGTTGACTTTTTTCAATTGACAGTGCAATTTTTTTTATAAATGATTATTAAATCGGTCGTGCATAAAAGTTTGTATGTATTTCGGGCGTAAACAGCGTTTATGGACCTTACGTGTTAATAGCCCTCGCCTGCGGCTCGGGCTCTTATTTACACGTTGCGGTCCATAAACGCCTGTTTTACGCCCTTGATACATAAATAACTATTATTTTGTATCCAAATTTTGTATTTGCTAATTTTATTACCTATATATACAGGGTGTTTCCAAATTGATGCGAAATATTTCACAGGGTGATTTTTCAGCAAAAATTAAGGGGGGTCTTTCATATAATTTTTTTTTCAAAATCGCTCTCCCTCCAAGTTACAGCCCCTTAAAGTTGGGGGAAAATAATTGTTTTTATTTAATATCTCCACTATGGAAGAATTTAGAAGAATGAAATTTGGCAGATAATTGATGCTAATAAAATGGCATTTTTTGACAATTTTTGTAACCCTGCAATGTTTATACAAGGGGGTGAAAAAATCAACCCTTATGATATTTTGCCTCTAAACTTTTTAATTCGCCTACATTTTCCTACTTAAAAAATTGATTTAAGAAGACAGACTTAAACTGCAACTTTTTTATGTCTCGACTTTTTCTCCTAAAATTGTTAGTTTGATTACAAAAAAATAAAATAGGTTACAATTCGATATTACTTATTCCTTTATCACATAAATCCAGAAGCGTTATTGTTTGTTAAAAACAGAGTAAGCACGAGTCAAATAATGTCATAATGGGCAGATAGTTATTGCTAATAAAATGGAATTTTTTGACAATTTTTGTAACCCTGCAATGTTTATACAAGGGGGTGAAAAATCAACCCTTATGATATTTTGCCTCAGAACTTTTTAATTCGTCTACATTTTTCTACTTAAAAAATTGATTTAAGAAGGCGGACTTAAACTGCAACTTTTTTACGTCTTGACTATTTCTCAGTAAGTTGTTTCGTTGAAATATTACTCATTCCTTTTGCACATACATCCAGAGGGGTTATCGTTTGTTAAAAAAAATAAAGTAGGCCAGTATTAAATGATATCATAATGACAAACAGTTAATGATTATTTAATTGGACCATATTTTCTACCAATAAGATTAAATGGAAACGACTACGGCCATTTCCTCGAAGAAGTGTTGCCCACTCTTCTTGAAGATGTTCCTACACAAATTAGGCAAGAATTATGGTAATGAGTACCTAATATTCAATTTTTTTATGGTCAAAGAAACAACTTTTACTGAGAAATAGTCAAGACGTAAAAAAGTTGCAGTTTAAGTCTGCCTTCTTAAATCAATTTTTTAACTAGGAAAATCTGAGGCAAAATATTATAAGGGATGATTTTTTCACCCCCTCGTATAAACATTGTGGGGCTACAAAAACCGTCAAACAATGTCATTTTATTAGCAATAATTATCTGCCAATTGTGACATTATTTGACACCTGCTTACTCTATTTTTAACAAACAATTTATGTGAAAAAGGTATAAGTAATATCGAATTGTAACTTATTTTATTTTTTTGTGATCAAACTAACAATTTTATGAGGATAGTCAAGATATAAAAAAGTTGCAGTTTAAGTCCGTCTTTTTAAATCAATTTTTTCAGTAGGAAAATGTAGACGAATAAAAAAGTTCTGAGGCAAAATATCATAAGGGTTGATTTTTTCACCCCCTTGTATAAACATTGCAGGGTTACAAAAATTGTCAAAAAATGCCACTTTATTAGCATCAATTATCTGCTACATTTCATTCTTCTAAATTCTTCCATATTGGAGATATTAAATAAAAACAATTTTTTTCCCTCAACTTTAAGGGGCTGTAACTTGGAGATAGAGCGATTTTGAACAAAAATTTATATCAAAGACCCCCCTTAATTTTTGCTGAAAAATCACCCTGTAAAATATTTCGCATCAATTTAGAAACACCCTGTATATATATATGTATTTAGTTTGATATAAATAAAAATTATGGTGAAAATTACAAAAAAAAATCGTGAATTTAACTCTGATGACAAATTTATTGCAAATTTCCTACAAGAAATAGATATTTAATTATTTTTAGTTACCTACATTTGTTTCAGTAAAAAAAATTAACGACAAAAAGTGCAAAAATGCCATGTTATTTAAATTGGAAATGTCTTATGATTTAGGCACGGGTTAATGTCGATGTTTCACATCTGCCAGGCGTCCCGTGACGGCTCACATTTTTTTATAAATTTAATGTATCATATGTTTCTGTCGATCTTACCTTTTTTTGTCGTTTGTTTCAAGGTTTTGCCATTTTTTTTTTGTTGTGTCTGTTTTTTAGTTGTTTTTGAAGATATACTTCTATTCGTACACCCTGTAGAAAAAGATTGTGTAGAGTTAAATGAGAAAAATCATTACATATGTAATGGTGTGAGTAAGAGAGAGACAGAAACACTTATAAGGTATATTGGTCGGTAAAAACAAAGATAAAAAGTAAAGGACCTACAAGAGAACGAGCCCAAAATCCCATGCTTTTTCTTATGAAGGTCCGAAAAGCGAATTTTGTTACCGTTCAAGGTCGTCTGACGTCATAGCCCCACCCGGCCCCACCCACTTTCACTTTTAACCTGATTGCTTGGTTCTGATTGGCTGACAGACTCCGCCCTTTAATTGCTTATTAATGACTTGTTAATTACTAGTGCCCCATTGCTTCGTTCTGATTGGCTGCCTGACTCCGCCTCTTAATTATTATTAATGACTTGTTAATTACTAGTGCCCCATTGCTTGGTTCTGATTGGTTGACAATCTCCGACCCTTAATTACTTAATAATTAGAAATGCCCCATTGCTTGGTTCTGATTGGTTGACAATCTCCGACCCTTAATTACTTAATAATTAGAAATGCCCCATTGCTTCGTTCTGATTGGTTGACAATCTCCAATCCTTAATTACTTAATAATTAGAAATCCCCCATTGCTTGGTTCTGATTGGTTGACTGCTAGCAGACAACTGTCAATTTTCGAGTGGCCTTTGACGTTTGGCGCAAGCAGCCAACCCTCTTTTCTTCTTTTTGTATATTTTCGAATTTTTTCGCGCTTTGCTGACATCGTACCAACTTTACATGCTACCAACTTTACAGTGCTACCAACTTTTGACCTTTTACATTCGACGCAAGCAGCCAATTCTTCTTTTTGTATATTTTTGAATTTTTTTTCGCACTTCGCTGTCATCGTACCAACTTTACATGCTACCAACTTTATAGTGCTACCAACTTTTGTCACAAATGCCCCATTGCTTGATTCTGATTGGTTGACAATCTCCGACCCTTAATTACTTAATTACAAGTGCCCCATTATCCGCTTCCGATGGTTTATTATTTAATAAACCCCACCCATTTTGTATTTATTTAATTATTTTTTGATGTTTACTACCCCCATTGCTTCGTTCTGATTGATGATTATTTAATTAGCCCCACAACTATTATTATGAAATAATTACATTATAATAAAAATATATAATTGATAAATATTTAATAAACCCCACCCATAATTTGATATTGAGTAGCCATGTTTGAAATAATTAATATTAAGAGTAATATATTGATAAGCATTATACCACTATTAAAAATCATTAGGGTGATTATAGGATTAAAGAATAAAAAAATATAATAATAAGAAGTTTGTTTTATTAAAAAATATATATTTAAAATGGTAAGACAACATTTTTTAACCAATTATTTAAACAATTTACATTATGTTGAGTACACATATATTTTCCATAAGCGTGGTTGAAACATTGAGTGAATACAGGTTGAAAGACGTCAGTACAACAGGGGGTTCCATCATATTTTGTAACATCGTAAATATTTGTCGAAATTCCAAGTTCTCGACATTTGGTTTCTAAAAAATTTAGTTTTTGACTACCTCTGACGTATATGCAGTCTGCTGAATTTAATAAATATTTTTCCAGTATGTTATTAATTTCATTATATTCAATATCACCAGAGTCGTATTTTATTCCATGAACATATTTTTCAACATAATTATTAGTTCTCTTATCCTTAGAACTCAATGTGTGGAAGGGTACTGGTGGTTTAAACAGAAAACTAGTAATATGTTTTCCAATCAGTATAGACAATTCTTTCGGATAAAATATATCCTCAAAGATAATTCCTTGAATATCTACAAGTGCTATTCTCATGATGCCTTCTATGAAACTGAAAATTTGTATAAAAGTTTCGTTTTATATTAAGCTTTAAGGCTGGATAAGTGGGGTTTCAATCTAATATTTCTCCTTTTAAACAATCACTTTTAATCTTCTTATCTATATGATAGGTTTATATAAAAATTTTGATTGATTCCGGATTGATTAAATATTATTCCCATCTGTTTGAAATCGATCTAAAATCATATATAAGAAAAAACATTATTATAATAAAAAATTATTAAAGTAACTTTTAGACTCACCTATATAATATCCAACTCAAAAAATTTATATTATTGTCAAAAAAGAAGAAAAGAGGGTTGGCTGCTTGCGCCAAACGTCAAAGGCCACTCGAAAATTGACAGTTGTCTGCTAGCAGTCAACCAATCAGAACCAAGCAATGGGGGATTTCTAATTATTAAGTAATTAAGGATTGGAGATTGTCAACCAATCAGAACGAAGCAATGGGGCATTTCTAATTATTAAGTAATTAAGGGTCGGAGATTGTCAACCAATCAGAACCAAGCAATGGGGCATTTCTAATTATTAAGTAATTAAGGGTCGGAGATTGTCAACCAATCAGAACCAAGCAATGGGGCACTAGTAATTAACAAGTCATTAATAATAATTAAGAGGCGGAGTCAGGCAGCCAATCAGAACGAAGCAATGGGGCACTAGTAATTAACAAGTCATTAATAAGCAATTAAAGGGCGGAGTCTGTCAGCCAATCAGAACCAAGCAATCAGGTTAAAAGTGAAAGTGGGTGGGGCCGGGTGGGGCTATGACGTCAGACGACCTTGAACGGTAACAAAATTCGCTTTTCGGACCTTCATAAGAAAAAGCATGGGATTTTGGGCTCGTTCTCTTGTAGGTCCTTTACTACAGTAAAGGACCTACAAGAGAACGAGCCCAAAATCCCATGCTTTTTCTTATGAAGGTCCGAAAAGCGAATTTTGTTACCGTTCAAGGTCGTCTGACGTCATAGCCCCACCCGGCCCCACCCACTTTCACTTTTAACCTGATTGCTTGGTTCTGATTGGCTGACAGACTCCGCCCTTTAATTGCTTATTAATGACTTGTTAATTACTAGTGCCCCATTGCTTCGTTCTGATTGGCTGCCTGACTCCGCCTCTTAATTATTATTAATGACTTGTTAATTACTAGTGCCCCATTGCTTGGTTCTGATTGGTTGACAATCTCCGACCCTTAATTACTTAATAATTAGAAATGCCCCATTGCTTGGTTCTGATTGGTTGACAATCTCCGACCCTTAATTACTTAATAATTAGAAATGCCCCATTGCTTCGTTCTGATTGGTTGACAATCTCCAATCCTTAATTACTTAATAATTAGAAATCCCCCATTGCTTGGTTCTGATTGGTTGACTGCTAGCAGACAACTGTCAATTTTCGAGTGGCCTTTGACGTTTGGCGCAAGCAGCCAACCCTCTTTTCTTCTTTTTGTATATTTTCGAATTTTTTCGCGCTTTGCTGACATCGTACCAACTTTACATGCTACCAACTTTACAGTGCTACCAACTTTTGACCTTTTACATTCGACGCAAGCAGCCAATTCTTCTTTTTGTATATTTTTGAATTTTTTTTCGCACTTCGCTGTCATCGTACCAACTTTACATGCTACCAACTTTATAGTGCTACCAACTTTTGTCACAAATGCCCCATTGCTTGATTCTGATTGGTTGACAATCTCCGACCCTTAATTACTTAATTACAAGTGCCCCATTATCCGCTTCCGATTGTTTATTATTTAATAAACCCCACCCATAATTTGATATCGAGTAGCCATTGTTTTAAATAATTAATATTAAGAGTAATATATTGATAAGCATTATAACACTATTAAAAATCATTAGGGTGATTATAGGATTAAATAATAAAAAAATATAATAATAAGAAGTTTGTTTTATTAAAAAATATATACATATATTTAAAATGGTAATACAACAGTTTTAAACTAATTATTTATTTCTACTTAATAATTAAATGTGTTTATAGACATATTATACATAATCTAAGTCGTTTAATACTTTTGCTTTATAGAAAAACATGTATTCTCTTAAAGCTGTAACTAATAAACAATCAGTACACATTTCACAAAATTTTTTTAGAACTTCAAATAAAGTGAAATTATTTTTATTAATATTATTATGAAAAAGAGTCTTAATTATATCTAACACATGATAATAATAACTACAAAAGTTTATACTGTCCAATAGTGAGACGTGATATGATAATAAATTTTGATCAGCTTCCAAAATTTGTTTTATATCTTCCTCATTTAAATGAAATTCAACATCATGCTTTCTAACACTTAGCAGTTTTATACCATCATATACAACTTGAGTAATAATGCAGTAATCACCACATTGAAATGTTATAGGAATGTGCTGATCCAATGTATCACTTATAAAGAAATCATTCACGTTATTATTCAATAATTCTATTAGAATGCTCCATTCAATAATACTAAACGATATTTTAGATGTGTGATAATATTGCGATAAAGTTATAGCTGAACTGAATGATCTGGCTGGTGATATTCCAACTTTTATCACATAACTTCCAATAGGAAATGATGTTTGTAATAAATTATAATGCTCCAGTTTAGCTGCAGTTTCATATCTTTCTAAAATTTCATCGATTTGATCATTATACTCTTGACCTACTGATGAGGATGTTGATGCACTAAAATAACCTTCACTACTCATATTTAAACAAAATATTGATCACAACTATGATTTATTATATTTTAATCATACTATTTATAATACCAACCCCACTACAATTACTTTTTATAGAACAGCATCATTATAATGTCATTACAAAATAAATCATTAAAAATATTCTTATAAGATTATTAAAAAACATCATTATAAGACTATTAACAAGTTATAACAGGTCAACATGTTCAATCCAAGAATTATGTTTATTATCAAAACCAAGCCACTTAACAAATATTTTGTTTCCCTTTCTTTTTAATATTTTTTCTACTAGATAGATGTCTGCATTATTTGTTTTCTGTAATTCCTGTTCATAGAAAGCCCCTTTAATCGGATTTCCCTGTATATCCTCCAACAAATAAGTTGTAGGATTAGTAATATTAACTTTTATGATTTTAAAAACTTCTGTGGTCCAATTAGGAGTATAACCTTTTTCAAAAATATGTTTAGCCTTCGATATTCGCACCAGATCACCTATTTTATATTTTCTTGGTCCTGATGTTTTTATATAATTAAAACGATCATGTAAAATCGTTTTTTCATTTAGCTTATTTATTT
Organism: Altica lythri; assembly: GCA_964028335.1. Classification (NCBI taxonomy): domain Eukaryota; kingdom Metazoa; phylum Arthropoda; class Insecta; order Coleoptera; family Chrysomelidae; genus Altica; species Altica lythri. The sequence goes on along the minus strand of OZ034800.1, from coordinate 91,887,106 downwards.
CAGATGGTCTAAATTTAATTGTAGAATGTATCGTATTGTTGTATTCTTTAGTAATTTGAGGTAATACATTAATCCATTTATAATTACCATGTAAACTAAAATATTTGTATAATTTTGATTTCAAAGTTCTTATAACTCTTTCAGCTATCGCAGCTTTCTTGACAGTATATGTACTATAATGGTTGATATTATACTTTCTCATTAAATCTTGAAATTTAACGTTATAAAATTCAGTTCCCTGATCAGTTTGCAGATTTTTAGGATAACGTTTTGAATGTTTCAATATACTTGCAAAAGCCTTTGTAATTTCTTCTCCAGTTTTAGTTTTTAAAGCTACTGTCCAAAGATATTTAGACAAGCAATCAATGACTATCATTATCATTTTATAACCCTTATTACTATTAGCATAAGGTCTCATTTCCGCAAGATCCATTTGCCATAAGTCATCTAATCCTTTGAGAATTATTTTTCGACGAGGATAATTTTTACGAGCAGGTTTGTGAAGCTCGTTAACTAATTGAAGCTTCTCTTTCGTCGTCATGATAATGACTAATACGATAGATGAATATATTATTTAGTGTTTAATTTTAGATTTAATATCATAAATTTCCTTAAATACATCATTAATTTTCATATCATGTAATTGTAAAAGATCAGAGGTTTCTCTAAATTTTTGTAGCCATATTTCTATTTGATTATTAATTTTACTTATCTCATATTCAACTTTATGTCTGCTAGTATTCTGTTCATCCTTATATTTGTTTAGCTCCCGTATTAATTCACCATGTAGTTTTGCTAAATCAATATTGTAAAGTGTATTTGCATCATCTACGTATTTCTTTGTTGCCATATGTTTTTCAGAAGTAGGAGGATGTCTTGAAATAAAGTTTTCAATTGAATCTATTTTGTTTTTTATAGATAAAATTTTAATTGATATTTGATCTTGTAGTTTTGGTAAATCTTCATTATACAGCTGATTTTTTAGAGATAATAAACCAAGCCTAAATTCTCCTTTTAATTGTTTTAATCCAATTATTTGACTTTGATGACTACGTCCAAACTTATCAAGACTCATTATGAAAATGATCACACTACAACGTTACATTAGTATATAATATCTGCTTCTCGTAATTCATTAATGATGGAAACAATTTCATTAGAATGAGATGTATTACCAGCTTCTTTCGAAGCATAGAGTAATTGCAATCTTTCACATAATTCATTTGGATCATCCCAATACACATATTCTACAGGATCATCATTATATGTTAAATACATTCCATTACCTAAAGTCTTAGATGTATACATAGGTTTTATAATATACTTATACTTAAATGTCGAACTATTTTTTAAATATCCTCGCTTATTTCTATGTACATTTGTTGCTTCTAAAAGGGTCGGAGATTGTCAACCAATCAGAACCAAGCAATGGGGCACTAGTAATTAACAAGTCATTAATAATAATTAAGAGGCGGAGTCAGGCAGCCAATCAGAACGAAGCAATGGGGCACTAGTAATTAACAAGTCATTAATAAGCAATTAAAGGGCGGAGTCTGTCAGCCAATCAGAACCAAGCAATCAGGTTAAAAGTGAAAGTGGGTGGGGCCGGGTGGGGCTATGACGTCAGACGACCTTGAACGGTAACAAAATTCGCTTTTCGGACCTTCATAAGAAAAAGCATGGGATTTTGGGCTCGTTCTCTTGTAGGTCCTTTACTATAAAATATATACCTCATGTTATTAGTCATAACTATAAGTCCTTTGAATACCGTTTCAACATTCAGTACATTGAAAAGGGATAGATGTACAAAAAACAGTCTGAACTAATGTATGAATATCATAGTGACGGACCACATGATTATTTGACAGATTATTTTATAATTCTGTCACGTAAGCATACATATAAAGTTTAGCATTTTATATTAATAATAATATTCAGTAATGAGTATTGTATTGTAGTCTAAAATACCGTCACATGGTTGCAGTATATTTTGCTCCATGCTTTTAAGGTTGTTGGATACATAAACAGAGTTTTTACGAATAGTCGAGGAAATAAAGCACCAAACCCTCCGAATTTTGTAACGTAAGATGGATCGGAATGCGTTTCTTTGCATTGGATTCGATAGAGTATCAGGAAATTTGTCGCTATATTTTATAATGTAAAAATGGAAATTGCATTTCTGCATTCGAAAAGTACATTTAGACAATAGAGAGAAAACTTACCACTCGGTGAGTATTGCTGAAAATGGGTTCAATTTATATACTCGGGGTTTTTGCAGTCGCTGAACACGATTATCACGATTCCGAAAGTCTCCGCGGCACTTGGTGTCTAGGGTATTTACCTCTTCTCCTGGGGTTTTGTGTAAATTCTCAAAATCAGTGCACACTTGGTACTCGGTGGTTTTTTGAGTCGCTAAATACGATTATAATAATGGCGATGGTGTTCGAAACACCTGGTGCTTAAGACGGACCTCGTCTCCAGGAATTTTATGCAAATTCGATACAAAAAGAGTGTGCACACGGTACTAGGACGTTTTTGGATTCGCTTACCACGAATATCATATAATGAGTTTGCTAAATCATTCGCATACAAATTTATGAATCCATGCGCGTGCATAGAAGTATAACTTCTGCTGGCAGTCCCACTGACTGCCAAACTAGTTTTTTTTAATAATTTTAATAATTTATTTTATTGCTTTTTTCTGGTATTTTTTTTATTTTCCCCATTTTTTCTATGCTTCTTAGTTTTCTTTTAATTTATTAACTTTTCTTTAGAGTTCTAACGATTTTTATTACGTTTTTGATTTTTTATCATTTTTTTTTTAATTTTCTCAATGTTTTATTAATTTTTTTTATAATTATCATTTTATCTCGAACGAAGACAAATCCAAATTATCTTTTTAACAGTATAATTTCAATTATATTATATTTTACTTTGGTTGCTCGGTTGTAAGTTTTGAGATTTTTAAAGTTTTTTCTGTTTTTTCTTTTGATTTTTCACATTTGTTGTTGTTTTTCTCATCTTTTCTTGTTGTTTTCTCTATTTTTTAGCATATTATATTTTCTTTAATTTTTTTTTCGCTTTTTTTTCAATTTTAGGTTTTTGCTAGTTTTTCATTTTTTATTTACAAACCGGAAAATAAACGCCAATCCGCTGTGTGGGTATTTCACGATGAAGAAAAACCAACAAAAGTGATCCATTCTCGCAATGTGTCAACGAAAATGGTCACCACTTTTGTGTCAAAATCTGGTCATGTGGCAACAATTGTTTACCAGAAGTTATTGTGAAACTCCGGCAAAGCAACACACAACGGCGAATCAACCTTCATCAGGACAATGAAAGTGCTCACTTGGAGCTTCAAAACATTGAATTATTAGACCATCTTCCATATAGTCCCGACCTAAGTCCCAACGATTTCTTCAGGTTCCCAAAGATCAAGAATCTCATGCGTCGGCAGCGATTCCAGTCGCCAGAAAAGCCATCGATACCTTTAAACCAGCGATATTGCAGGTGTTACCTGAAGACTGGAATAAACCAATTGGTTTGAACTTATACGGAAGTGTATTGATCTTGGTGGAATATATTTTAAAAAGCAATAAAATACTTTAAGTCTATATATTTTTTGTATTTATGGCTATATGCAAAACTAAAAAGACAACCCTCGTATCAAAGATGCAGTCAATGCTTTTAAAACGCAAATCTACTGTACCAACAAAGTAAAATGATTTTTTTTGTATGTTGCAGAAAATGCAACATTGCATTAATCTCTATAGAAAAAAGACGATAAAGTCTTTAAAACATTAACATATCAATACAATTTGTATTAATATGTCAATGCTTTAAAAGCTATCTACTGTTTTATTCCAGCTTTATATGCAAAATAAAAACAGGCTCTTTAGTGATATTATATTGTAAATTTACTGGTTGATGGTATAACAGTATTAATCACATCCGAATTTAATTTAAACACTTACAGAAAATCTAAGATTTTTGCTTTGAGTTGTGAGGGTGAATTAACGATATTGCAACAGTAAACTCACTTCTTATAAAGTTTTTGCAACCAGAATAAATCTAAATTAATGCAATGTGTAATGAAGAGAAGCTAAGAAACTTTATGGTAAACAAAAAAGTGATCTGTTGGGTATCCCTACGCTTCATCAAAATTTTATTCATCATAAATTATAATGAACTGAAATAGGAATATTTTTATGTTTTATTTAAAATTTATCTAATGTAAGGAATATTGAGGATAAAAGTGTTATCTATATATATAAAACTCAAAGGTGACTGACTGATATAGTGATCTATCAACGCAGAGCCCAAACCGCTGGAAGGATGGGGCTGAAATTTGGCATGCAGGTAGATGTTATAACGTAGGCATCCGCTAAGCAAGAATTTTGATTAATTCCAACCCCAAGGGGATAAAATAGGGGATGAAAGCTTCTATGAAACTTTGTCAATTTTAAACCAATCGGGCTAAGATTTTGCGTGCATATAGCTTTTATAACGTAGGCATCCCCTACAAAAGGATTTTAATAAATTCCACCCCTACGGGGATAAAAAAGGAGATGAAAGTTTGTATAAAAGTTTGTCAATTTTAAACCAATCGGGCTAAAATTTTGCATGCATATAGCTACTATGGCGTAAACATTCCCTCAGAAAGGGTTTTGATTAATTCCTCCCCTAAGGGGATAAAATAGGGGATAAAAGTTTGTATAAAAGTTTGTCAATTTTAAACCGATCAGGCTGAGATTTTGCAAGCATATAGCTACTATGACGTAGACATACCCTAAAAAATGATTTTGATTAATTCTACCCCTAAGGGGATACAAAAGGCGATGAAATTTTGTATAAAAGTTTGTCAATTTTAAACCGATCGGGCTGAGATTTTGCATGCATATAGCTACTATGGCGTAGGCATCCCCTAAGAAAGAATTTTGATAAATTCCACCCCTAAGGAGATGAAATAGAGGATGAAAGTTTGTCAATTTTAAAATTTGTATGAAATTCGGTGGCAAAAAACTTAAGTTCACGCGGATAAAGTCGCGGGCGGCCGCTAGTTTTATATAAATTACTGGTTACTATTAGAAATCTATACATATAAATTTGTAGTAAAAATAATTGGATGCTACTAGTGTGCTACTTAAATCTGTTGTAGCTGAAAGTCAACAAAAAATATATTAATTATGCTGTTTGAATTAGAATGGGACTTTTATTTTCAAACATATTTACGGTTAATTGAAAACATAGACATAACTAAATGCAGATTAACTCTATGCAAATAAGAGTATAAAAATCAATGAAAAATAAAACAATAAAAGCCGTTATTTACGAAATTTATATTTAAATTATTCATTCTTTTACGTTAACTACCATTTCAAATTTTAATTATTTACTGGATTAATTAAACCACTAGTTTTATTTTAGTCGAATATTTTTATGGTAATCGAAATATTTGAGTTCATGTAGTTGTCGTTATTAATATATACAGGGAAATTCTTGTCTATAACGTATTATATATATGTATATATATTCATATATATGATATGACATTATATGCTATATTTAATAAAATAAATTAAATAAAATAATGATTAAATAAAAAAAAAAGGAAAATATTCTTGATCCCAGGGTGGAGTACAAAGAATTAGAATTTGTATAATTCGTTCTAATTTTCTTCAGTATTTTAAGAATTATTTTCTTCATTCCTAAAAAAGGAAAATCAAAATAAGAAAATCGAATATAAGATTAGATATTTAAGATATATCTATTTTAAAAATTTATCTAATTAGTTGACATAATTTTAATTTAAATAATCACGTTTAAGTAAAACAAGAAAATTAAATATAAAAAAAATATATAAATTTTAATGATACATATTGTTAATTTAAAATAATTTAAATTAAATAATTACAATTAAATAAAACAAGAAAAATAAATGTTAAAACATAAATATTAAAGATACATAATTTCTAATATAAAATAATTTAATTCATGGACGGAATAAAGAAATACTTACGTTTAAAATATGAAATATCAATTTTCAAAGCCATAATATTTGTTTGTTATTGGTTTAACGTTTGAAGAAATGAAAAATTCTGAAATTTAAATGTATATTAGACAATAGTTAAGAAAATAAGAAATTATAAATTCATTATGAATCTAATACGATTTTGACATAACAGAAATTGTACAAATCAGAGTAATGAATCAAGTATTTAAATTTTAATTTATTGGACATATAATCAAGTAGGTAAAAAGAAAGGAAATATGTATAGTTTAAGTTTGTTAGAAGAATTCAATTGTTAGTTTGTTTATTAATTGAACGCTCTCTTGTTTTTTGCTGTTAAAGAAGTCAGACGTAATAAATTTTCTCCTGTTGAAATTTTGAGTTTTTTTGTAAAATATTCAACAAATAAAGGTTGAATCAAATTAAGATTATTTTCAAAGTTAAGAAGAAGTAGTGGAAAGTAAATGGTAAGAAGAGAATTTGATTTTTAAGTAAATATAAAGTCTTGAAAAGCGGAAGCATATTGGCAGAGAAGTACGTTTATTGAGTTTAAGAAGAGTAATTCAGCATATAACCAGATAAGAAGTAATAGATCGACTTACAAGTTTATTAGATAGCAGATTATCCAGAGATACAAATAAATTTTTCTTTGGAAATTTTCAAAATCGGTCCTGAATGGATGAGCCAAGGCATAAAGGAAGATCTTCAGTAATCACGGTACCTTATTCTTATTTAGAAATAAAAAAATTTTGTGTGTTATTTCTTTTTATACTATAAATGAACACTTTTCCACTAATTAACTGAACACTTTTTCACTAGTTTGTAAGATAATTTTCATTTTTCAAGTTGTAATTAGATTCAGAGTTTTTCATTTTCATTTAATTCACTACGTATAGCTTTGATACTGCATTTCAATATCTACCGTTCAAGATATAAAGTAAGGTTAAGAAATTCTTCCTTTGGAAATTCATCATTATAACGTAGTTTGGTTCATAAGTGTTAAAAATTTATATTCTGCACATAAAAGTATCAAAATTAATTTATTTAATTTTTTTTTAATCTTTGAATTCTGCCCTGAGATATGAGTAGTGCCAGGTGTATATAAAAAAACTCATTATATTTAAAATCATAGATATTAATTTGCATTTACCATAATTACAATTTCATTTCAAATTTAAAAAAAAAAAAAAAGGTGAAATTTATTATTATTATAGCATAATAACTTATAAAATAATTCTGAGCAAGTTATATATGTTATAATATATATATTGATATGGATTTTTCTTCATGGGTGCACGTTCTTTCAATGAAATGTTGGAACGTGATCCATTATTTGTAAATTGGTTGTCTTGATTAAGTATTTTTGTGTTTGGATTGTTTTTGTTGAGATAATAGGATGTTATGTTGTTAGGATGATTATTGATTGATTTGTCATAGAAGTTGTCATAAAATAAAAAGATATTAATTGATATCAAGAAAGTTTATTTTAAAATTAAATTATCAGTAGGAGCAATAATAGAAGAAGAAGCAATATTTAAAAAGATAGAGGACGTGAACGTAGAAACCAGAAAGTTCGAGGAATTGATAGAAATAGTTTAGTTAGCAGATATTGAAACAGAAAGAGCAGAAGGAAGTTAACAGTTACAGAAAAGCAGTGAGGTCAGGGCTGGAAAGTGGTAGGAGGAGATAAAAGGCAAGAAATAGAAAGTATTGAAGCAGAAAAAAACAGCGAATAGGAAGAAATCAGAAATTTAAAGGTATAGAGAAAGGGTTAAAGAACAGAAAAAGGAAGAAGAGTAGAAAGAAGAGAAAGAAAATAAATTTTTATATTTATATTTTTTGTTGTAATTTATTTTAGGACAATCAATTTGAAAATCTTGAATCCACGACCGAGAATTTTATTGAAAAAGGGTGTTCCGGAAGGAGGATCCATATCAATATATTTAAATATCTAAATGACGCCTATAAGTTCAAAATTTATCTACGGTATAATGGAATGGATATGATTTTATTATGTTTATATAATGTGATAGTTTAAAATTTTCTCCAGTATGGTACTTAATGTTTTGTTAACATAAGCAAAACCCTTTTGTAGAATAAGTGTCTAAGTGAGAAAAACTGTTTGTTTGTATTAAAAGAATTAGTCCTAAATGTTAGATAAGTATGGCAAAGGTGATAAAGAAACCAGGCCATCACTTTAGAGTAGATATATAAATATATTTGACTGTGCTACCTCCTATCACATCGATATGATCCGCATATGCCAACAACATATTTGGTTCTCTCAGTCCAAATATGTGAGTCTGTGCTGTTCTAGCGGCAATATTGAAGAGAATGGGTGATAACGCATCACCTTATTTTAGCACCGAATTCAGAGCAAATATCTCTTTTATTCTTTATACACGCAATGATTACAGTATATTAAAAAGACTTGTGTTGGAACAGCTAGCTAGAGCGGAACATAATAATGTCAAATAGTTTGATTGCAAAGTGACATAAAAGAATATAAGGTAGCAAGCAGGCTGATAAATTGACAAAAAAAGTATTAGTCACAATACTCTACGTTTTAAGCGAGTTCTAGGAATACCAAAAAGTATATACTACTCAAAGCCAGATAAAAAAATGATCGTCAGATAACACAACTCTCATTGAAAACATATTATACACTGCCCAACGTATTATAACCCTACGCTAGAAATATTACAAGGTTCCTTGAGGATTGTGCACCAATAAAGAGATACCTGCAAACCATGTGGCTGTTTATTGATGGAAACCCTAGCTGCAGAGTATGCGGCAGGAAATATGAAACAGTTTAAAACATTGTGTGATTGTAAGCGTTGAATCTCAAAAGCAACTTCAGCAACCATATGACACCTATCTTCTTGACCCATAAAAACAGGTTTTAAAGATCCTGTAACAACTTAGTATTCTGTCGATTCATAACAGTGTCAAATAGTTTGGAAGCTTTGTGACATAAAGAAATGCAAGGTAGCAAGCAGGCTGATAAACAGAACTTTAGGTTCAGTGCCAGTTCTAGATAGGTAGTCGACAATACTTTAACTGGGAACATAGGTATTCCACTCTACAGAATGTATTGTAACTCTGTGCTGGAAACATTATAAGATTCCTTGCAGGCGATGCAACTGCAAACAATAAAAACTCTAGCTACAGTTTATCCGGCAGGAAGCATAAAACAGTCGACACAGCCCCATACCCATCTTCAAGACCTAGATGATACAAACATTTCAAAAATCATGAGCCATTGGAAAAAGTACAATCAGCCTACTAGGCTGTAATAGCATCAGTGACTATGACATATGGCTTGCAGGACAAAAACAGGTAAGATTTTCGTTTTTAAATACTTTTTACCATTCATTTAAAATTTAGTTTCCGTACTTAATTCTTTTTATTTTGCGAAATATTTTAGGATTTACTTTTTCAATAACCCTTATTTATTTCTGAGCTGCTTTAAAAATATACATTTTTTTTCGTGAAGTCTTAAAAAACAATAAAATAAAAAATATATTAATTAGTATTCTGATGCTTAAAGTGATTAAAGTATATGAATTTTCCAACACAAAGCTAGTTCATCAAACAACGTTTTAAAGAAAATAATCTAAAATGTATCTCTTTCTAGAGCACGTTTTAATAGTCTATTTAATAAAAAATAACAAAATCATTTTAAAGAGGAAATGCGTTACTATCCGAACCAATTTTCTAACTTGTCAGCCAAAATGAACAGCATGGTATGTTTTGGCGTCAGATATCTGAAGTGTTCTGAGCTGAGCAGTCATCATGTATGCACGAAACCAATACCTGCCTAAGTGTAGAACTTTAAAATTGACACTGTTACACCATCCGAATTGACTGATTTTGTATTCTGTGTGAATGGTTGAAAGGCTTCCTGTTCTCACTTCCCTCTTTCTTGTTTCGCCATCTTAGTACGTCCTTTAGGAAAACAGCGTACGTAATGACTATTTAAAATAGTCTATAGTTTAAGTATGTAACAAAATTTGGATACTTATAATTCAATAAGATAAATATATTAAAAGTTTAGGCATATATAAATATGTAGTAATAAGTTTTTTAAAACAACTAAATTATTTTACGTATTTGCGGTCAACAATTTTTTAGTAGTAAACAAAATTACAATTTCCATATGACGCGATGTTTACAGCTTATATAGAGTGCCTTTAAAAGGTTAAACATGGTTTTACTGCAGACCTATTATAAAAATAAAACGATTTAAACCAACTTAAGTATAAGCCCTCAAAGTTGTTAACAAATAGTTATAGTTTTGCACATAATACGAAAAGGATGTCATCGATTCTGTGAATTTGTACTGTATGATGTTCTGTGATTATATGTAATGGTAGGTTTGTATGCTTGGCAAGCTTCCACAAACACAAACACACGCCTATAAAGGGGGAGTTTGACTTGGCTTGCATGAAATGGGAAAAGCTTGTTGCCGATTCAGGCCAGTTTCGGTTTTCGAACACAGATCAAAAAAAGCTTGCGACGTATTATACGTTAGCGCATGTTTAAGGGCACGGCCAAATCAGCGACTTTGTCGCCGCCACACAAACGCCGCAGCAAAAACGCCGAGTCGAAATTTTTAAAAGCCTGGCCAAATCAAACGACGCGACGTATTATATTATCCACACGCACACAACACTCTTTAATTTTAATAATTCAGTTTGACAATGGAACTACACGAAGACGAAGACTGGGAATAGTAGTTTATAAATATCGCAAGCGAAATAAATTGAAGAAAAGATTTGCGGTTCATCCTATTAATGTGAACAGAAAGAAACATGGCCAGTTTCAAACTTTATACAATTTGTTACTTTCATCAAATACTTCTAACCATAACTTCATTTTTACATCCCTGTTTGAATAGTCACTAACTTGTAAAGCATACAATTCTATTTCAGAAATAAATAGTTCTGTGTCAAACATCTTTACTTCTTGAAATATAATTGACTACTGTTGAAATTTATCCTGAATTTATGCAAGTCGCAGCAAGTCGCTGACGCTAATCTGGCCACTTGCATTGTGGTTGCCGCAAAAAGTCCCTCTCTTTTGCGACACTGCTGCTGTGGGTGCGTTTGAAACGCTAGGTGTGGCCATGTCCGTTTAGTTACATGGGTTGCGTAGCTGCGACAAAGATGCGGCGTTTGTGTGGCGGCGACAAAGTCACTGATTTGGCCGTGCCCTAAGTGCCGCTTGCGAGTTTGAGTCGTACGGTTGTGTTCTGAAATAACATCGACATCTAAATGTGCCATGTTTGTCTGTCCGTAATAAACTAGTGCACTTGCAAGTGTGTAAATTGCATTTAAGGGTTTGTGAAGGCTTGGAGCTACTGGATGATTTGGGAGACTTGCCAGGCGTGTAAACCTACCATAACGTTTTATTCTTCAAAAGTTCGAAGTATGGCAAAAATTTCGTACTACAAATTTAGTTATAACTTTTTTGTCATTTCCTACTATCCTTGCAAATACTTCCACTATCTGAGTTAACCTCAACTGTACTAAATCAAAGATAGCTATAGTATCTAAAAAGACGCGAATAAAAATTTAGCATATGTGTATACAATACTTTTATTACATGTATAAATATGTAGCTTAGGATAGCAAAGGTTTAACTTTTTCTTGTAGTGCCATAACCGTTATCGACATCCTGTTGATTACCATATTTATTATCATTGTTTTGCTAACAGCTCCATAAAAAAAGAAAGTTGTCGATTTATTATACTATTATCTCAACTTTTTATGCCAAGAGATTTTTCTTTTACGAAGACGACGTTCTTCTAAGACCTTTCTTTGTATTATACGGTAAAAAATTAATTTCTAGCAATTCCCTATTAATTTGTGTAATCATAGATATATTGCCGTCTACTTTTCTGTTTCTATCAGTTAGTGTTTAGTCGATATGTGAATTTTTACTGAAATTAATGGGAGTAAAAAGTTTTATCTTTTAGTCAATAAAGATCATCCATGTACAGTAGAAATTGATTAAATTACTAACTTAAGAAAAAGACTATAACCGTCCTCACGTCTACATAAACTGATTCCGTTACAATAGAGCAATTTTTCGTGACAGAAATTTATAAACTTAGAAAATAAATTACTTTGTTGCCATTATTTAATAAATTTTCTATAAACTATTAAAAAGTTGTTTTATTGATACTATATACCGTGAGCCTAACTGCAACCACGTAGAAACCAATCGATTAACACTGAAATGCGGCTCTATGGCGACATTACCAAATGGAACTATGCACATCACAATCCAACTAAAACTTGTTTATTTTAATTTTTATAATGTAAATATCATCAAAAAGTGCTATACAAAGTTGGATACATCCTACATCTCTCCAGACCTACCGCAAAAGCGTAAATTTAGCACCCTCTAAAGCTACGGTTTTTAAGAAGTGTGCGCGCAGAATAAGCGCAGCTTGACTCGCAGTCCGCTTTGCGCGTGTCGGTTTTTATGAATTCACAGTTTTTAATATCGAAGAAATTAAGAACGATGAACAAGACTTATTGTTGCTGACAATGAAAGAGACCAATAGAAAAGTTGATGATTTATTTTCCTGTCGCAAATCAAAAGGAGCGTATGCAGTTACAGTGGAAAGACGACTTTTTGGAAACGAAATAAAATTTAGAGAATAGTAGACTTTAGGGAATTATTTGAGATTGTTCTAAACTTCATAAAAATAGGAAATTTTTGGCTCATAATGATCACTCTTCACAAGTCACCACTTCGATATAATTTGCTTCAGCTTATGTCGACGTCTGCGTCCAAACCCAACAAAATTGATCTCAGCTCTCAGCGCACACTCCAAACTCACACTGCTTTGTTAAACTCATGCGTTCAACTAGACAGACTCTTACAAACCGTATGCATAAGACACCTGATGTTCAGTTAAAGCGCACGTGAGCTCTGCTCAACTTACTGTCGGCCGTACGCCGCGCATTGTTCTTAGAAATCGTAGCTTTAGCGGTTATTAGAAAATATTCTCGGCTAAGGTCCATTTATCGACCGACTTGCTAATTTCCAAAATTCAATGTACCAACTGGACTTGTATCGCAATGAAACTTTGGATTTATGTCAAAAAAAGATTGATCTTAGATTTGAGTCTGAAGGTTTTATTGGTGGCGCCTTCTAAGCGGCTATATGCATAACTAAAAAACAACCTCCGTATAAGGAACTGAATAGTTCATTTAAAGTTTTTTGGTAATGTTTTTATTATTTTTTTATATTTATATTGATATTAAAATAAGTTTCAGATTTTGTGAATAAAATTTTGTTTGTTTATTCGTTCTGATAATTCTATCCTCTATACCTACAAAAACTGTAAATATTACTTATCTAATGGTTTGTATTTTCTGCTTGTTTTGATAAATCATTTGATAATCACTTATTTGCTTAGTTTCCTTCCTTTACATTGTAAATTTCTCTCTTGATAATATATTAAGTCCAATATTCAAGACTGTTAACTTATTTATGCCTTTAAATGATGCTTAAATTCATAGTTTATTTATTTTGATTTATGAATTTCAACAACACAGCATAATTAAAATAGACGGTAATTGCCCTGCTTATGAATATATTATTTGAGTCATCTTTTTCCTAATTACTGTAACATATGAGTTATTTAAAATTTCTACTAGCGTATGAAAATGTACTTCACAATGAAGATTTATTTCCTTTGTTACATTGTTAAAAATAATCTTTGCATAAATCTTACGAAATAATAAGAAAACCTCAGAGAATATTATAAATTAAAATTAATCGAGATAAGAAACGTAGAACAGATTGGAAGTAACATAAACTCAAAACAGCCTTTGAACTTATACAATGAGGGATGTATATTTCTTGTCATTATTTTCTATGCGCACCAATGAATCTGAATCGAGGGTCACTTTTGTCGATTTATGAAACCTCATTGTTTTTTTTATATCGTATTTCTTTAACACTGATTTTAGTTTTCTTTATTGGAATGAAAATAATTGTAAATATCTTGGTTTTGTTATACATAGTTCTTTTCCACTTTATTTTAAGCTTGCACTAGGCCAAGATGTAGTTAATAATCTAGTAGCAAATTTTGTGTTGTTTACTGATTCAAAATAAATTACAGATTTAACCATAAAAGTAGAAAATCACTTTAAGCACATTGAGGTTTTGGGTGAATAAGCGAACGAGCAAAGCAAAGCAATGTAATATGGAATTAACTACTTTTTTAATTAGCACTTAACAAAAGGTAACAAAGCTGGTTATTAAAATATAAAAATTGTATTCAGACAGTAAATGAAAGCCACCTTGGCTTCCACTTCTTTCTCGATTTCAGACGCTATAACCACAATACTTCGCTCGGATTCTATAGGGAACCAAGATAACGGCCCAGAGGACCATCCAAACCCACCGGAATAGAGGACTCCAGAGAACCTAAAGAATTTCGAAGAATAAGATCCTCCTTCCCTCCTTAAGACTCATTCGAACCGTAGACAGGGACCTTTCTACAGAAGTTGACGACCTTCTTGACGGAACCCACCTCACTTATAGGTAGATACAGGAAGACATGATTATACAAACAAAGAGCCCTTGATGAAGGTTTCTGTGGTTCCCTTCGTCCTTGTAAAATAGGAGGCGCCACGTCGAAGGAGACCGTCACTGCGTCAATCTCCCAAACACCAAAAGTTTTCATTTAGTTTGGGCACGTTCCAGGATCTAGAAAACAGGAGACCAAAACCATGAAAACCAGGAAGCAAGAACCAAATGTCACCGAATAACTGATACCGATTCCATACTAAACTTTTTTAAAAAGGACACCAACCAAGTTCTATAACTCCTGCGCACCTAATTTGGTGCAGTCAACTCGGCGCGGGGACAACCCGCGAAGGAGACAACTTGGCGCAAAGATATCTTGGCAAATTAACAAAGTATGACTATGTATAGGAAAAAAATTCATAAGCAAATGAATATGAAGGGAACGACAAATGCATAAGAAGAACAAATATAGAATTACAGACAGCCCAGTACTAAATCACACCAGACAAGAATAGGGCAACCGAGAAGCAGAAGAAAGAGGTGGAATAGGGAAAGATAGGATTGAAAAAATGGAAAGAGAAGGTAATTTTAGCCTAAGTAGATTTTCTACTCTTTGGACAATATAACTATATAATTTCTTTACTTACACAAATTAGGATTTTGATGGAAAATTAAATAGACTTACCTGAAACAAAAAAATATATATTAAAAATTTTATCAGAGTTAACATTTAAATAAAAAATAAGCTTTTAATATTTATATTTCATAAGCCATATATAAAAGTAAAACGTAGTAAATAAAAATTTATGTTCTTTAATAATTCAATATCTAACCACTGCAGGTATAAGTTTGATCCAAACTGCAGTTTATTTGTACAGATATATTAGTAAATAATGTATAAAGTGTTATTATGGTACTTTTTCTCTAGAGGCACATTTGTTTTCCCTTGGTTTATATATATTATCCAACGCTTTCTAGCCTTCGGCAAATATTGCACTGGTAACATAATAATAGTTGCTGGCTTTAATTATTTCTTATTGGTAGTTAAAATTCACCTAATATTTTTATTTTTAACATGTAAATAAATTCAGAAAATTATTTTTACTGTATAAAATAATATATTTAAAACAATATTTGTTGGTGTTTATTTTAAGCTTCATATAGGTACTGCAGATCTTAAATATTGTTAAATTTCGCTTTAAAATTTTTATACCAACATATTTTAAAATCAATTTTTTTTATTAAAAATAAAAATATAAATAAGTTTGTGTTTAATTGGGTAGTGCCCAAAGAAGTGAAACTTCTGATAATTATAATTCACGCACGCACGCAGGTAACTGAGCCCACGATTGAGAATTGAGAACATGTCATTTTGGTAACGAATTAGTTGTCTAAACGGCATGCGTCACCACCCTCCTCGCTCAGCAACTTCGGAACAATCTGCTTTTGTCAAGAGAGTGGTCTTGCACTATAATCATGGTGACTGGCTATTGTTGCGTTCTTTTCTCTTCGTTCGTTCTTCTGTAATGTGATTTCTTTCGTACTGTACGATCTTCAGTAGTGTTCTCTCTATGTGCCTGTTTTGTTACACTGGCGCTATGTTGTCTTCTGGTTCTTTACTGCCATTGAAACTGCATCTTTGTCCTATTGTGTTGTCAGGGTCGTATTTTTTTTATGTCGTCACATCATGGTTTACATGGTTCCTCTTTGTTTTTTATGGTATCTGTAGTTTTTCTTATGTTCACCGCTTTCCGTAGACATTTGATTTTTTGGACTTGTATTTTTGTCAGCAGTAGGTACCGATACTTGGGCTAGACACCCTCAAACAGCTAGCACCATAGTCACGTCATAGCAGAAAACCTTTAAAATCTGTCTAAAGCTTTTGACTGCTTGGACAGGTTTTAACAGCTTTCAACAGCTCTAGAAACAACTTTGGACAGCTTTTAAGCAGCTTTAGACAGATCTATAAACAGCTTTTAACAGTTTTGGACAGCTTTAAACAGCACTAAAAACAGCTTTAGACAGCTTTTAAAAAGCTTTAGACAAGTCTATAAACAGCTCCAGTAAATTGTACCTGTTGAATCCGTCACTGATGTATTTGTAGTTCTGTGCCGGTTCCAGAGTCTTCTAAGAACTTATCACCCTTTCTGCAACTTTTCTAAACGCTGTTAAAATAAAGTGCTTTAAAATTAACACAATTCACTATTTATACATTCCACTTAAAAAATAGTAAATATTTGTTTATAAATTATTCAGAAACTTGATTAACCGGTTTGCTTGAATTGTCTGTTTAAATAAATATAACAGCTCGGCTTTATGAAATATTATTGTTAGAATAGAATTTTTTAATTAATATTTGCTATCATAATATTGAGTAAAGTTCGAAAGCCTACGCTTATGTATATTGTGCAGTATCTATTTCACCAATCTTGACGTACCTATACTTGTATTATTTGCACTACGTTCCCGTGGCGATAACTTTATATTATGTGAATGTTAGTATAACTGTAGATTATTCTAACAGTTATTTATCCTCAGGGTGTAGTATTAAATTTTCGAATGGATAGTTTGACCAGAGATATGAATTCCATACAGAACGTTACGTAAATGTATATAGATAATATATTAAAATAATATATCTTCCTTAAAATAGACATCAAGAATATAATCTAAATATAATGTACCTTGGTACCCAACTTCTATTGTTTGCTTATAAATTCATCTGTGGTGAATTACAATTGACAGAATCATAAAGAAAACATTAATTTTAAAAGTTATTTATCTATTACAGATATAATTTTACAACTGTAGATATAGGGTGATGCAATAAGAATTAGAAACATCGCAATAACAGGATCTTGTCCTTAAATTATGACAGTTTAGCTAATATGTAGGTTCCCAAATACCTACCTAAGAAAATATCCCAGGTATAAATGCATTAACGTGAGGAATGGCCAAATGTAAGCCACTAATCCAAGCTTCAGGGTGACACCTGTTACACGTACGGTTAATAATAATAATAATAAATATGCTTTATTGCCTCTGATAATTCTACAATTTTATGGACAAAGCTTGCAAAAACAGAAAAAAATAAAGTACGTTATTACAATAAAAAAAAATTCAAATTACATAAAATTTTACTTAAATGTCAATATAAACTAGATAAAAAATAAAGAATAATAACAATAAAAGTACAAAAACTATTGCAAAATTTAAATAAATTGCAACATAAGCCCTGGGATCTAACAAGTTGAGACTGTTGCATATGCTACCCATTTATACAGGAATCTACTTTAATTTCCAAAACTAATGAAATTGACAGATAAATAGGTTTTTGTCATTTTCCTAAATTTTAGAAAAGATGTTGCTGATTTAATTTGCAGAGGGTGATGACTTTAAAGTTTTTTTTTTTGCGGAATCTAATATAGATTTCTTAACTAACTCATTTGATGGTTTTGGTAAATAAACATCATAATTTGAATTTCTGGTGAAGTAGCCATGAGTAAGTCTCGAAGAAGTGTCATGCAGGTATTTACGAATAAGGCAAACAGTTTCTTAGATAAACAACGAGAAGAGCGTCATAATTCCATGATTTTTGTAGTAGCTTCTGCATTGAGTTGTTTGATTGAGGCCAAATAGATATCGTATAGCCCTTTTTTGCAATTTAACAATAATAACAGATTGAGCAGCTGCACTAGAACCCCAGAAAGGAGAACCATATTAAACAACGATAAATATGTATTTTTGACGGACCACCCTAAAGGTGATGGTTTCTGTTTTTTAGAGTAGACACGGAATTTTGCTCATCGATTTGATCTACAGATTATTACACGTCATTACTTACTAAGCTTTTTGGACCTAGAGCCAAATACTCAAAGAGTCTGGGTGCATAACCAAGCATTTTTCAAGTGGAAATCCGTAGAATTTAATATAGTGAAATGGATCCTCCTTCCGGAACACCCACTTTCAATAAAATTATCAGTCGTGGATTCCAAAATTTTTAAATTGATTGTCCTAAAATAAATTTTAAAAATTATAAATAAAAAAATAATTTATCTTCTTTTAAATCTTTCTACTTCCGTTGTTCCACTTTTTCTCTATATCTTCCTCATCCAACTACTTTCCAACTCCTTCTTGCTGCTGCCTTTCCATCTATTTAATACCTTTCTACTGCTCAACTCTTTCTCTATACCTTCTTCTTTTACAATTTTTCAACTCTGACCTCCCTGTATCCTCTTATCCAATTCCAATTACTTTTTATTTATTTATTTATTTATAAATTCTTCTGATTATATAATTTTCTTCAACTCTTTTTATTTCAATTTAAATTTCAATATTTCTTACTAGTTAAATCAAATTCTATGTAATTTATCAATTTTATTTTTCTAATGACTTTTACCAAATTACAATCTTTTGACAATTCAATCAATAATAATCCTCCTCACAACCTAACATCCTATAATCTAAACAAAAACAAATACAATATCAAAAAAAATACTTAATCAAGACAACCGATTTAAAAATCATGACCACGTTCCAACACTTCATTGAAAGAACGTGCACCATTGAAGAAAAATCCATATCAATAGAAAGTAACTATCTTAGACAAAGATTGTAATCATATCAAATAGTCAAGCAGCCATCAAAGCTCTGACCTCACACACAATCAGTTCAAAGGTGGTCTGGAAATTCCTAGACAAACTAAATGAACTTGGACACTGTTACCCGCTTATGGGTTTAGGACACATAGGAATAGAAGGAAACAAAACAGCAGATAACCTGGCAAAAAAAGGAGCTGAAACCCCATACTTCGGACAACAATCTTGTAAAATCAGCAGGAGTACAGTCTACTAAGGAAAGAAGTGAATAAAGAAATAGCCAAGTACTGGAACAATCTAGAAGGACTAAGACAATCGAAGATTCTCCTGGAAAACTATAACCAGAAGAGATCTTTTAGCTGTCTAAACCTTAGTAAGAAGAACCTTCGTATTATAACAGGAATATTAACCGGGCAGGATATATGAAGAAACTAGGATTGGTAGATGAAGCGAAGTGGTAGAAGATGAAACCTCAATACACATACTCTCAGAATGTATTGCATAATGTAATTCTAGGGTCATACGAAATAGAAGAGAAAGAACTATCTAACTTAAGGGCTTGAAGCCAAACAATATCCTAAACTTTCTAAGAAAGATAGGACTAGAAGAGCTGCTATCAGTCTAAGGAAACATCAAAATTATAGCCAGAAAGTTTGCTCATACATACATACATACATAGTATAGTCTAAATATTGTTTGTGAGTAATAAAGAGGGTGTTTTATGTACGTTTTAATTTTTTTAACAGCTTATTCAATTTAAGACAAAATTTAAAGAATGAATGTAGTTTTAAGAAACTTTTAAGAATCTAAGTAAACTACTACTGCTTTTAATTGGTAAAGCATAAGAGTTGTAGAATAGTGTTAACTAAAAAGTATTTCAAATTTGCAAGAATACTTTTTGAAAACGATAAACAAGTGTTTTAACTTTAAAAGCAAAATTTCCTTATATTAATAAAAATTAATGTAATTTAATAATATATTTATTTTGTTTATATAAAAATAAATTGTTAATAATATATAATAAAAAAATAATACATATAAATAATACAATTCGTTAAAATATTGTTTAATAATACTTGGCATTATGTCCGTGATAACCTGGTAGACTCTTTTTGGTATATAAAGAACCTTTATAAAAAATTAACATTATTACCCAAAATACAAAAGCAGCAATCACAATATCAGCAGTTAATTTTAAATATTCAATACCAGTTGTCCAAAATATATTAGAACAAGATTTTTCTTTATTACTTTTTTCTGGTTGCTTTTTACTAACTTCTTCAATTTCATCTGACTTTTCTGGATCGTCTTCACACTCGTTTGGTATTTCCACAGCAGTATCACAATTATTCGATGATGTAAGTTCATTTTGTTCATAATTATCTGAATTTAAAGTAATCACATTATCAGTTTGTATCGAAGTATCAGGAGGAATGCTTGTTGTTTGTTTTTCCAATGTTGAGATATTTTCTTCATTATTATTTATAACTGTTTCATTTATTTCATTGTTTTCGTCTATAAACTGTATATTATCGGTATTTTTAGGTTCAATGTGATCATTTTTTGGTAAATTTTCACAAATATTTATAGATGAATTATCGGAGTCAATATTAGTTTTCTCAATGTGGTAAACATCAACAGTTAGTTCGTCATAAGAATTGTTAGCAACTTGTAGTTCATCTTCAACTGAATAATACGAATCTCTAGAATTTTCTTCATCATCTTCAGTTTTTTCTATATTAATTTTTACCACTTCACTATTTTGTTTCTTGAGATCATCAATTTTAAGTGTTTGTTCATAACTAGAATGATTTTGAATATCATCTGTACGCTGGTCATTACAGAATTCTGTCAATTTAATTTTATTAACTAATGGAACTTTGTTATCAGCATCATTACTATCGCACATTATAATGTAATGTCACAAACTGCTAACGTAGAGGCAAACAACATGCGAATGATACAATAATTACAATACACCACAGTACTAAAGAATTGCACGTTAAGCATAAGACCGAATAATCAGATCCGTATTACAAGAGACACAATCAGCAAAAAAAAAATAACAAGCAAGGAATAAATTTTTATTATTTTAATACTAGAATCGATACCCTTTGTTATTGTAAGGTGATATCATATCGATTCTTAATAATAATTATGCGGTAATAATTTGGAAATATTTTGTTACATACCGGGTGGCAAATATTCATTTATAAATTATAAGGCAGAATGTAGTTGATTACAATATATTTTATCAGGTGTCTTTTTAGTTTTGCATAAAGCCATAAAGTCAAAAAATGTATAGACTTAAAGTACTTTATTGGTTTTCAAAACATATCCCACCAAGATCGATACACTTTTGCATACTTACAAACCAATTGGTAAAACATTTATTTCAGTCTTCAGTTGATACATGCAAAATCGTTGTTTTAAAGGCATCGATGGCTTTTTCTGGCTACTGGATTTACTGCACACGCATTGAATTGTTTGAGAACGTAAAGGAGTCGAAGGGAATTAGGGCGAGACTATACGATGGATGGTCTAACAATTCGATGTTTTGAAGCTTTAAAAACTCGATTGTCTTTGGGGCAGTGTAAGCACGTGTATTGTCCTGATGTAGGAAGATTCGCCGTTATGTGTTGATTTGTCGGAGTTTAGCAATAACTTTTGGTAAAATATCATCTATATACCAATCGGAAGTAACCGTTTATCGATCTTCTAAAGCAATTATTACGACATGACCATTTTTTTGACACTCTTCACAACGAATCACTTCTGTTGAGTTTTTTTCATCGTAAAACACCCACCCGTTTATTTTTTGGATCGTAGGATTCAATGCAAGATTTATCGCTACTAACAATACAATAAACGTTTTCGAGCTTCCTTTTATTATGATTTATGGGGGCTGGAAGATTATAACGAATTAATTTCACTGCTTTAATTTAACTTTATTTTATTTAAACCGCAAGAGAAAAGAATATCTTTATTCACAGAACTCTCTGTCACAACTACAACTAAAACTTTTTAAGACATATTTATATTTCTTTTCTTAATTAGAGTTTTGGGATATTTCCCATGGTAATCTGATACCTAACACTAATTCTTTCAATACAAACAAACAAGCTTTCTTACTTAGACCCTTATTCATCGAGAGGAACACGTGCTTATCTACTCTCGTTATATAATTTAAACATTTAATACCACACTTGAAAATTTCAAAAACGTGACACATTATACTCGTATATAAACATAACGAAATAATATCCACCTCATTATACCGTAGATAAATTTTGAACTTATGGGTGTCATTTAGATAATTAAAATAATAATATTTCATTATATTTTCAACACCTTTGTTAAACCGTTCCAATGTTTGTCAACATCAATTGACGCGAACCGCTTTTTGCTCTTCTGTGATCACATCAGGATTAAGATATTCTAAGCTGAAACTAAAAGAAACGCTACTGGTGATATTTGAGGTTATAGAGCCATATGAATTTTCTGCACAAAGTCCTCATTTTTTAAATGATGTTAAGCTTTCAAATCTTCCTATGTCTAAAAAATCATAAATTTGTTTAAAAAATGACCCTTGGTAAGCCAGGCGCATCAGTAGATTTATATTAATTAATTATATTAAAAGTATACGTTTTAGAAAAAAATGTTTTAGATAAAAGTTGTAGGTCTCTTTAAGACAAACAAAAAAGTCCGCTAACATTTTTTTGTACAGGGTGAAGTAAAAAAGTTACGATTTTTTTTTCCATTTTGATTTGATGTCACGCCCAAACGGCCTTACCGATTTGGCCCATTAACGAACTCGACCGAGATTTTGGGACGATTGATTTTTGTACCAACTTTCATTTTGATCCGTTAAGAAATGCGACCGCTATCGTGTCCACAGATTTCGTTATATCGGAACTATACATACATACATACATACATACATACATACATATATATATATATATATATATACATATATATATATATATAAACTTTTGAACGGAAGGTGTTTTTGAGGTCAGGGGGACCTAAAACGAAAAACTCTAGTGAAATTTTCCCGAAGTCGTGACCTGCGAACCAGCTGAATAGTAGATATAAATCTACTAAAAACAATAAAATACATTTTAAATGCTGTCCTGAAAAATCCTGGTATTTAGATTATAACAAAATATATAGTTGCTATCATAACAATATTAAATGCCATTTTATCCAACAATATCATACCTGTTTGTTTTATGCATTAAAAAAATGATTGTGTTGTGTATGTTTATCATACCAAACATATGATTATTAAATATCTTATCTTTCCTATAATACTAAGCGAGCAACTGTTTGCATGTATTTCTATAGGTTTTCGAAAAAGGCTTTAACGATTTTGTTAAAATTTCTATACAGGTGCACAGAGGAAAAAAATCGATCCAGCTGGGTACCACGTCTGGGAAATATCGTTTTTTCCATTTTTTCACCCTAAATTATACGATGGTTGTCACGATACAATAATTTTGGTGCCGCCCGCGCGGAAATGTCTAAAGCTAGGAATTCACTTGAGCGAAGGCAAGGCAGCATCGGCTTGCCTCGTACACGCATGCTAGGCTTGCCTTACATGAGATTGCTTTGTAATTTCTGCGAGGCAGGACATACAGCGCTACCGATCCATGTAATTAAAGCAGTGCATGTTGACGTGTGTTTTTAAATTTGTACGTAAAATTATCGGTTTTAAAGTTTGGCATTAATTGAAGCTGTCCGTGCAAAGAACGCAATATGAAAACCAACCAATCCCGAATATTAAAATAAAGTACGATGCTTGGCAGAAAATGCAAACGCATTATATATTATGTTCCTGTTGAACAGTGACAAAAAATTGGACACACGACGTGATTCCTATCGAAGAAAAAAGGCAAGATTTAAAAACGAGTGTAGGTACATTCGTTTGCCGCTGAGGCACATAAACTTTTTCTGTCCCTACTGAGTACAAAGCAAGGCTGCATCGGGCTTGCCTCAATTTGATCTACCAACAACCGATGGATTAGATGCAAGGCGATCACAAGGCAAGCTGAGCTTGTTTGCCTCAATTTGACACGTCGTACTGTAGTAAATTCCCGGCTTTCTAATAGTATATTACGTATCAAGAGTGGTAAATAGGATATTACGTACGAGTGGAAAAGTTACGCACGAAGCCGCATAGCGGCGAGTGCGTAATTACACGAGTACGTAATACGTCTTACCACTCGAGTTACGTACTATGCTTTTTCTACGACTCAATATTTTAATTTTAATTCTAAATATTTGACATCTCTTAAAAAATATATGACGAAATTTGCCGTTTAAAATAACATTTATAAAAGTAGTGACAATAAGTAACATCCTAGATTAAATAATAATTTAAAATGTAATGTATGTTGCCTATATCTGTTTTATTTTTATTTTATTTTTTAATGAAAACTATTATATATTTATGTTTTTAAATTGACTAAAAGTTTGTAAATAGACCAAATAAAGTAGTACGTGCATAAATTTTTTTTTGCAATTTGATTAAACAAAGAAATTTAAGTTTTCTTATCTAAACGCACATGTATGTTATGAGATCTCATTACGTGCATGTTATTGTTAAATGTCACTTACACGGAATGTCTACAGTGCGATTTTTGACGTTTACAGTCATGGGCGTAGAAAAAGGTGTTTTACGGGCAAAGCTCGGTCATCCAGTTACTTATTATTAAATATTGTGTTTATAAAAAAAAGGTTATCGAGTTTTAATATCGGTTGGTATATAACTCTACTAACAAATAAGGCTGTAAATAGAGTGAAATGCCACAATTAACATTCGAAAAAGATAAAAAAACATGTTAATATGTAATTTAAAGTTGGATTGTTAGTTCGTAAACTGTACAAAACTACATGGAAAGACAATTACGGTTAGAACATAAGAAATAACATTAAAATAAAATTATGTTAAAGAAGTTTCCGCATTCTCTTATTTACATCTGTAAAGGTAGTAAGATTGACTGTATCTCAGGTGCATAATATTCTAAAACGAAGTATTTCAAGTTCTAGTGGCATTATTTCGTTATGTTACTAGTTCAAACCGCCCTTGGGGTTTACAAAATTTGTGTTCTAAACTTAAGAAATTAGCTTTATTTTACTGAATAGAATTCTACCCTATTACACATTGAGAAAATCAGAACACAACTAACTGTAATAAACTAGAAGTTTTAGGTAAAATATTAGCGTACGCTCATAAATTTTTATTTCTTATTTCAGATTTTCAGTTGGAAACATAAAATATTTAATTACACATTTTACATACTTTTTTTGAAGTGAAATTGCAAAATTCACAGCATATTTGTAATCAACAGCTCGAAGGATTTTCTTCAATACTGACTTCGAATGTTTCCAAATAGCTGAGTTTACTTATATCGTGACTAAATCTAAGTTAGTGTAGGTATACTACATAATATCTTATAAAAATATTCATGGGATTATAAATATTTCAATAATTACTAACTTGGTAAGTAGGTACATGCATGACGCTTGTCTAGGTTATTACCTTCGTATTTGTTAACTCGGGAAATGTATTTTCTAGATAGGTATCACGAAAATAAGCTTGATTTTTTTTCTTACACCAAGTATTTTAATTGCACTTTCGATAAATATTAAATCATTTGCAATAGTTAATCGATTTACATGTTCCTTCTAAACTTCTCTGGTTTGAATATTAACATACTAAATTTATAGAGTAGGTGCTGCAAATAGCTTTGCACATAATTAATAGAACAGTAGATTTCTGCGTAATATCGATTAGATTTATCGTGCATCTAATATATAAGACTTTTGATATGTTACAAAATAAATTAAATAAAAAAAAAGTGTGAGGTGTCAAGGGACACCCGCATGGAACGAAGTTCCTTTCGATTAATTAGTGAAGGAATTAGTAATTTGTAAACACAACAGAGTGTTTATACATACATAAGCATTTATTATTGTCTGTATAAAATCTCTACTTACCTAACAGTTCGTTTCTTTTAACAAAAGTGTCCATTTATACAATACCAGAGCTTTAGATAAAACATCTTTTTAGAATTACTTTTTATAATTTAAAACAGGAATTAACAATTCAATACAAAATTTTAAAATTAAAATATTTGACAGTAACTGACAGTTAAGGTAATTTGACGTAGGTACCTAAATAGTCAAGTTACGAACTATTTTTAAAATGTTTATGAATTTATTAATTTATAAAAACAGGATGAAATAAAATGTTATTATAGTTAATTATTATTTTTTCTACAGTATTTTCTTTTAATTTAAAATAGTGTCTTTTTAATTGTAATATATCTATCTATGAGAGAGAGGGAGAGAAAGTTATTTATTTTTTGGTCTGTGAGAGAGAGAAACATGCGTGTGTCGTGTCATAGTCTCGTGACAACTTTTGGTATGAATTTTTTTTGGCTAGCTCCTAGCGTCAGTCGTAACTGTTCGTAACGCGCGAAAGGGAACTTCGTTCCAACAAGTTATAATGGTGTCGTGGGACACCAGGTAGGAACTAAGTTCCTTCGGTTAATGTAGAATTGACACTACTCGCTTGTGTATACGACTGTAGCGCCTGCGCACGTCTCATTTAACGGTTTTATTCCACGGACTTTTTCTTACGGTTTTACTATAACATTTTTTTCAGTTCGGTCGCGCAGCAAAATCCCTATCTCCTCCAAGCCTTGGATTATACTACGTTATAAATTAATAATTACATCTCTTTTGGTTGTACATATTTTCATAATTGGTACTTTTCGTCTGGGCAGCTTATATATCAATAAATTCTCTAAAGATATAATTTTTATAATGATAATGATCGGAATAAGATAATTGAATTATTTTATTTAAAGTTAAAATAATATTTATAGTTTTTTGTTTAACACTGGATAAAAAAACTGAAAAAAAATTACCATCCCGCGTATTCGATCCTCCAACGATATCCAATCGTGAAGAGTTACATATGCTAGTCAAATTATTTTTATGTAGGGGAGACCAGGGAGGCTTGAGACAAGGGAGGAATGAGACACTACATTTATTTCCTAAAATCGGTTATGCAGAGCCATCTAGTGGTTACTAGTTCATAGCTTTAGTCAAATCTCTTATCCCTTTGCCAGCGAACCGCCGTCAGTTATTAGTAAAACATTGTTATTAGGGCACGTGCAAAATTGCTGCCAAAACTAAAATTTTATTTTGTGATTTCGTTGTAGTTTGGAGCAAGTTAAAGTGAAAATTGAAGTTGATTCCTTAAGCGTAGTGACCACAGGTATGTTTTGAATTAGTTATATAGTTATCCAGTGAATTAGATTTTTAACAAGAATTTTAGGCTACATTCTTTTATAAAACGCTACATAGGGAGACATGAGACAGTTGTTTTGGGGAGCCATGAGACGTCTCAACCCTCCCTATCTAATATTTTCAAATAATTAAAAAATGCTAAACTGATTAAAAAATGATTTGATAATATTGTTGTAGATACAATATGCCGCATTTCTGGATTAAAAAGACGAAACGAGTAGTTCCTCCGCCTGATGTTATGAAAACAGCTGTGGAAGAAGTTCTTGGGGGAGCGAAATTACGCGCAACTGCAAGGAAATATGATATAGACAAGGAAACCCTTAACAGATATGTAAAAAAAAGAACCTTGGATGCCCCTGCAGTTAACATTGCATTTCAACAATTTGGAATCAGTCCTTAAGCGCGAAAAGTTTGAACCTCATCAGATATGGAATATTGATGAAACAGGTCTTACAACCGTACACAAGCCACCCAAAGTCCTGGCAGCAAAGGGTGTTAAACAAGTTGGAAACGTCACGTCTGCTGAACGAGGCACATTAGTTACTGCCTGTTGTGGTATTAGTGCTGGAGGGACATTCATCCCTCCGTTTTTTGTCTTTCCACGAGTACATTTTAAGGATTATATGTTAAGTGATGCTTTCCCAGGAACTGCTGGAGTTGCTCACCCCAGCGGATGGATGTCTTCCGAAAATTTTGTTGTTTTCATGGACCACTTCATAAAGCACACTGGTTGTTCGATGGAAAATAAAATATTGCTACTAATGGATAACCACGAGAGCCATATTTCCGTCGATTCACTAAGGAAAGCAAAAGATAATGGGATTGTGATGCTCACGTTTCCGCCACACTGCAGCCATAAAATGCAGCCCTTGGATGTATCAGTTTACTTCCCATTCAAAAATTTTTATAATTCGCAGTGTGCATTATGGATGGTTTCAAATCCACGTCAAACCTTGACGATTTATAATATTGCTTCTTTAGCTAGTCGAGCGTTCGAATTAGCTTTCACACCAAAGAATATTGTATCCGGTTTTTCATCGACCGGAATTTGTCCTTTAAATCGTGACGTGTTTACTTAAATTGATTTTATGTCTGGCGCAGTGACCGATCGACCACTGGAAACTACAATTCTAGAAGATGAAGCACCTATATCAAAAACCGGCATGCAAGAGGAAATTTTAAAGCCTGAAAACAATCTAGAATGTAAAGCCTCAACGTCAAAAGCCCACGTACAAGAAACCAATTCAAACACTACACATAATTTTGTTAGTCCTGAAATTTTGCGACCACTTCCGAAAGCAGGTCCACGAAAGCGGATTACAAGGCGAAAACGTGGTTCCTCAAGAATTCTTACCGACACGCCAGAAAAAGACGCTATAGGGGCTAAAGCAAGTGCTCGAAAGATTAAAAAAAAAATTGTTCCGTTGAAGCATGGCAACCTTCTATCACAAAAGAAAAAATCTGTACAGAAACCTGCAACTCCACCTCACTCTTCTTCGAGTGATGAAGAGGAACGAATCCAGTCGGGCGGAAGTAGCGAAGATATTTCAGATGTTGATAGCTACGAAAGAGAAATGCTTCAAATTAAAGCTGTTGACGATGTCAAGACACTCCAAGTGGGAGACTTTGTTTTAGTCAAGTTTGTCACAAAAACTTCAATTGTGCATTATGTGGGTCAAGTAACAACAAAGCAAGATGATGAATACGAAATAAAGTTTTTGCGTCGTCACGGAACCACCTGGAAATTTGTTTATCCACCAATTGAAGATTTATCTTTAGTTCAAGAACAAGACATTATTTTGAAATTACCGTTTCCAAAAAATGTAGGTGGAACAGAAAGAGCCAAATCTACACTAACATTTGGGTTGGACTTCCGTTATTATCAAAATGTCCGTTGATTTTCTTTGTTTTTGTTTTTTTTTCAATAATTAATAAACATTTTCCGAAAGCTTACAACGTCTCAATGCTCCCTATAACCTGTCTCAACGCTCCCTTACCTAGGGAGCGTTGAGACAATTTTCACCATTTTGTAGAAATATACCTAAACAATTAAAATAATCTTTTGGAAGCATGAAAAAATATGGCAAGTTTAGCTAAATGGCACACAATTCACTTGCAATATACATTACTTTTAAATTGCAAATTGTAAAATTTATAATAAATAAAATTCATTTTTTGTCTCGAGCCTCCCTGGTCTCCCCTATTTACTTTCTAAATTTTGATTATATTAATAATAATAATTTATTATAAAATTTGAGATTAACATTAGTAACAGGTGTAGATAATCCAATTAAATAAAATATTACAACATAATTTACACATTTTACAGTTAAAAACCAATGATTTTCATTAATTTATAGAACATCACAAAAGTTGACATCGTTGGATATTTCTATATTGTTTACTTATATTATATTATTAAACTTACCTTTCGTTAGGAGATTCTGTAATGATCTTTTGCTTGATTCATTATACCTATTATATTTTTTGTAGACACTTTCAAAAAAGTTTCGGTTAAAAATTATATCATAACTGTCAAAATTATGTCTATCGTATACTGAAGACTGAGTAGAGGCTAGCGTTGTGTGGAGGCTAGCGGTAACCTGCCTACTAGATATAGTGGCACTGTTACAAGCGTTACGGCTTTATTGTTACGGTTTTTTACTATTACATTTTTTTCAGTTCGGTCACGCAGCAAAATCCCTATCTTATCCAAGCCTGCCGTAAGGAACTTAGTTCCAATAAGTTATTAAATTTCAAAGGTTTTTGGTGAAAAATTAGACATTAATAAAAAGAATCGCATTGTCGGCAATTCATGTAGTACATATATTGATATCGATTTTTCTTCGGGTGCACATTTCTTTCAATATATTTTTGGGAATGTGATTTCCCCTAAAAAAATCGGTTACTAGTTTTGAGTTAGATTTTTGTATTACATAACTTCTTTTTTGTATTGTTTTTGTTGTTATAGAGTTTAATTATTAAGTAGATTGTCATTCAAAGTTTATACAAAGATGTCCAATACAAAATACGAGGTTCCATAAGTATCCGACCATATAGAAGTAGATGATCGACTTAATCTTAAACTACCTAGTTATACAAACAATAAAAAAACGAGTGTGGCAGTCAGTGGGACTGCCGGCAGAAGTTATACTTCTATGCATGCACCCAGATTCATAAATTTGTATGCGAATGATTTGGCAAAATCATTATATGATATTCGTGGTTAGCGACCCCAAAAACCTCCAAGTACTGAGTGCACACTCTTTTTGTATCGAATTTGCATAAAATTCCTGGAGACGACGTCCATCTTAAGAACCAGGTGTTTCGAAGACCATCGATCATCGCCATTGTTATAATCGTATTTAGCGACTCAAAAAACCGCCGAGTACAAAGTGTGCACTGATTTCGTACAGAATTTACATAAAACCCCAGGGGAAGAGGTAAACACTGCCGGCAGAAGTTATACTTCTGTGCACTGTTAACTAATAAAACTTAATAACTACAAACACAGGCAAGTAGAAATATTTTTTTTTTAAATTAACTGTATTCAATTAAATAAATACTTAGAAAAATAAGACCAGTTGATGTGTGTCCTTACTTCAAACACGAAAACCAAACAGTAAAACGATCAATGTACAAAAAAAGTGTTTACAAAACCCGATTTGCT
Source organism: Altica lythri (assembly GCA_964028335.1). Classification (NCBI taxonomy): domain Eukaryota; kingdom Metazoa; phylum Arthropoda; class Insecta; order Coleoptera; family Chrysomelidae; genus Altica; species Altica lythri. Next base: position 91,855,950 of record OZ034800.1, on the reverse strand, counting down.
TACCGTGGGCTATTACAGTTTTTAAAACACTAGAAAACAATGCAAAACATTTTCTAACAACATATAGGTGCACACTTTTACAAAATTTTAACGCACTTTGAACTGCACTTTTCAGTAACTTTGCAGGAACAGGTTTTAACTCACACGCATGTCTTCGACTCAAAAGCATAGTGAAGGATATAATGCAACCATGTGACGGTATTTTAGACTACAATACAATACTCATTACTGAATATTATTATTAATATAAAATACTAAACTTAATATGTATACTTACTGGACATAATTATAAAATAATATGTCAAAAATAATGCGATACGTCAATGTAATACAATAACAATAGATCAGACTGTTTGTTGTATATCTATCTCTTTTCAATGCAATGAATATTTAAACGGTATTCAAAGGACTTATAGTGATGACTTATAACATGTAGTAAATATTTCATCTTTGTTTTTACCGAACAATATACCTTATTATATGTGATTCTGTCTCTCTCTTACTCACACCATTACATATGTAATGATTTTTCCCATTTAGCTACACACTAATTCATTCCACAGAGTGTCCGAATAGAAGTATAACTTCAATAATCTGTCAACTAATCATGTGGTCCGTCAATATAATATTCATACATTAGTTCAGACTGTTTTTTTGTATATCTATCTCTTTTCAATGTACTGAATGTTTAAACGGTTTTCAAAGGACTTATAGTTATGACTAATAACATGTGGTAAATATTTCATCTTTGTTTTTACCGACCAATATACCTTATAAGTGTTTCTGTCTCTCTCTTACTTACACCATTACATATATAATGATTTTTCCCATTTAACTCTACACAAATCTTTTCCACCGAGTGCACGAATAGAAGTATAACTTCAAAAATCTGCCTAGCCATCCAAAAATACAAAAAAAAAACGTTAAATATTAGAAGAACACAAAAAAAGGTTTATTTTAAAAATACAAAGAATAAACTAGGAACGAAACAACACAAATGTGTGTTCATTTACAACTAGCTTCTTTGACTCAAACATTACGTATAAAAGTAAAAACTGTTCTCTTATAAAAATCTTTAAGATGCTTAAAATAGCTGAAATATTAATATAGAAACTTTCAATAATTAATTTAGACACCGACTGCTTACTACCTCGGTTAGTTTAGTAAATAGATAGGTTGGAAGTTAGGAACATTACGGAAAACCAAAACACCTTGAGTGTAAATAGCAAAAGTGTATTTATAAAGGTGTTTCATTACATTATATACTAAGTAGAGTTGAAATAGTGCTTCGTAGACGCGACATTCATTTATATTTATATAATTTAACTCATGGATGAAATTAAAGCACCACCTGTTTTTATTTGTTTTAAATTTCAAAACAATGATCATGATTAACTTTTTACTAATAGGAGTGGCTCTTTTTGATAATCTACACACTTGTTGTAAAATAGTCCATTTTGATAAAATTATAAATGTCATAATTTTAGCTTGTGTTGAAAGTTGAGCACATTGCCGTTACAAAAATTGTTGATTAGCAATAGATTTTATTTGCTAGAAGGTGTTATGTTCTTAGTAGTGGTGGTTATAAAAGTTTTAGACTTAGAAAATGAATCGTGACAGAGATTTATTAGTAGAGGACGCAGTAAAGGCATCAACTTTACTCTATGCGCTATATTGCTTATTTTTTAAGAAGAAATCATTCCACTATAAATCGTATGATTAAACGCTTCCACCAGATAGGATCTTATAACCGCATGGACAAGGGCGCCAAAGGTCTACAGATTCAAGAGATGAGCGCTTTCTAAGTGTGCCTATTCTTCGAAACAGGACAGTCACGCTACAATCTTACTAAATGAGTTTGCAATTACTTGCAATGTACTCATATTATCTCGAACTGTTTAATAAAGCTAGATTGAACAGTAGAAGACCGGCGAAAAAACCTTTGTTAACCAGGGAATACAAAGTTGCAACACTATGTTTCGCTCATAACCATCAAAACTGGATGGTTGTCGATTGGAAGAGAGTTTTGTTCTCAGATGAGATTAGGATGAACTTAGAATCCACGGATGGGCTGAATTTGAGCACGGGCCTGGAGAGAAATTTACAAGCTGCAATATTGTTCCCAAAATTCCATTTCGTGGAGGCACTGTCATGTTTTGGGAAGAAATCTGTTTTAATGTCCGCACAAATTTGGGTCCTATCCGCATGAGATCCATGATTGCGGACTATTATCTCGAAAATATTGTTTTTAAACATGTTATGCCATTTGCTTCCTTCGTGAATTGTGTATTCATGCAAGATAATGCTCGTCCCCACATGGCTAGGCAAGTGGTTAACTACCTAAATGTAATTGATCTTGAATTAATAAAATGACCAGCCACCAGTCCCAGAGAGCACCTATGGGACGTTCTTAAAAAATTTTCGCATTCATAGGCCCTCACCTGTTAACCATAATCAACTGTTAGATGCAGTAATAGCATAGTAGGTGCGTATCATTGTTTGTGTTATTAATTAATTCATAAAATAGTTATTTATGATATAAGTGTTAAAAGTACATTTTTAAGGCACGCATGTAAAGGTTTGCAGAATGAGCGAATGAGTGCCTTAAAAGGTACTTTTAACACGTATATCATACAATATTTTTTCTACAAACATTCAAAAAATGCAATAATACAGTTTGAATTAAATTTTAAAAACCTTTATTAATACATCCAAAGGATATAATTTTAAATTGCATCGTATATTACGTACCTTAGCAACCATTGTTGATTTAATTGTTTACGAATGTTTTGATGCATCTGTCAGACGTTTGTTAGTTTTATTTAAAACGTAGTTAGGGTTGTAGATTTTTCTTAAAATGGAAGAAAGTAATGAAAATGATTTAAAGACATAGAGGCGGCGGCCAATAGAGCAATCCTCGATTTGTTGCCGAGAAAATCCAGGGTTCAATACGATATAGCCTATAATAAGTTTCAGAAATGGTGTGAAGCAAAATGCGTTTCTTGAAAATATACTGAAAATGTATTTCTGGCCTATTTTGAGGAGAAAGCAAAGGTATGGAAGGCATCATCTCTGTGGTCAAATTATTTGATCATCAAATCTATGCTACGTATAAATAGCGCCGTAGATATCAGCAAATATATTAAGTTTATCGCGTATTTAAAGCGTCAAGCAGAAGGTTACCGGCCAAAGAAATCAAAAATCTCTACTGGAGTCCAAATTGACCAGTTTTTGAAGTCTGCATTAGATGATGAGTATCTTCTAATGAAAGTAGTTGTGATTGTGGGAATATTTGGTGCCTGCCGCAGGGAGGAGCTTTGTCAATTGACTGTTGACGATATGGAAGATATGGGTACTTTATTAATTATTAAAATACCAGATACTAAAACCAATGTTTCACGAAGTTTTACTATTATTGAAAAAATTTATTTGGATCTTTATCGAAAATATGTGGCTCTTCGACCAGCAAATGTCGGACACCGGCGATTTTTCTTGAAATACGTGAAAGGTAAATGTACCAGAAATCCGGTTGGAATTAATTCGTTTGGAAAAATTCCTGCTGCTATAGCAAGATTTCTGGAACTTCCAAATCCGAACCTTTATACGGGACACTGTTTTCGCCGCTCTTCAGCGACCTTACTTGCCGATGCTGGCGCAAATTTGACGACAATTAAGCGTCATGGGGGTGGAGATCTTCTACCGTTGTTGAGGGGTACATTGAGGATTCTTTGGAAAATAAGAATTTATTTGCCCGAAAACTGTTGACAGTGCAGCGAACATTACCAACAACATCAATCCAACAACAAACATCCGAAGATATTGTGGCGTCAACCTCGACTGGAAATTCCATTTTTTCTGCGCATCATTCCTCCTTATCCACGGAAAATGGTAAAACAGCAGTGCAGGAAATTAATTTGTCAAATTGCACAAATTGTACTATTAATATTAATGTTAATAAATAAAATCTAAATATTTTGACGTTTGCTTTCAAAATTTGACAATTCACTTTTACCAGCAGTGCCATAAACATTTTAAGGCACTCAGTGCTATAAAGTGATTTTAAGGCACTCAGTGTCTTAAAGTGACATTTTTAAGGCTTCTATGGAGTGCTAAAAATGGCATTTTTAACACGCTTGTAGAAAAAAAATATTAATATACTGAGACACTGTAGCATAGGTACCTAGACTTAATTGGACTTGTATACTGTGTCTTCTATACTATCTATACCAGACCCTGTGCCTTTTTCAGTCAAATACAGAAATACTTCCGTTTTTTTATTTAAGTGGTGCTTAAATTTTGTTCACGAGTTTATTTATTATTAAAGTTTTTTAGAAAGAAATAGAAAAAATGTAAACTCAAAAAAATTGTCATATAAGTAAAATAAAAAGTTATTACTATAGAGACAAAATGATGCACGCGCAGTATGACCTATTAAATTAAAAATAACGACATTTTGTGCTTGTTCTTTAAACACGGATAGCCATTATTGTTTTACAAACCAATATACCGTAACCAAGAACTATTTTACTGGTGTACTCATGTTTTAAATGAATTATGTGCTTCATAAAGTAAAAACGTTTACAGATAGTCATTCAATATTAGTAGCATATAAAAAGTATACAAGCTTTCGAAAGCTTGTATGGCATTTTGGGTATAATTTTATTTTATTTATACACAACAAATGTTAAGTAATGTTTTATGTACGGAGTGATCTATTTATTAAAACAATAAAAATACTTTTGTCCACGACTGTTCTACAAAACGTTCAGTATACTAGTTACTAGTGTTTCATAAAGAATAATAGTACCTATTATTCACTAGTGAATAATGGTTCATTATTCACTGCATGACGTCACAACAGAACGTAGGTATGTCCAAACTTTATAAGAGAATAACTCATGTTAGACAAATTTTATATTTTCCTTTGACATTTCAATCCGTATTTATATGTCAATGGTGTAAACAAACAAAACACATGTATAATGAACCGACCTACCTTTTACCACTACATCTAAGCTACACACACACACTTTAATCTTTAAATTTAGATCGTAGTTAGTGTAAGTCATATACATTTGAAACTTCAATTAGGTACATTAATTATAGCGTAAATTTAGCATTTTAAAGTTGTGATTATAGCAATTGTGTCGTGGACAAAGTATAGTATTCTATTCGTGTATAATGGCTATTATTCACTCAGATGATTTACAACACTCGCCTGTGGGCTCGTGTTGTAAACTTCATCTTCGTGAATAATAGCTACCATTATACGCTCGTTGAATAATATACTATTATCTACTCCTTTGACAGTAAATGTTATTTATACTCATTGTCACCATGCAGGGTAAGTAAGCTATAACGCACAGTTGTGCGTAATGAAACGTCATGTTGGAATGACGTTTCATCACGTTACTGTATGGATTTTAAAAATACCTAAAATTAAATTAAAACAATTCTTAAATTCAGATATTACTTGTTATAGTCTAAAAATGTTCTAAAAATTTTAATGTTAAGTGTCCTACAAAAAAAAAAAAAATTAAATATACTAATGATTTTAAAATAATGCCTTACTATTGTTATCTGTACTTAGTTGTTCTTATATGTATTTCATTATATTTTTTCTTTTTCCTTTTGTTCTTTAAGCAAAATTTAAAAATGTAATTAGGTTATGTTGTTTCATATCAAATGTTATTATTTAAAGAGTTCTTATTACAATAAAATACTAGAAATAAAGAAATAAAAATGAAAATAATCCCCACGCTCAGGCTATCCTTTTGTGGGTGTTTTCATCTTTATTTAAATATATATATAAATATATCTAAAATTGTAATACAGTTATACATTTTGATTTTTAAATAAAGAAATTATTATTATTATTATTATTATTATTATTATTATTATTATTACGCACAACTGTGCGTTATAGCTTACTTACCCTGCATGGTAACAATGAGTATAAATGACATTTACTGTCAAAGGAGTAGATAACAGTACAGTACGTACGTCATATATTTTCTTGGAGATGTCAAATATTTAGAATTAAAATTGAACTATTGAGTCGTAGATAAAGCATAGTACGTAACTCGAGTGGTAAGAGGTATTACGTACTCGTGTAATTACGCACTCGTACGTAATGTCCTACTTACCACTCTTGTTACGTAATATACTATTATCTACTCCTTTGACAGTAAATGTCATTTATACTCATTGTCACCATGCAGGGTAGGTAAGCTATAACGCACAGTTATGCGTAATGAAATGTCATGTTGGAATGACGTTTCATTACGCACGACTGTGCGTTATAGCTTACTTACCCTGCATGGTGACAATGAGTATAAATGACATTTACTGTCAAGGAGTAGATAACAGTACATTACGTAGGTACGTCATATATTTTCTTAGAGATGTCAAATATTTAGAATTAAAATTGAACTATTGAGTCGTAGATAAAGCATAGTACGTAACTCGAGTGGTAAGAGGTATTACGTACTCGTGTAATTACGCACTCGCGGCTTCGTGCGTAACTTTTCCACTCGTACGTAATGTCCCACTTACCACTCTTGTTACGTAATATACTATTATCTACTCCTTTGACAGTAAATGTCATTTATACTCATTGTCACCATGCAGGGTAAGTAAGCTATAACGCACAGTTGTGCGTAATGAAATATCATGTTGGAATGACGTTTCATTACGCACGACTGTGCGTTATAGCTTACTTACCCTGCATGGTCACAATGAGTATAAATGACATTTACTGTCAAGGAGTAGATAACAGTACAGTACGTACGTCATATATTTTTTTAAAAATATCAAATATTTACAATTAAAATTAAAATATTGAGTCCTAGATGGAGCATAGTGCGTAACTCGAGTGGTAAGAGGTATTACGTACTCGTGTTATTACTCACTCGCCGCTACGCGGCTTCGTGCGTAACTTTTCCACTCGTACGTAATGTCCTACTTACCACTCTTGATACGTAATATACTAATAACTTAACCCTTTTAATATTATGAAAAAGAGTCATTGGTACTGTAAGTATTTTATTTTGTGCAAAAACAACTTAAAAAAATTAGTTTTTTTATTATTTATGTGACGTATTAATCAATAATAAAATCATTATCGATATCTGTCTCTCCCCTAATTTTGACTTATAAGTAGAGTTAAAAAAAAGGTTGGTGGCACTAGGATAGTGTCGACAAAAGTAAATCTTCTGATGTTTAAGCATGTTACTTTCGGTATAACTACTCTAATTTGGATCGAGTATGTTTAGTGTAAGGTAATTTATGTTCGAACGATTTTGAAATGCTTTAAAATCAATAGAATTTTGACTCTCCATAAATTCGAGTTTATTTGTACATATACGAGGGTTGTCTTTTTAGTTTGGCATATAGCCACTTTTAAGGCGCCACCAATAGAACCTTCAATCACAATTTTAACCTCAATTTTTTGTTGACATAAATCCAGGATTTTGATTGCGATACAACAAGTCGTGTAGGTACAGTGAATTTTTGAAATTAGCAAGTCGGTTGAAAAATAGATCTTAGCTGAGAACATCATAGAGCAATATTTTTTTACAATTTTCTGAGAAGATTATTCCAACAGCAATGTCTCGCTGAAATGGTTTCTGTGCTTGGGAATAAATCACTACACCAATCAACTATTTTTCGTTGGTATTGCCAGTTTCAACGTGGTCGTTCCAGTCTTAGCAACGAATCCAACCTAGGTCTATCCAAACAGTAGTCACAAACACACAGCAAAACATTGGTGCGCTTTGTTAGCTAAATAAAATTACGGATGACCGCCGTAACGTATCGGGAGATAGAAGTATATTTGGACATTTCAAAAACCTCTATCTAAGAGATCCTACATGAAGAACTGGGTGTTATGAAGTTGGTTTCCCATTGCATTGCTTATTTGCGATTCGTTCAATTGCCATCGAAAAATATTCGACCGGAAATGGCAACTTCTTTTTCTAGGTAAAGCTTATTTTGATATTTAAATTTTAACGAAGCAACCGCAGATAATCTTGTTTCACAAAGATAGGACCTGGAGAAAACTAACAAAATTAGTATTGCTTTGGCTTTTATTCCTGAGAAGTCATTTGGAAGTTCGATCCAGAAATTTGTTAAATATTGGGTAAAAATCCATTTTCAGTGAAGTCTTGTTCTTCTTCTTTCAGTGATAACCATTAGGTTTACTGTAAAATTGATTACAAACCCAATTCCAATTGGACAAATTGATATCTCCTTTTAAAAAAAATATCGTCTGCAATTCGAACTCACCTTTTCTAAATGGCCCAAAGCTGTTTAAAATAAAATGGGAAGCTTAAGAACCGCTGTAGTATGTAATAGGCTTTATTCAGTTTATTCCATGCCAATGCAAAAGTTTAACAGTTAACAGTTACATGAGTGTTGTATAAATATCCTTTACTATACTTACTTATTTCCTTTTATCTGGTATAATTGCAATTTTGGATCATTTCACCGTTAATACAATAAATAAGAGTTTTTAACTTTACGACAATATTCCTGACAGTTACCCAGGCATGTATAATTTTGCTAAAGTCGTAGAAATCAATTTCGTTTGATGTATTGGAGCTCTTTCGACACATTCTATCCTTTACGATGGAATGTTGACAACCACTTTAACTTAACTGATTTTTTTGTTACATTTCTAAACTCTAAACTCATAGGAGAAATGTCTTTGGAAATTTAAAGTTGTATATAAATAGATTAATGTTAATCTATCGTTTTTTGTAAACAGAACTTGTTTCAATTTAATGGATGTATTCGATTACAAAACTGTTATCATGACCTACACAACATATACAGAATATGATAGGTTATAGGTACAAATAGCTAAACCAAGAATATGTATATTTAATAAATTATTACGTAATTCAAGAAGGAATTTGGTTCGCGATGAGAGAAATACGAATTATACGATTATACGATTTATATGAAATTGAAATTGCTAAAAATACTAAGTGGGATTGTTAGATTTTTATGTTCTGAAGCTATGCTTATTATATGACGTGTTGATGAACGTAGAAAACGCCATAGAAGAATCCGTTACATTGGATTACATAAAAATTTACTAAATTTGTACACACATGCTCAAAATCGAGGGATGTTAAATATTTTAAATATTTATTTATGTTTTTTACACATTGAGGCAGGAAATCGCCAAATTGATGTGGCAAACGATATAGAAACCACAGAAAACAGAAAGGGATTTGAGACGATCAAGGATGACAACACCTCATACGAACCGATATGTTCAGTAAGAAGCGCGAAGAAATCGCACAGTGACGGCACGGCAGTTAATTACCTCCGTGGAACACATAATATGTTTCCAGACATACCATTTACAGAAGGTGAAGAGAAGGTACTATAGTTAGCCAAAGACCTTGGAGATGCCAACCTTTAAATCGAGCGAATCGCGCCAGTCGGTTACATTGGGTATAAGAACATGTTATATGGAAGCAAAATCAATGGCAAAATGTTCTTTTTACCGATGAAGCGGTTTGGTTTGTATCCAGATTCTCGAACGATACGCGTTTGGAGAGAACCTGGCGCAAGAAAAAGAATGCAACATACAAAGCCACAGAGGAGGCAGCATTATGGTATGGGCAGGAATTTCGCTTGGCAGTAGAACTAAACTCGTTCTGCTGAATCGTTTTTTATCATCAGAGCGCTACGTCACAAATGTTCAGAACCTGCAGTTGTTCCATACGCGAAAACATTGCTCCTGATTTTATCTTAATGCATGACAATGCTACTCCACATACAGCTAGAGTGACAAGAAATTTCTTGGAACAGCAGGATATTTCAGTTTGCCCTGGCTAGCTTAATCGCTCGATCTCAATTCTATCGAGCATGTTTAAATAAAAAGTTTTTCAAGACCAGAATCAATTTCAAAATAGCAATCAGCTGTTTTAAGCTCTTCAACAGTACTGGATGGCGATTAAAGTATTTTTTCTTTGTTTCATTGTTAATTTTTTTATAAAAAATTTTAATAATTGATCTTATTGTATAAAAATGACTCATTTTAATATCTTCGTTTATTTACCTCTTCCCACGTATCAAGTTATTTTATTAAATATTTTTAAACCATTTTATAAATATCTCTAGATTTTGAGCATGTGTGTATGATTGTTTCAGCAAATAAAAATTTTGCTTAGGATTGGATCTATACCAACAGCCATCATTTTTTGTGTTTCCTGCATAGATGATATTTTTTATTTCCATTGAAATAAGCTCTTGGAATATTGATTGAAAACGTTTAATTATAAAAAAAAATATAATGGATTGAAACGTCCAGGAAATGTGTACTTCTATATTCAGGCGGTGCCATACAGCCATTAAACGCAATGGAAACCGGAAATTTCGAAATTACTTCGTGAATTAAATATACTCACAATTTGTGCTACCCGATAAATGACACTACACCAGGGAGAGATTTTTTTGGGACTTAATTAACGGCCTTTGCAGAAAGTGATGAAAAACGCATTAAGTAATTATAACAAATTAATAGGGCGGTGTATCTGTTTCGACCTTATTTTCAACTCATTTTTTTGTTTTCGTTTTAAAACAATAACATTACAAGATGACTTCGTAACTGCACTGAGTTTTCTCAAAATTTTTTAAATCGACTGATAACTTGATAACAAAGACGCGCGAGATAAAATGATTATAAAGCGTTAAGGGTGGGAAGAGTACCCTGGTTAAAAATTCTTTTTCAAGTGTGTCTAAATTATTTTACTTTAGCTATTACAATTCTAATACCCCAACAAACAACTGCAATCAATAATCAAGTAGACGAATTAATCCTCTATCGTAATGAAGGTTGCCTTTTTATAAGGTTTGCGTACCATCAGAATGTGAAACTGAATAAAAATATTCATTAAAGCATCTCATTAGCGTGTGCGTAATAAAAGGTCAAATAGAATAATTTCATTTAAATTGGATCATTAAAAACTCAACAACGGAGATTTCTTCGCCAAATTGAATTTATTTTTACATACATATATACTACTCGACTTAAATGAAAAGTAAATTACTTTCCATTTCCAAAAATTATTTTTCTTAAAGAAAGATAAAAATTTGCACAAAAGATTTAAACAAAAATAAAAACAAAATTTGATATCTTTTTTAATTTAAAAGTCCAGTGCTTTTCAGTTTTTTCCTTAAATTTTTATTACTTTCTTGATACTAACTTTAATAAAGTTTTACGTAAAAATTAAGAAAACTATTAATTTCCCAACAGAAAAATCAAAATTTTAAAACCGGTTACGTGTTGAAATATATGGATAGATAGATATTCATTGGGTTCGCTCTTAGCCTGTATCACTACGACCTTTACAGATCTATTGTGAAGATCCATCATCTCTAGAAAAGGATAAGGGTTCCCTGCCCTCTTAATAACACTTAATAGGTTTGACAGTGGCTTGTCCACGTAAGTTGGAACAGCCGGTTTCTTCTCTCCCAATACTAGATACCGCGTCCTTACAAGGCCATCACATTGGCATAGGACATGAAATGCGAAAATGTCTTGTCAAGAAACTGTCAATCATTCTAATATCGTCTCGCCTTTGTAATAACCGCTCTGTAGTAAATTTTGCAAAATGTCCTTTTATGAAGTCCTGGGACTTCTCTAGCCTTCAGTTCTTAATGGCTGTCTTTCTAAACGTGTCAACAACCCCGCCGAATGGTTCCGGGCGAGAATAGCCTTCTCGTTGCCCCGAAACCCTGAGTCTCCAGGTACCCATGCCAGTTTCAGAGAATACCGACTTGCGGCATGTGTTAGGGCCCTAACGCAGTCCCACTCTAGCTGTGAGCTTATTTGTGACGAGACTACCCTTAAGAGCTGTTTTGCTGTCCGAGTATATCCGGACTTACAATCTCTGTTGCATATGACCATTACTCTAGCGTTTAATACTGAAGCATATACCCACCCAGATTTACCTGGACTTGTATCATGTGTTCCCTACTATATATACCTGACCCTGTGCCTTCCTCAGTCTGTGAGCCATGGGTATACCAGATTAACACCTCTTGAATTGGGAGGCCACTTTTCATAATTTGAAATACATACGATGGATACGATGTTCAAAAAATTAAATAAAAAAAAGTTTTTTTAAAAATATTACTAAAAGTTTTCTAATGGTTAACAAAATTTTCAATATAAAAAAATATACCAATCCTCCAAACCGTGAGCGTAATTTTTTTCTCCAAGAAATTCATTGGATTTTCACATATATATTTCAAACAAATTGAATTATGAGATTTTTAACGCACCATCACACATCATTTACTGTTTTTGGTTGGAGAATATAATTCATTTAATTATTTCAATAGACTCAGTAAATAAATGCAATATCTGCAATTTTAATTAAATAACAATAAAATTATTTAAACAAATAATACACAATACCAATTTGGATGTGTGAATGATTTTAAATGAGAGAATTGGCAATTATTTTCGTGTTTTTTGTTATGAAAGGGAGTATTATTAAAAATTCTAATTGTGTTTACACATCGAAGTACAGAATATAATTCAGAATTATATTTTATTTATTGACACGGTTTTTTAAGCATAGAGATTATCGTGGGGTAGATCATGGAAAAATAAAAAAAATGTTTAAATGGATTCTATTATCGTTAATAAAACTGTTTTTTTGAGGAGCATATAAAATGTTTTAATAAGTATAATGAACAGCAAATCATCAATTATAAATTCACTTTTCTTATCCCCAATTACAGAAAAAGACATCATTTTAACTTCTAAAAAATAAAAAGGAAGTATAGTAAGGATTACTACGGAGTAAGTACTGACATTATTTATTCAAACATACATTTTTTGGCAACTCTTTTAGTACATGTTATTAATTCATGTCTTGTGGCTGGTATATTTCCAGAAAAACTTAAAACAGCGCGAATTGTTCCGCTACACAAATCTGGTGACTTAGATGAGGAGAATAACTACCGCCCAATCGCTGTACTTCCTGCTCTATCGAAAATATTTGAAAAGATTATTTCACAGCAGCTATTATCCTTCTTTGCTAAAAATTCAATTTTAAACGAGCACCAGTTTGGCTTTCGGGAGGGTCGCTCTACATCGTAGAGAACGTCCTTGGCGTGCTGGAAGCTGGTGAGGTACCGATGGCTGCATTCCTGGACCTCAGTAAGGCCTTTGACTAAGTGAACCATGGTATTCTTCTGTATTAATTGCAGTTTAATGGTGTGAGAGGAACAGCATACAATTTAATGTCATCCTATCTAAAAGATCGAAAACAGATAGTATCGTATAATAACATAGACAGCAGTCTGTTGAATATTAACCGGGGTGTCCCTCAAGGGAGTGTACTTGGCCCTTTACTTTTTTTAATTTATGTTAACGATCTACCTGAAAACCTCTCATGCAAAACATTTCTATTTGCGGATGACACTACCATTCTTAATAAAGTAGTTCCTACCGAGAACAGCCTTTTAGAGATCAACACAACCGACAACAGTGCAAGAGCTTGGTTCCTAAACAACGAATTCCAGCTTAACGCTAATAAAACAGAGTTTCTCCGCTTTGGTTTCGGAACGGAAAACAAAAGCGTAAAGTTCTTAGGAATACACATAGATAGTCACTTAAACTGGAATAACCATTGTAACTACTTAGCTGATTATCTAAGGCCATATATGCCATTCGTAAAATCAAAAATTACTTTAATGCAGAGGCCGCAATAAGAACCTATCATTCGCTATTCCATAACATTATGACTTATGGATTACTGTCTTGGGGAAATACAACCAATACTAACATCAACAAAATATTTCTACTTCAAAAACGTGCTATAAGAGCGATTTCTGGCACAAGACGAACTGACAGCTGTAGACCATGGTTTAAAACATATAATATCTTGACGTTGCCCTCCGCTATTATATACATTAATTTAATAGAAACGAAAAATAATATTGCAAAATTCAAATCCTTTAACCAGATACATTCATATAACACCCGTAACAACAATAACCTTATTTACCCAAAAAACAAACTAACAGTCTCACAAAGAAACTTGCTGGGTCTGAGGCTATATAATCAATTACCCGCCAACGTTCGTGATCTTCAGGAGCAGCCTTTTAAACGACAAATTAAAAAACATCTTATTGACAGTGCATATTACAGCATATCCGACTTTAAATTTTGTTCATAATGGAGGGCGCTTCCGTGTTTTCCCGGTCAGCGTGTGGCGGATCAGCAATTTTATAACCTGGGTTGCGGATGCGTCGCCATACTTACTTGTCGCCGTACTTACTTGCTTACTTTTCTCCTCGATACCATTTAAACTATACAATAAACTTGTTGTAGGTTATATTACCAAAAAGATTTGTACTTTTGTGTTCTATTTGATTGTAATCTTTATCTGCATGTCTTTATATTTTTATACTTTGTATTTTTTGATTTTTTGATTTTTTGTTTTTTTGACTTTTCTTTATGTACATTGTAAATACATTGTAAATGAAGAACAATAAATTTGAAATTTGAACATCGGATTTTTTCAAAATAATAAGTTTGAAAGAAAGGGTATGTAATGGAAATTTTCTTTCATTAACGTAATATTAAAGGTAAAGGTTACTAAGCTAATTAAGAGAGAGCAAATTTTTGACTTAATATTAACCCCACCAAGCCTTTTTCTTCCTTAAAAACCGTCAAAGTCAGTAAAAATATCGGTAAGCTACAAAAGCCCTCATGGTGTGCAGGAACATTGCTGGAAACATTTTTCTAGCGGAAATCCGTACTATTGAAAGATATTTTTTAGGCTCTATGTTTAAGTAATTAAAATTGTGTTTACTATCTTTAATAACATGCTATATTTCTGATGATTCCTCAAACTTATAGCAGCTCTTCTAGTCCTATCTTCTTTAGAAAGTTTAGGATGTCATTGGGTTTTAAATTAGGTAGTTCTTCCCTTTCTATTTCGTATGACCCTAGGTATTTGACCTTAGAATTACTTAATGCCATGCATTCTGAAAGTATGTGTATTGAGGTTTCATCCTCTATCTCACAGAATCTGCAGTTTGCTTCATCTACTAATCCTAGTTTCTTCATATGTCCTCTTAATCGACAGTGACCGGTTAGTATTCCTGTTATAATTCGGAGGTTTTTCTTACTCAGGTTAATACAGCTGTGAGATCTCTTCTGGTTATAGTTTCCCAGGAGCGTCTTCGATTGTCTTAGTCCTTCTAGATCATTCCAGTACTTGGATTTTTCACTATCCATTTTTTTCTTTAGTTTTTCTAAGATTGTACTACTGCTGATCCCACAGGATGGTTCTGGTCCCAGGTATGGGGTTTCAGCTCCTTTTTTTGCCAGCTTCTCTGCTGTTTCATTTCCTTCTATTCCTACGTGTCCTGGAACCCATAGGAGGGTAACAGTGTTATTCTGTCCTAGTTCATTTAATTTGCCTAGGCATTCCCAGACGATCTCTGAATTGATTGTATCTGAGTTCAGAGCTTTGATGGCTGCTTGACTATCTGACATGATTACAATCTTCTGTCTACGATAGTTCCTTTCAATGTTAAATTCTATACATCTCTCGATGGCACGAATTTCTGCTTGAAAGATGCTTGGGTACGTACCCAAGCTTTCTGAGTATTTGGTTCTAGGTCCAAACACCCCTGCTCCTGTTCCTTTATCTGTCTTGGAGCCGTCCGTGTACCATTTTATAGCCTTTTGGCTTAGCCCCAATATGGTGTTTTCGTCCCATTCAGATTTGCTTCCCAGTTTAGTGGTAAATTTCCTTACAAAGTTAAATTTCTTTGGCATGTCATCTTGGGGCATTTCCCAAGTTTGATCAAAATGAAGTGTGTAACGTTTACAACGTTATTTGTGAGCCTAGCTCCTCGACTATTTAGCTTTAAAAATATCTATTGTGAACCGCGCTGGCGCGAGGGTTATCAGATTTCGGTAGGAAATTTAGCTACCTTTTGAGTTGCGATTCGGAATTGTTTTATTTCATTTTGATAGTTCAATAAGCTTAAGTTGAATCTTCACTTTCTGCTTCCCTCGTTTCGGTGAGTAAGAATTTAATTATTTTAATTTTAGTTTGTAACAATCAAAATTTGGTGAATATTTTATTTGATATTTTAGTTTATACCTTTACTAACATTTAATTTTTTCGTTCACAATCGCTTGTCAAGAATCAGTTTTTTATTGCGTTAAAATATATAAACATATTAAGTGATTAATTTTTTCTCGAACTTTGGAGAAAACCTTTAGCGATTGTGTACGAAATTAAGGAATTTATGGTCGGAGTTTAATTGCTTTTTTTAATTTCATTAGGGCTGATGCCAATTTGAAGAGGGTCCTAGAGAGGAGTTGAATGCACGACCCATCCATTTTTTTTTGAAATCATCTTTACCAATTCAGGGTAATCGAGAAACTATTCCTGAAGTCACCACTGATTAGAAAACATCTAATACTGTTTGTCCTGTGGTCATCAATATTTGAAATCAAGTTTCTAATCTCGCTACCAAAGGCTCCGACAGAAGACATCATTAAAAAACCAAAGATAAGAAATAAATTAATCACTAAACTTTTGATGAACATCTAATCAATTTTTTAATTTGAATAAACAATTTTAAAACTGATTTATTCTTTTTTATTTGAAAGTTTGTACTTGGCGCCCACTATTAATTGTTGGGGGGAAATTGATAAAAAAATTCAGAAGGAATCCACGAATCCTGAAAGCTAGCTTAGGGTAATTTAAGGGCTACAAGTGATCGAGGTTTTTCCTTGATTATTCCTTCTTTGATCATTTTATATATGTATTGTTTTCTTCCTAGCATTTTCTACTTGAATATGCATTGGCGAGAGATTTAGTATTACTTCCATTGCAGCAGTGGGACATGTTCTCATTGCTTCAGTGATACATGCACAGGCTAGTCTCTGAATCTTTGAGAGGTTTGTCCTCGTAGTGATCAGATTAGCTCTCGTGCCCCAAGCTACTGCCCCATATGTGATGATAGGTCTTCAATAACATACAAACGTTGGTAAACTTCAGACACACGGGATTAGAAATCTAAACTTTTGTGTTTAGTTTGTAATGGACTGCCTTTATGTTGTTTAATTCGGAACACCAAACACCTTTTAACGTTTTAAAACCATTTCTATTCTATGTTATACATTTAATTACTCTCATTTTTGGTCCTACAAGCACTAATGTTTAACTAAAAAGGGAAATATTAAACTAAGTCCAAAAATAAACAGTATATTACCTACTTCTTACGACAATTCTTCACTTTGAAATGAAGGTTTATGAAATATCTTAATTACATTATTTAAGATAGAAAAAACTTACACTCCCTAGTTATCGTTTTCCAAATGGAAATATTTGTTCATTTAAATAACTTTTAAAGCCTTTAACATAATTATTTAAAACGAACTTATACCACTGTTCGTTAATTAAATAATAACATTTAATTAAACATATGCAATTACTTGATCTTTATAGTGAAGATAGAGCAATATTTAGTTTATTATAAATTCACAAACAGGTGAACAACACAAAAGCTAATCAAATTTCATTATGTAAACTGGCACTGTTTACACAAGTAACCGTTTAATATCACTATTACATAATTAGTAAACATACCGTTTAGCACAATTGTATATTTGAAATTGAACAATAGTGAGATCTCCAGAATTTTATTAACATATTCGAGTATTTTAATTATATTAAAGTATCTACAACCCTATTAAATATTCATATTTTGCAGATGAAAATCACATTAAAAATTTAATTAAAATTTGGATTTTAAAATATAACATAACAGTTTTTATACTTATTTATTACTCAGACAGAAACTATTACTCTACTAAAAAAAGAAATAGACATAAATTAGTATTATGTCCCTTAAAATATCACTCTCGCTACGCTGGTGTATATACGATACTACCGAATTGAAACTAATTTATTTGACTGATAATAACTGTATTTATTATTAACGATATTGCTGACACAAATATCAATAAATATTGCTGATGTTAAGGTTTGATACTCCACAATTTCGTGATATGGAATATCAAATCCAATAGTTTATTCTTGCTGTTCTGATATCTCCGATATATGTTTGTCCAGGCAGAATATATTTTAAACCATTACGATATCAAAATTAAGTTTATTTATTTTATAATGTAATCGTAATTATGCGATTATAACTACAAACACGATTAACACAAAAGAATACATAGTGTGGCTCCCAGAAAGATGCTTTTCAAAAAGTTAAGACATTATTAATTAAAGATCCTATTGCACGAGATCGAAGGGATTCTGGCTATAATGAGTAACGACTCGAGAACAAAGGGATCTCTGACTATAACGAATGACGACACGAGATCAAAGGGATCTCTGACTATAACAAGTAATGACACGAGATCAAAGGGATTTCTGACTTTTACGAGTAATGACACGAGATAAAAGAATCTCTTACTAAAAGAGCAACGACATGAGATCCGCGTATCAAAGAATACTTGGACTGGAAGCAAAAATCAGTGGTGCCACTCAACGAATATTGAATTTAATGAGTCAGGCAATTATTCATTCTATCTAAGCTATCAATACGTCTTTGCAATGGTAGCCACAGATCCAACAAAAGATGCTTTTATAAAGTTTAGCAAAATCTAAAATGTGTCACAATCAGAGCTCACAACTTTTCATAATATTTTGTAGGGTAATACAAGAATAGGCTTTTACAGACTGCAAGAAAATCTAAGCAACATTTCTTATAGATCAAAACAAAATGAAGAGAGAAATTAAAGGAGAACTGTAGGAATCGAAAGCAGATCACATGCTTCTCAAATAATTTCGTAAGTAAATGTTCCAGTAGATATACATCTTCGTTAAAGAATAGCTAAATAAAAAGATACTCCAAGCTTCAGGGTTACACATGGTACAGGTCTAAGACTAAAAACTGTCCTAGTAGAAATTATAAATTATTTCGATAAGATTTCCGTATTAAGAAAAACTTGTATTGAAAGCACAAATCAGTGATTCCAACTGACACATGTTAAATTTAATGCAGCGTCATTCATTTTATCTATTCTAGTTTGAAACATCTACCCGGACATAATGTTTAAATATGTTTTGCAAGATAAAAGATCTGGGACTGAAAATCAATAGTAAACTAATTAGAAATGCGGACAACGGTTATCTTTTGCGATAGCATACAGACCCAGAGCTTTCAAGAGTTGTTTAATCGTGTAAACACAGAAAAAGTGTAATGGGTCCAAACATGAATATCAATAAAACCTTTATGATAATTCTTGTCCTACAAATAGGTCAAAAAGAGTTATTTGATTTAAATATTTGGGGTGTTAGACAATAGCTAGACCCAAATAAAGGATTTTGTAAATTGATCCATTCTATATTTGGTCTGTGTTGTTATCTAGATCCACTGATACGATCTTTCAGTAAATACTAGCTAGGGACTGCTTTAATTCCTCTTAATGCTCTCTTCTAGTAAGAAGTTAGCGCAATACTCTATTCCTTAAAGCGATCAAAAGAGATATGCATTGCAGATAGCATGATGTTTCATTTTCTCTCTCTCTCTGTTGTTACTCTTTTTGCGATCAGAGCAATAAAGGCTATTTCTAGGTAGTATATATTCAAAAGATAAAATCTAACAAGTTAAATCCTCAGTTGTAAAACCAAAACGAGTTCATTGTTATTATTGTCTTAAAAATTTATTTGCAAAGTGCCGAATTCAAGAAAAATTTTATTTTAGAAGAAAATATTTCAGCCAATATGCTTTATTAAGTTATTTTCTGCTGATATACCTATTATGATTTTTCATGTGTCTTTCGAGTTCGGCAAGCGGTCTCGTTATTTGAAATTTCAAGAAAGTTCAACGTACAATAATAAAATTGAAACTTTTACGACACTAATTATTTCCTTAGGACGATGGAAATAACTTTGTACACTTAAGAGAATTGTTACTTAGTATTAAAAATGTTACAAATCTAAAAATCCGATTTCTTCATTAGCACACAATTGGAAAATATATACAGATATTTGAAGTGGTAAAAAGAATAAATTATTTAATTTTTGGATCTATTCTTTTGAAGACTAAAAACAATCCACACGTTTTTGTTGAGTGTTGACCCAGTTAACAATTCAGAGTACAGAAATCTTATTTTTAAGTCCAATCGTAGCTTTTCATAGCCAAAATTTAGATCCAGAAAAATGTAGATTCTACTAGTCCAGGTCAGATATAACATATCAAAAAAAACTGGGTAAAAATGACTTTGTTAACAAAGGTATTTAGAGAATAAAAACAGGATAATTGGCACAAAATTCAGCTTCAAAGTTCCATGCAATTTTTTTAATGAAAGCCTTAAAGTACTTTATGTCTCACAAAGATCGATTCAATTTTGCATACGTTCAAATTACAGTTTTTTAAATAATACATCTAAATCAGGAATTTGTTAGTATATGAATTTATCCTGAATCCGTGGCCGGATGTGTCATAATACCCTCCCACAGAGAATGAACTATGCGTGTGTATTACATCTGCAATGCTATTTGGCGTGCGTGTTCTTGAATCTCTAGGGAAGCATTTCACCTAGCGACATACTGAGCGACCTCGCCCTTCCTTACGCATACACCTAATTTCAAATATCATAATATAAATATTTAATACAACTCAGCAAATTAGTTTAGGCAATAAATTTGTCAGACAGGAACGTGACACTAATCTATAAATTGAAAGTTTTTACTGTACCTCTAAATGAGTTCGTTGTCTTACCAAATTATTATGATAAAATATCTACACTCTAGTTTTATAAAGCACTATCGGTTATAGATAGAGATTGCAGGTTTAAAATCTGGTGTACTTTTCTTTAATCTGATTTCCTGTTTGTCTAAATTATAAACTTCAAACATCCCATGAGAGATGTGTTCAAAAATTAAATTACTGTAATTGAAGTTTACATCAGTGTAAACAAGATTATAAAGAGTAATTACTGCTTATTTTATTTTATAGTTTTGTTTTCAATAGTTAAGACGTGATTCTGTAAAAGTTTCGAATCGAAATATTTTTTCTACAAATGCGAGGTTTTCGCAGTGTCTATAAAGATTTTCTTAGAATACTCATCACTTAAGTAATTTTAGAAAAGACACGTTTTCTCACTTAATAAATGAGGTTAGTTCTCTTTTTACAATAATAGTATTTTATTCATATTTAGAAAGTGCTTATTTCAAAGTTTATTATCATCGAAAGATTTTACTTACTAATAAAACAATTACTGGTAAATATACGAAAGTTTTAACTTTATACTTTCATAATAATAGTTATATATACAATGTCTTACTATATTCAACTGATAACTGGGAGCTATAATATAAAAACTCAGTTAGATAGATAGATAGATAGATATTTTTAGGGTTGGCTGTTAGCCTATATCACTGCGACCTTTGCAGATCTATTGTGAACACCCATTTCTGTGGAATAGAATTAGAGCACCTGGTCCAGCTCTGCCCTCTTAATGAGACTTAATAGCCTTGACAGTGGCCACTCCGCATAACTTGGAGCAGCCGGTTTCGTACTAGATACCGCGTCCTTGCAAGGCCTTCACATTGGCATAGGACTTAAAATGCAGTTTCCTCTTGCTCTTGGCAGTATCGACAAATGTCTTCATCTGCCAAGTTTAGCTGACTCATGTGTTTTCTGAGCCTTCAATGTCCTGTCAAGAGACTGACAATCATTCTGACATCATTTCGCCTTTGTGATAGCAGCTCTGCAGTAAACTTCGCCGAGTATCCCTTTATGAAGAGTTTGGCTTGTCGCTTGCCCGGTGATGTTTCCCACCACTCCTGGGCCTTTTCTAGCCTCCATTTCTTAATGGCTGCCTTTCTGAATGTATTAGCAACTCCGCCGAATGGTTCCGGGCCAATCATTGGAGTGTTAGCTCCCGCACGGGCCAATTCATCAGCCTTCTCATTGCCCCAAAACCCTGAGTGTCCTGGTATCCATGCCAGTGTCAGAGAATTTTGACTAGCGGCATGTGTCAGGGCCCCAACGCAGTCCCACACCAGCTGTGAGCTTATTTGTGCTGAGACTATCGCCTTTAGCGCTGCTTGGCTGTCCGAGTATATGACTACGGTTTTACCAGTTATACCCTGACTTACGATCTCCGTCGCACAGTGTTGTATGGCCGTTACTTCAGCCTGAAACACTGTGGCATACGCACCTAGACTTAGTTGGATTTTTATCCTGTGTCCTCTACTGTATATACCTGACCCTGTGCCTTTCTCAGTCTTTGAGCCATCGGTATACCAAATTGACTCCCCTTGGATTGGGGGGCCATTGTTTCATGAGTCCCTTTCCAGTATTTCTACTCGAAAGTTTCTCACAAAGTTATACCTAGGGACTATCCTGTCCTGAGGCATACTCATTATTTGATCTGCCTTAACCCTATTGTATAACTCTGCTTGCTTTTTGCCTTTTAATAAGGTATAAAACTCAGTTAGTATATAACAATGTTGGACTCGAAAAGAAATTAAGACAAAAAGCTCGTCACATAAATAAGTAACGAAACTTCTTCTAACGTCTTTTTACCGTTACCCCTTCTAACTTTTCTTGCCTCCCTTATTAGCTGCTTCAAGTATACCATGGAGATTATTATTAATGTCAAACTAGCATTTTCACTTTATAACGTCAATTGCAATCACAAGCATATTTTATTGCTAATTTAATTTATTGCTTCAAGCTTGACAGTCAAGCTAGCTTAGCCATAGCTGCATCTGGGTAACCAATAAAACTACAAGGTTTGTAAAGGTAGCATATTTTATTGCTTTTGAATCGTATACCAACCAAGCCCCAAAATTACCATATCATCCTCTAACGGGCATCTAACCTCCAAAAGAATTCGGAAAATGCAATTAATGATTCTGAACCAAACAACAAGCAACCTAGATTTAATTGCTACAAAAACAACAAAAATAATGTCGCTACGTTTTTAGAATCCTTTTAAAGGTGAGATTCACGTTAGGGTAGTGCTTGGAAGTTGGTTGATATACCATTCGAGAGCAATAAATTAGCAATAAAATATGCAACCTTTGCGAACCTTATGGTTCTAGCTTAACTGTCAATTTAGCATAACCATTGTGTATCGAAAGGATTGGAGCAATATTTTTTTATTAGTAAACCGTCAGCAATGATATAGCAATTAAATCTGGGTTGCTTGTTGTTTGATTTCAAATCCTTTTGTCGATTATCCGCATCCTTCTGGGGATGGATATGCTAGCTTGACATACATGAAACTAACCAAGTTTCACACGTTTTTTTTTTTAATTAACTTTGCTACAGTGCCATATTAACTATTTTAAATTAGACGTATATCAATATATTATTTTTTAAGAGCATGTTATGTAAAGTTGTATTTTTTTAACATTAAATTTTTACAGACACAATACCTATTATCTCGGAAACAGATTATTTAAGATAACCTCAGAAATTATATTTTCTAATAAGAAATAAAGTTTAGAGTAATATGATTCTTCTCATATTCAAAACTATCGCATTTACTTGGTAAACTTCAGATAAGCCAAATTTTCGGAAATGGCAGATTTAGTTTTAGAATTGCTCAGAATTGTTCATAACTTAATAATTGCATTACATAAGTAAAATTAAACTGCCACCTCTATTTAACACAGTTACGGAAGATTAAATATTGTTTTTAGTTTATCGCTTAAGCACATTGCTAGTTAATCTGATACGGAAATGTGTAATAATATTTCTACAACCTTGATACATCGAAAACACACTGTAGACATTAAGAGGCTGTTTAATAGATAGAGGCAACCTAAGCTCACCTAAATCTCTCTGATAATTTGTTTGATGTTGAAGAGGTGACGAGTTTGGGGTTGAAGAATATATAGATCAAAGGATCTTGAGACGATTAAATGGGAGATCCTAGCCAGAACGAGTCATGAAATGTTAACACTGGCAAGGGAATGTACTTATACTTTACTTTAATGACGAAATATTTCACTACATTTTCATAATCAGGTTTCGCGTCCTACTGGAAATGAAAACATGTCTCAGAAATGTAAAATTCTGGATGCTATTAATTTGTCTAAGGGCTTTCCTGAAAAGTTAGGTTCCGTTAAAGAAAAAATATCGTTATAAACAGTTTTTAGGTTGCGTCTAATGTTATGATTATTTTTTGTCCATTTAACCTTATTTATGTGTAATATTACTAAAATGTGTGCCCTTTATACCTTCAATGCAAAACAAATGTTTAAAAAATTATAGCAACATAAAAATACACAATATATATACCTATATGGTTAAATCTAGTTTATATGGAGTTTTGTAACATTTTAATGAGAATAACAGAGTAATCCATATGAAACATTTATTAGTACATCAGAGAACTGCAGTTTAATGGATACATCCCATTTTTAATAAAGAGTGATACTAGTCAAGAGAATCCTAGCAGATATATTAAAATAAAAAAAAAAGTTTTTGGATTTTTTTATCGTTAATTTTTTAAATTAATTCGCGAGAAACAAATCTTTGCCAAACGTTTTTATATAAAACAGTCCCTTGGCCCAAAAAAACAAATTTTGAAATATTGCTAGGTAAATTTAACTTTTTTAAAAGAATGATTCTTGTTATTAATTTAATTATTTAAGGACTAGTTTTAAGACGAAATGTTCTAGATGTAATATATCTATTTTCTGCTTATACGAGATCTGTCGCAAAGTAAACCGGACAAAAAAATTGTTTTCAGCAAAGGAAATTTATTTTATTCAGAGTAGTCCCCTTCAGAGTTAATACAGTAATTTGTATGGTCCACCAGTTTTTCGAATAAGGATTTCAGCTCACTGACCTAGATGTTCTATAAAATGGTAGTCCTCTACGTCGACATA
This sequence comes from Altica lythri, assembly GCA_964028335.1. Classification (NCBI taxonomy): domain Eukaryota; kingdom Metazoa; phylum Arthropoda; class Insecta; order Coleoptera; family Chrysomelidae; genus Altica; species Altica lythri. The sequence goes on along the minus strand of OZ034800.1, from coordinate 91,831,018 downwards.
CCGCTGTCCTTTCATGGGCAAATGTAGTCTACAGAATAAAAAAGAAGTCGCACGGTGCGATTTCCAAAGAATATTGGGAGTGGTTGATGGTTAAAATGCCATTTTATGTCAAAAAGTCGGACACAAGTATCGATCGATGTGATGGTGTAAAAAGCGCCACCTTTCATTTTCGCGATATTCTGGCCGAACATGACGATTAGGCAAGAACAAACGCATCATAACACCAAAATAGTAGACAGCATTAACGAATTCTTTGTAAGTAAGTCCCTTCGAATCGTAGGAACATTGTCTTCGCTTTTGACTTACAGGACAAAAAAAAGTTGAAAAAAATAGTTAGAAAGATTAAATAATTTAGGGGACTGATCCCCTAGAAATAGGATCTAGAAAGCTTCTGAGGCTTAGCCCCTTATTGGGGCGGGTAACCATTATATATAAGATCTTATACGTCAGCACAATCATGTATACCCGCAAGTTTAGCGTTCGCCCGTTTATTTACCGATAAGAGCTATTTTTACGTTATTACGTGGATGGGAGGGAATAGTACATTACGTAACGAGTGCGGAAAGCAGGTGATCCCATCACGAGTGCGTTTGTCGCGCAAGCCGAAGGCGAGCGCGATAAAAAGCACGAGTGATGGGATTAACTGCGCACAGCACGAGTTGCGTATTTTATTTTTCATCACTCCGTGAGGAAAGCTTTTGAATTTGTGTAAAATAAAAGGAAAAAAGATATAAATCGTATTTTATTACTTCTATTGAAAAAACAATAACTGTTTATAAAACACCATTCAATACATGCTGATATAAATTTATGTATTACGGGTGTATAAATATCATGAAATAATGCAAAGCAATCAATTGAAGTTTAAACATATATAATTTATACGTATATAAAATTTATTTAGTTTACCTTAATAACACGCCAATCAGGATATATAGCTTCATTGCACAATCTGGAAATATCATTTGCTGTAAACACTTTCGACTTTTTGCGTTCATAACCCTCATTTTCTTTTTTTAAAAATGCATTGACCTTTTTATATTTACTAAAATCAATATCATTATATGCTAAAACACAAGCTCTAAGCATTGAGTAACGCGAAAAGAGTTGGTGGTAAACACTGCATTTCACTAAAATATGCTATAAATATTTCTTCTGCAAAGGACGATGACTTTTTGGTTTTTCTCCATATTTTGAAAGCATTATATGTATCTGTATATCTTTCTTTTGACTTCTCCGGCAATAAATTTAACTGTACAGTTTTTGCAGTTTCTCGTATTTCTTCCGGATAGGAATCAGAATCACTCATTGTAAGTATATGCTATATGCTTTCACAATACGACTGAAATTATTTGTTAGGCACTTTAATATGACGGCTAATAATTGGCAGGTTTGACAAGCACAATAATAATAAAAACAGTGCGGCGCACGTCGTTTCGCCGTATATACAAATAAAAAATAAAAGTAGTACTTATACAATAACAATGTAAACAAACAAATGTATATATACATATATATAAACAACACAACGCACCGTATTTCAAAATTAATATAATACCTGAATATACACTCAGTGCGTGGAAGTTTTACATTTCGTAACTGTTAATAAAAGTATTGCTTCTCGCACGCCCCTGCATGGTTAAATGCAGTGCTTTCCGCACGGAGTGACAAAATTTCGTAACGTTGAAGGAAGCATTGCTTTCCGCACGGTCCTGCATGGTCGAAAGCATAGCTTTCCGCACGGAGTAATGAAAAAGATGTGGATGTATCAAAGTAAACGATACAGCTTAATTTTACAGAAACGGTGTTATATGGTGAGGGGTAAATGATGCTATGGGTTGACATATATTTGGGAGAGTGTTAGTGAAAATGGATCTCTTACTGCTCACAAGTATGTATCGTAGAACCTATCATGCCTTTTTCCCCATTCGTAGGCCAAAATTTATTATAACGCTCGCCCACACACTACATGTTTCGTGAGTAGCTACTTCCATTAGTTGAATACTCAATTGAACTGGCCAGTGCGATCACTGGACATGAACCCAATAGAATACACTTAAAATATTCTGGGAAAAAAGTCAGCAGTGAAATCTAGGTCAAAGAGCTAAAAGTGGCCTAAGTGGAAGAGTAGAACAATTTGTCTCAAGAAATAGATAGATAACCGCATACAGAGTATAAGAAATCGCATACAATCTCTGTTAAGACCTGGGGAAACAATGCTCGGTATAAATTTCAATAATTTTGTCTGTCTCTCTCTTACTCACACCATTACATATGTAATGATTTTTCCTATTTAACTGTACACAATTCTTTTCCACCGAGTGCACGAATAGAAGTATAACTTCAAATATCCACGGTTATTTTTGTTTCTTTACTTGTGTCAGTATGCGGGTACAATTTTTGTTAATTCGATTATTAGTACCTACTGTATATCGATATAAAATCCAAATAACTTGCTACTGAAAGGGTGGATAATGGCCGCTTTCTACACATGTGTAAAAAGTAACTACTTTTTAACTCGATTCATTTTCAAATTTGTTAATATGCTTGATTACCGTTTACATATTTCGTTAAAAAAATAAATAAAGAAACTTAAGTTGTACATATTTTACCAAATATCGGAACAGTTCAGTTACGATCTCGTTTTATAAAAATATTATGTTCCTATTAAAAAAATAGAATAGTTAAGCCAAGTAGTAATTTTTCAAATCGTTAATTTTTATTTTACAGTATCATAAAGGAAAACAATATATCCTGGATTTGTGCTACGTATGTATGTGAAAACAAAAACACATTTGCATTAACACGTTTAACGGCCTTTCCATTATTCATAGTCCACTTGCGTGATTTTGAATTTGTTTGCATATATAGCTACATTCAATAACAAGAACAAAATTGACTCTTCTTTGATCTGGCTTTTCGCATTTTGACAACTATAATCGAATGCGGCTTACACAGGCTTTTTTATATATGTTGTTTTATTAATTGCATAGCCGCGGGTAGCACACAGGTTAGAAATTAGACTGAAATAAAAAGTATATGAACTCAACTATTTAGTTTATAAAAATTCAGTTAGCCATTAATATTCAAATGGTGACATTTCGTCACATTTACTAACTATCTTTTTTACGGTAAGCGGTTCCCTGGATTTCTAATTTAACTTTAAGTATGCAAATAAACATAGATACCTATAAAAACAAACAATTACTTGCAATCACAGGAGAACCTGAAAAATATGTCATCAGCGAGACCGGAAAGACAGAATTCTAAAAAATTACAGAAGATACATACCGCAAAACAAAAACGAATCTAGACAGTCCAAAAGCTAAAGAACAGCAACAACCCGAACAAATGAACCTAGATAGTATTGGTTAAGCTTTCAATCAAGTAATGGCCGAAGCCAGAAAGAACATTGACAAATTGGCCCCTCTAAACCAATCGAGTAGTCCAAACAAAGTGAACACTGAGAACGACCAAATGTTTACTTTCTTAAAAGGACACGAAAAGTCTAGAAAAGCTAAGAACATTAAAATGAAAGTATGTACCACAAATAAACGCCAATAGATCAAGAGCAGCTCATGACTTATCATTATAATGTCCTCTTTGCTACCAAATGGGTTCCCTATGATTAAGGAGAAAAAGATTAAAAGTTTTAATAAACATATGTCTTCAAATTAAAGGTTTCGGAGATATGGAGTTTTTGTGTTTTTGTATCATATTTGGATTATCTCTTTTTTTATTCTCAAAAGCTTGCTTGCAAGATCGTCTGATTGAAAGCCCTTGACTTTTTCCTTTGCAACCACTTAAAAAATTTGCATATTTAATTAAGAACCTAGATTGACCTAAAGAGTATTTCACAGTGCCAATCAAAGGCCTGTTGGCCGAGCGCTAAGAGGTGCTATTATTTTTTTCTGATGGTAAGATATTCGAATATGGCAATTTGTTTAAACGCTAGCATAAACATATTTACTCTTTTTGAAATTCTAAATATCCATTACTCTAGAGTTAGTATAAGAAAACGCACTTACAATTTACAGATTAAATAGATTTTTAGTGATGAAATATGTTTTTGCATAAACATAAATGTTTTTTAGTGTAGTAATCTTTAAAAAAGATTAAAAACTCTATATCCTGTGTATTTGAGAGACATAAAAGTAAAGAGCGTTGTGAGATATGTATTCATACAGCAATTGAGAACAGCATTTTTAGTTTTAAAAATGAATATACGTATGCTTCATTTGATCAGAAAAAAGTGGTTGGTCTTTGAAATATTCTGGTGTATAAAGCTAAAAGCTTGTATCATATTTCCTAGGGAGTTGTAATGCTCTTTACGTTTACAAAAATATATTTGGTGTGCCTCTAGGCAATACATTAATGAAGTAAGGAATTGTTGTACAAAAATAAAAAATCGGTGTAGAGTATTGCATAGCTTTTACACATGCAACAACAACTTGTCATGTAGCTTTGTTGTTTTCTAATTTGAAAGTTTCTGTAGTTTTATTGTTTATATCAAGCAACCGTTCATAATATATTTAAACTTTCTATTATATTCATTTTACTCGTACTGCCATTAACACACGAATTTTAATTGCTATTTGAAAAATAATTTCAGTGTTTCTCTTGATAACTTAAGAACAGTGAGCAATTTTGATACCATTTTATTTGCTAATTGTATACAGTATTTTCTAACAAACAATTCTATAGTTTTAATTGCTTTAGTTCTATTCTATTTATTGTAAATAGGTTTTTGTATAATATTGTGTAGAATTCTCGTATAGTTTAATTTAATTAAATTAAATATAGACAAGAACCCTCCAAAGATATAGGTACAGGTAAGTAAGCATGGATAAAAACTTCAAGAGGTAAATTTTAGTCTGTGCAAGTTTTTTGAAAATTCCTCTAAAAAATATTTTTTTCTTTAAGGTTTATGTCCACATAAAAGTTTTTTAAACCACATCAGATTGTTAGGTTTATCAATCAAAGTAGGTTTTTAACAATATTTTTTATTCAGTTACATTTGTGATTGATACTAACTGTGTAGTTACGAGATCTGACTATTCAATAACAATGCTGTGCACCTAAGAGGGCGGCCTAGAAGAGTGGGGAAAAACGAATAATGCTTTAGGCCTCTAGAAGTCTACTCTATGTATGTACCAAACCATATTTTCGTCACTATTATAGTATTTGTGCAGTAGCGGTTTGAAACGAACGTCTTTTTTTCTCGTGCCGAAAACCATGTCTGACGAAAACCAGGAACAACGTATCAATCTCAAATTTCTCGTTAAATTAAAAAAATCTCTAAATGAGTGCTATAAATTGTTGCAAGATGTCTATGGGGACAATTCTCTATCTCGTGCGCGTGTTTTTTAGTGGTACACGCTTCAGTGAGGGCCGAGAAAGCACTGAAAATAACCAGCTCCCAGCTCGCCTTGTCACTGTTTTAACTCCATAAACAGTGACCAAAATCAACGAAATTGTGCTTGCAGATCGTCGAATGAGCATCTGGATGATTGTCGAGGCTGTAAACGCCGTTAAAGAAACAGTTAAAAAAATTAACACAAGAAATTACACTAGACAATAGTCTGTGCAAAGTTGGTGCCAAAAAACCTGACTCCTGACCAAAAGCTCGAGCGTCAACTCGTCAACAAGTCTGCTCAGGTTTGTTTGAAAAGTTAAAAGAAGATCCCGGACTGATGAAAAACAGTATTACTTGCGACCAAACGTAGATTTTTCAATACGATATTAAAACAAAGCGGCAATCGATGCATTGGAAGACGCCTGAATCGCCCAGAATCAAAAAGGAAAAAATGTCCAAATCAAAATTCAAGCCAATGTTGATCGTGTGAAAACGAGTTCGTAAAAAACGGACCGAGTTGTGGAAGAACTCGTGGATTTCGCACCAGGACAACGCACCTGCCCAGACCGCGTTATCTGTCGAGCAGAATTGGCCAATAAACGCACTCCAGTGCACTGCTTTGATCACTGGAGAAAACGTACAGAAAGGTGAGTTGCGAGGGGGGGGAGTATATTGAAGGGAAGCATTTAAATGTAGAATAATTTTTATAATAAAACCCTTTTATGTAACCAGTCTCATTATTTAATGGCCAGACCTCGTATATTATTTAGATTCTAGATCTAGATTCTTGACCATTTCTTCTTCTTCTTTTTCTTCTCCTTCTTCTTTTATAGTTTGCAAACTGGTGTGTACTAGCGTATTCAGTACCTAGTTTGTGTTTATTCTTCTTTTTAGTGCGCCTAACTATATTTAAACTGGTTTAAGTATAGTTCGCTTTTATTATTAAATATGATTAAGGTACTTTATACGATCGGCTTGTGTGTCTCTCTGTCCGTATACGCTATAACACTTCAACGGTAAGTTACAGAGTCATGAAATTTAGTACCTATATACAATCCTTATGTCATGGAGAAGAATCCGTCTGATTTTGGCTCAGATCGGATAACCCTAACGATTAAATTTTAATTGTTTTCCGAAACTCGTGTATATAAAGCATATTTTCCTTGCTTTTGTGATGAAATTTGATATAAAAAATCCTCATGTCATAGAGAACAACCGTAATGATTTTAGTTTAGATCGGATAGACTTTTAACGGTTTTCCAAAACTCGTTTATATAATGCATATTATGTATAAATTCGATGGTACTTTCTTACTTTGTTTAAAAATATTGTGCTTCTTCATACCTTATTTATTATCGTAGCTATATTAAACGATATATTGTGTTTACAATCACAGTTTTGGTAGGTACCCTAATTCAGCCATTCTAGTTATAGCAACTTCTAAATAGGATATAGAATATTAAATTTACTTATTTGGATTAACAAAACCTAAAGGATAATTATAGATTATACTCTAGGATTATAGCTTCTACAAAGCTTGTTTGGTATAAAAGCAATTGTCACAAACAAACATTCACTCGGGGTATAGTTACATATGTTTACAATTATTGTTTAGGTATACCTTTATCATTAATAATTTATTATATTGAGAAAGGTTACTGAAACACAACCAACTATTGACATCTTGTTTATGTAGTTATGCACACTCATTAACAAAGGAACAATTGCCTTGATTAATTTAGTTCTATTTGTATAATTGAGTATTTAATCATTTTAACAGCAGAATATAATGAAATAAGGCAAGAAGGTGTAAATCGATAAAATAAATTATCCTCTTTCACGGTTTGTCGTCTTTGATTGTTATTAACAAAAAAATAACAAAAATCCTGAGGTATAAAACAAACAGACCTGTAGAAGCTTATAGGCGACTTTTGTGTGAAAACCTGGTCATGTGGCAACACTTGCTTTGAAATATTGAAGAAAACTTACTTCCGATTGGTACATAAAGATTTGTTTACTAGAGGTTATCGCGAAACTCTGACAAAGCAACACACAACGGCGAATTATCCTACATCAAGCCAATACAAGTGCTTACGTTGCCCAGAATAATATCGAGTTTTTTGAGCTTCAAAACATCGAATTGTTAGACCATCCACCGTATAAACCCGACTTAAGTCCCAACGACTTTTTCACGTTCCCAAAAACAAGGATTTAATGCGTGGACAGTGTCAACTGAAGACTGATGATAACTGTTTTACTAATTGGTTTGAACGTATGCAAAAGTGTATCTATCTTGGTGGGACATATTTTGAAAAGCAAGAAAGAACTTTAAGTCCATATATTTATTCCATACTAGCTGTACCCGGCGCGCGTTGCTACGCCAACAACTAAAATAAATTTAAGAAAAATAAAAGAGAAGAAGAGATAGAGAAGGAAAGAAAGTTTATAGTTTTGTTTTACTTATCGCACCAAAAATATATTTTTGGAACTTATATTTATACGAATTCGTATAGACATCTATTAATCAGTATTGAATTTGATACATGGAAGCGCTATCTGGTGGTAACTTCAATTAATACGAATATCATATTCATCTAACCCATTAAAAATACATCATCATACCGATTTTCATGACAATCGGTTGAACGGGGCAGAAGTTGCTACTCTGCAGCACCACCTGGTGGCGAGTGGCATCAATCAGCATATCATACAAACCTTCTCCGTGGAAAAATACATATACATACCAATTTTCATGACAATCGGTTAAACGGGGCAGAAGTTGCTACTCTGCAGCGCCACCTGGTGGCGAGTGGCATCAATGAGCATATCATACAAACCTTCTCCGTGGAAAAATACATATACATACCAATTTTCATGACAATCGGTTGAACGGACAGAAGTTGCTACTCTGCAGCGCCACCTGGTGGCAAGTGGCATCAATGAGCATATCATACAAACCTTCTCCGTAGAAAAATACATATACATACCAATTTTGATGACAATCGGTCCAGTAGTTTTTGAGTTCATTGAGTACATACAGACATACAGATTATATAGATATAAGCATATCAAAGGCTATACAAATAAGACGAATGTTTCCTTTCACCGAACTTTTTTTGTATACAATTTGGTTTATAACATTTATTGTTTAAAATTAATGTACCTTGTTGCATCTGTATTTCATGTTTGTGGTGTAAAATGTGTAACCATCGTTATGACCCATCATTCCAAATTATTAATCTCAATTAAATGAGCCGTCCATTGTGGTGGAGAGTTGACAATGATAACGATGCTTTTACCAAAGTAGGAGCGCGTTATTCCGTTACACTGTTTCACTTCCAGTCGGAAGACCATATCGTGTATTAATAACGCATTCCTTTGCTAACGCAGTTCACAGTTGACCTCTTTCCCACTGCAATATTGCTAAATTTATAACCAAGCTATCCAATGACCTTTTCATTAAATTTCGTTGAATGTTAAATCTTTCCCCCTTTATTTCTACAACAGCCAAAATCGATTTTTAATTAAACCAGTCCTGTTTTATTAAAACATTGTATAATAACTTATTTAGTTTCCATACTAAAACTTTCTACTATCGCATCTAAACGTCAATTATAAAAAAAAAATGTAAAGAAACCCGTTTTAATATTTATTACTTAAAATAATATTAGCAATCTACTTCTAATAAGTCAATTTTTATTCCTTTCTAATGAAAGCAATATACTTAATGGAAATGGTTTATATACATAGGGAAAATTAGTGCTCACTATATCTATTTGATTAGAATAATGTATAGTAGCAGAGTTACCTGCTACGGATTCAATTTCATTTGGCCCATTATTACCAACACTGTTTAGTTGTTAAACAATTCCACTTTATACGTAAAATTATGATCAGGCAAATTTAATATATGAAGCATAACTTTAATGATTCCACGACTTATAATGATTATATTAATAAACCTCAAAAGCTATTGGATAAAATTTATAAAAAGCGGCAAAGAGTTTTCTGCTCGGATTACCCACAATTTTTTTTTCTACATAGTACAAAATACAAAAATCATTAAAAACCTATTTTTTTTTAATTTCTTGTAAGTAATTCAAGCAGAAAGATTTTTGTTAAAGACGCGTTCTTACAAGTCAAGTTTAGTTGACCAATTATAGCTAATCAACAAAAGTTGAATAAAAAGTATAGTGAGAAACTGTCATTAAACAAAGCTGTTCAACTTTGTAGTTGATCAAGAAAAGTTTAATCCAAGCAAACCTTTATCGTTTAAGTGGTGAATTATCCCAAATTATTTACAAGTTGAAGCTTGTCTTGAAACGTGTGAACTAAGCAGTCAATTTTTATATATTTTTTAAAAAGCGACCGGGTGCACGTGCTTTAATTTGGTCTATAAACGAATTAGGTGTTTCTGAAAGTAATTAACCAATTAAAAATATTTTAAAACTGCCCCATAATTGGTTTGAAAGTATTATGATGAAACTTTTGGAGCTGTATCTGAAGTATGATTGTGGGATCACCGAACCGAACACTATAGAAATAGAGATGCACGAGAAGATGCTTTGGGTTGTATTGTCAAGGAAAAAGAAATCGCTGATATAAAAAACAAAATCAAGATTATTAGAACGGTGGTTTGCAAATCAATCCATAGTGAAATAAGAAGAGATGAATTGTGCATACTTAAGTTGATTTGGAATAAAATAGGGCATCATAAATTGCTGCTCCACTTCATCCAGAAATTTGAAATGGTATTTTTGGTACTCGGTAGGTATATGAAAGCAAGCGTTCCTGTCTACGCCTATGAACGCAAGAGTGAAGTGTCGTGCTTGACCGGCGCAGAGTGAGTTAGATGTTAGACATTGAAAAAGAAACAATACACTGTGCTCGTGTGCGATATTCAATTAAGAATTTTATTATTGTTCGAACCTTATTAGTATTTGTACCTTTTTATATATAGTTAATAACGATTTGAACAAATTAACCATACAATAATACAGTCCATTGCCAACAGTTCCAAATAAATCTCCTGTAGCTAAATATCTTAAGCAGCTTTAATCTTGGTGAGATTGCTTGCTGTATCACTCTATCATATATAGCAACAGAAGTCCTCAAATTTTTCTTCGGACATTCTTAAATGATTTCTGAACCCTTTTTTATCCTCTAATGCTAATGCTACCACCTTCAACAACATTTCTGATGCTCCCAGTCTATTTCTTCTTAGATTTTACTGTCTCTGGGAGAGGTTGGTATCCTTTGAAGTGATTTAATTATGACTTGCGTTTCTTAAGATTTTTCTCCTTATTCTTCTTAGTTCTTCTAGTAACAAAACAGCAACTCTTCGTACACATGCACGCACAATCGCAGCCGACATCAATTTCACATTGAACTGCTGATTTAGTTTTTATTGAAAAAAAGGGTAGAATGGTGATTTAACGAAATACGTATTGTTTTCCAAAAGTACATAATATGTTGTAATAGCGGAAAGGTGAGAACTAAAGAAATATAAAATGGTTTGTAAAAAAGGTTTTCCTTCTAAAGCATATTCCCTTGTGTATTCCTATTTTAAATAAATATTTAAGTGTTTTATAATATGGAAATGCCTCTATCTGCTAAATTCATTAAAATGAGTAATCAAAATTCTGTTTTGTTTGGTGTTTTAATTAGAGCAAAAAGAGCATGGTCTCGTAATATGGGGGCTCCTTCTAAAAGGACCCCTTACTCGTGGAATTTCTTTGAAACGATCTATTTCTGAAAGTGCTAATGCTTTTACAATGCTCTCTCACTTTCTTTGAATTACTTTTTTAAAATTATACATTCTGTTTTGTTGAATGTTGGCTTCTTTTGAGAGAACTTTGGTAGAATTTCGGCTTTTATAACCAATGTAAATAATTCAGATTATGATTATGTGAATTTATATCATAATTAAAAGTTTGAAGATAATTATTATCATTAACAGTGTTTTAGATAATGCTATAATAATAATAATAATAACGAAAACGTTGTTTGGTACGTGCATAGAGCACTTAAAGATACCCAACGCACTACTCGTTTTTCCCACCCATCTAGGGCACCCTCTAGACGCACAGTCTCGTTATTTATTTGCCAGACCTATTAGACTAAATTGGTGGAAAATTTTAAAATTTATAACATATTGTAAATTTATAGTCTAGTTCTAAATTAATAGTCTAATTCACTTAAATGTATACATTTTTTAAAGTCTCTATATAGAGGAAATGTTATCCGTTTTGTATTGATATTTTCCTTGTAAAATAAATATCATAATCATTTGAATTTTTATTTTTGGGCACACATAAACGCTAGTTTCCCACATGAATTGAATAACCAATTTCTTGGCAAACATTTCCCTAAGGATATATTGTGACGCTTTGTATATCATCCTATATTCCGATGTAGTTTCTTTTAATCAACTCTGTGTATTACGTGAATTTGTGAAACTGTCTAAAACAGCAAACAGACAGCCATCTGTTTTAATAAAAAGATTCTGTGTTGTTTTAGGTAGTCGCTGAAAAATCCAGCAACATTTCACTCAAACTTTTGATATAAGTATACATATGTATTTATGTAAAAGCGGAACGATCAAACTGAAAAGTATAGCGGTTTTGCTACCTAAATTAAATTACTTTTTTGTATCGTATTATGGTATGTCAAATGGTTTATGTCGTAAAAATATCATAGAAGTCATAGATATTATTTTGATTTGTTTAGATGTACTTTCATGGAACATCAATAATGAATTAAACACAGTTTTAAAGCTAAAACATCCTCTAGCGCGTCTGATACGAGAGTTGTCTTTTTAGCTTTGTTTATAACCAATTATAACCAATTAAAAATGGTAGATGCTGTTGGGCCCACCCGGCATCGCCCGGTGAGATACCATTGCATCGATTTAGGCGGCGTGAAGTTGCTCTTTGGGTTAACGTTTCGTCGCCGTGTCGATGTTTCCGGTTTCCAGGGTGGGACCGAAAGAAAAAAAAGCATGATGGAAGCTCCAAGACTAAAATACTCCGGAGGTAAACTCGCCCCCCAATCGGATCTCCGGGTGGGGGCTAGTCCTGTGGCCTCATCAAGCGATATTAATCGAACTTCCACTATCTCCTACAATACACTGGGTTCCCCTAACAACACTCAACGGAGAAATAGTGTGGCACCTGCAGTTGCTAACAGACCCAAAAACAGCAACTTCAAAATTGATTTCTGCAACATCAGAGGGCTTAACACCAACATAAATTCAGTCCACCAGCACTTACAATCTTCCAAGCCTCATGTGCTCGCACTGACCGAGACAAAGGTCAGATCGTCAACAAATACCGTCAGCTATTTATACCCTGGATACAATTTTCATTGCCGATTTAGACGCAACTTTGGGGTATGTCTGTTTATCCGAGATGATCTTTGCTGCCAACGAGAGGAAACACTTGAACCGACAGGGTTTGATGTAATGTGGTTTAAAATATCTACGTAGAAAATCACCAAGTTTATCTGCTGCCTTTACCGTCCTCCAAGCGACACCCAATACAGAGCCCTTTTCTCATCACTAGCCAACACAATCGACTTCTTGCAAACCAACCATCCAAATGCCGAAGTCGCTATCTTTGGAGACTTTAACGTCCATAATGTCAACTGGCTTAAATACTCAAATACCAACGATGAACAAGGCCGTGAGGCAGAATCATTCGCGATCAGTTCTGGCTTAACTCAACTCGTAGAAGAACCAACGCGGATACCAGACCGAGATGGTGATTTTGCTAGTCTGTTGGATCTTTTTTTGACATCAAACCCAGACCTATACACTATCTCCGTTCAGTCTCCGCTAGGATCTTCCGATCACAAACTTATTTCAACACTAAGCGAGGTACCAATTTGTTCTGAGCAGCCTCCTAAACCTCGCAAGATTTGGCATTACAGATCAGCCAGGTGGGAAGACCTGAAGAACCATTTTCACACTTTTCCTTGGCTGAACGTGTTCTTTTCTTCTGATGATTCATCCGTTTGTGCTCAAGAGGTCTCCGATGTCATTCTAACTAGCATGGAAGCCTTTATTCCTTATTCCAATAAGCGCCCTTCTAACGGCAAGCCCTGGTTTAGCAAAAACTGCGAGCGCGCAGTCAGATCTAAAAATCTAGCTTACCGACAGTGGCGTAAAAATCCAACGGCTGAGAATCGCACCACCATTGTTACCGCTCGAAACCAGTGTAAGCAAACGATAGATCAAAGCAAAGAGACGCATAACACGAGGATCAAAAACAAACTTCTTGCCAGTCCTAACGGATCTAGATCTTTTTGGTCAGTCGCTAAGGCCGTCAGTCAAAATTTTACCAAATCAAATATTCCACCTCTAACACGTTCCGACGGCACAATAGCAACCACAGGCGGAGATAAAGCGAACTTACTGGCAGAACTATTTTCTTCTCATTCCAACGTAGACTTTCAGGGAAAAACACCACCGAACATTCCAGCAGTTCAATCGGAAATGACTGACATCGTATTCCGTCAGCGTCCTGTCAAACGAATTCTTAAAGGGCTCGATGTCAGGAAGGCTTCTGGTCCAGATGAAATTCCTATTATAGTGCTCAAGGAATGCGCTGATGAGCTAACACCAATATTTTGTAGACTTTTTAACCTATCCTACAAAAAAGGAATATTTCCATCTTGCTGGAAGAAGGCAAGAGTTCAGCCTATACCAAAGAAAGGCAAGAAAACCTTGCCAAACAACTATCGACCTGTCGCATTGCTTTCAGTTATATCAAAAGTGATGGAGAAAGCTATTAACCAACAACTTCTAAAGTACCTAGAGGGCCTTAATATTATCAGCGACCATCAGTACGGCTTTCGTAAGTCCAGATCAACAGGAGACCTCCTAGCATATGTCACCCATCTTTGGAGCAACGCAGTCAAACATCATGGGGAGTCCCGGGCTATTGCACTGGACATTTCTAAAGCATTTGATCGTGTCTGGCACGAGGGGCTCCTAAGTAAACTGCGATCCTACGGTATGCCCAGTCGATTCTGTTCATGGCTTTCCAGCTTTCTTCAGGACCGTTCTCTGCAAGTGGCGATTGACGGGTTTCTCTCGGACACCTTTACCATCAATGCTGGTGTTCCTCAGGGGTCCATATTATCCCCAACCCTTTTCTTACTATACATCAACGACCTTCTAGCGAAGACAGAAAATGCAATTTATAGCTTTGCTGACGACAGCACACTTATCTCATCGTTTACTTTGAATTCTCGAACATCGGCTGCTGACGCACATCTTCGCAGACAGCATGAAGTATCACGACTCAATAAAGACCTGGAAGAAATTTTGTCTTGGGGTGACAGTAACCAAGTCGAATTTAACGCTAAAAAAACCCAGGCAGCAGTTTTCTCTAAGAAGGTTAACATTGCAGAACCAGATATAGTCATGGCAGGACACGCAATTCCACTGGCTTCGTCTATTAACTTACTGGGTGTCAATCTGGGAGGAGATATGTCTTGGCATAACCACGTGGTAACAATCGCCAGGGCAGCTTCTCAGAAACTCGGAGTACTTTTCCGTACCAAAAAGCTGTATACACCACAACAACTTTTGACACTCTACAAAGCCCAGATTCGACCATCACTGGAATACTGCTCTCATGTCTGGAGTTCTGCACCGAAGCATACCCTTCGGTTGTTGGATTCCATCCAAAGGAGAGCCATTCGCCTGATCGGTGACCACGAGCTAACCAAGAACCTCGACAGCTTAGAACATCGAAGACAGGTTGGTGATTTGACCCTCTTTTACAAATATTTCCATGGCAAGTGTTCTACTGACATTGCCCGCTTGATTCCACCTAGAGCAATTCATAGCAGAAATACACGACAAACCACTTCCGCCCATCCCTATGTGGTTCAACTTAATACTCCTCGAACATCATTGTTTAAGAACTCTTTCTTCTGGAGGACATCCTCTTTGTGGAACGGCCTTTCTGAGGCCGTATTTCCCACCGACTATAACCTTCAACGATTCAAGAACAACGTGAATCGCTTTCTTCGCACACGCACCGCACTCAGAGCGCCTTAAAGGAATTTTCCTGCAGTGCTTGTGCTTGACCATAAAAAAAAAAAAATTAGAAAGCGCCACAAATAGAACCTTCAGACACAAATTTAACCTCTTAATCTTTTGTTGTAAGCTAACTCTACGACGATGTGGACCCGATTAGTACACCTAGAAAATCCATGACGTTTTATCATTCGCCGACAGCCTCACCTTCATCGCGAAGCGACCCAATCTTCGTGATTATTATTTAATTATAACTGATTATATAAATAAAACTATTCAGATGAAGCTAAAGTATAAAGTATTTTAAAAAATATTTGCATGCATCTTTTCAATGTCTTTAGTATTTGTCGTGGTAGTCTACGGTTATATTTTTGAACACATTTGAAACTTTAAAGTACTACTTATGTTAAGCTTCCACTTATTATGTTGCCAGTTTTTCTAGTAAATTACCATTTAACTTTATTTAATAAAAATTCCTATTAAAAAAGTGTGTAGAATTTTTTGAATATAAAACATAACACCTTGCAACATTAATGCACTGACAATGTAATAACGCACCTGGAATTGTAATTTATTATCTTCCCTACAGCAACGTAGTTGACAGTATGTTGTTGGAACGACATATCAAATTAGTAACGCAGATCTGTTTCATTTACTAAAGATTTGAGTGTAGGTATCAGCATGTAATTTAATCAAGTTCCAACGCCTTTTGTATATTATTCTGGCTTTATCCTTCATATATGTTACTGTTGTTCGTAACTAGAATTGGTGTAAGCTAGTGATAAGAAGAAAAGCTTATACTGATTTGGATTTAGTAATTTTTTTATTTTTTTCCACTTGAGGAAAGAAATTGTAACAAAAATGAATTTTTGCGGGAATGATTCCAAAAATGAATATACAAACACATTGCACATTACATCAGATTAGTTCACTAAATTCTATTTCTACACTAAACGAAATAAATAACAGTCTGAAATCCCGTTATTAGATTACATATAATAAATGACTGAATTAATACAACGCCTTACTAGGATAATACAAACATATTAAAATAAATTAGTTTTATTTTTTTAAAAATTGCTCATCAGTGGTCTAATACTGCGATTCCGTCTTTGACAGCTTTTTCATCCTATAGTCGGCAAAATAGATGTTTATCGCTGCAAAAACTTCAAGGATCCTCTTCACAATCGGTGATTACAAACGATTACGTGCTAGCAGGATCGTATAAAGGACTTACCCAGTTGTACTTACTGATTATCGTCTATGATTGCCTTCAACCCGTGAATTTCGGTTTTTTGGAAACGAATCATAAGAAATTGCCGGGTAGTTGCATTGAGGTGCCCATCCGATCGCAGATCGCAGATCAGCACTTTTTATCATTTTTTTTTCCTTGAACTACCTTTACATTACACACTCCATGTCCATTTTGATGCTTGCCGTTTGCAACTTCAAAACAAAACGGAGATTATACGATTTTGCCCAAACTTTGTGCAAACTAACTACAAACGATCTTGTGAATGCATTCACGATGATCATGCTAATTATAAACGATCACACAAATACTGATCATCGCCGATAGTGCAGGCTTCAGAGTTGAATTCAATTTTTTTTCAGGATTTGATAAAAAGGGTGTATTTTAAAAGTGCAGGTTTTGAAGTCTGACTTGGGACATAAAACAGATTTTTTTATTTTACCAAGCCGGGTCTTTGTTCCGTAATTTTCTATTTCAATTTATCCAGTAGTTTATAAACTAATCATAATTAATTGTTTTTGCTACTTTTTTTAAATAATAAACTAATAACATGTCACGGGCTAATTTATCGTTAACACTGAGATATTTTAATCTATAAACATAGTGTATTCTTACCTTGAAAATTCCTATTATTAAAGGTTTACTGGGTCGAGAACCGGCTGATTTGGTTCGTTAATAGTTAATCGCCAACTATTGTTTATCATTCTGGCCATAAATTATTCCTAATGTTGCTAATACTGTTTTGTAAGTGAATTATATTTAATTCAGGCTATGAATTGTTTATGTTCTGAAATTTATTGTCATACCTCTCTTTCATCTGACTGAGGTACCACCTCTTTCTTTTTGTCGATAACTATTGTGTTTTTCGGCCAACTGTTTCGTGAAATTTTTATTTGCATATTAAAATCGAAAATAAACGAGGAAATTAAGTAATGTTGTGAATTTTATAGTTATCTATATAAATAATAAGATCTGTTATATCAAACGACCACGGTTTGTTCGTAAGTGATGGCTAGAGATCCTACGGTTATTGTCCCTATAGTAGTAGAGGCCACTTCTTATTTCGACGTGTGTCAAATTTTGTGGAACGAAGACATATGAGTAATAGTTCTTTCATTTCCCAACCTTTGTCGTAGAAGCATGGTTAAGAAGATTTTTCTTGAGTTTAAATTGTAATCTTTGTTCATCGAAGACAATTAATATTGGATTTACGAAATTTAAGCTCAGATTTTTTTTCTAACGAATAGTATTAGTGAGATTTTCCGTTATTTTGGGATTAGTTAGAAAAAATACCTCGTGGAGGGATATTTAATAAAATCTTCTGTTGGTGAGTACACGTTTCTTTATCCATGTAATTATTCGATTCTTATGGTCCTTTTGTTCCTTATGAAGGGTAGGAACCCATAAAGCAGACAGTAGGGAAGACTGGTATTTTACAACCACTTAGACAGCAATCGTGGTCAGAATTTACCCCATTATTGCAGTTAGCAACGAGGAAATTGTTTTTACCCGACTACCAGCTAGGGTATCACGATTAACGAAGTAAAATAACCCTATTTTAATAGGTGAGTTACGTAATTATGTTTTTAACAGATTAATAACGCCATTTAATCGCAATTTTAGTTAATATCTTTAATATTGTTATATCTTATTACTTCCATACTTAATCTAGCCTTAATATTACCTATTCAACATCAGATAGTTAGCTATAAACAAAATATAACTTTATATGTCAATCTGACGATGCTTAAATGCGAAACATATGTCATTTTTTAAAATACATTTAAAGTTTTAAAAAAAAAAAAACTAACGTTTTTTATTATTTTTATTATTCCCAATAATATCTTAATTTTACATGTGAATTTCTTTATGTATTGTATGTAGGTTTTATTAATGTGAAACTAGACTCCTTTTTGCTTATTTTTTTTTTACTATTATTAATTAATTTTATGTTAAATTTTGATTTAATTTATTGTTATAATTTTGTTGTGACTAGCAAGTCAAATTTAAGTTCGTTGAGCTCATTTAAATCATTAGTTTTGCTCATTAAATGTAAATTCAGAGAAGTCAATTGCTAAATGTTGTATTATTCATTTAAATTCACTTTGTTCTTTCATTGTAGTATAAATTTAAGTTAATGTATTCAAATTGTATTAAAGTTATTAAGTCAAACTAATTCAAGGAGTCATTAAAATCTGTTTAAGCTATCGTTAATTTTAAATTACGATTTTAAGGTCCTAGATACAGGCGTAAATCCTAGATACAGGTGTAAATCCTAGTTAAGGGTTTAAGTCCTAGTTATTTGGTTGAAGTTTGATTGCTGACCTGATACTTAGTCGAGCTTTAGTTATTTGAGATTGATGTAAGCCTATTGGTTCTGGGAACAGGCTTGAATTTGGTACCGGCCTAAGTATTGGAGAAGCCTAAGACGACGAGGAACTGTATCTAGCGTTTCAGATAAGCTAACTAGATTTAAGTCGCGGTTATAGTTTTAGTTAAAATTTATTCTTCTTGTTTTTTTTTTGTATTGCGTGTGATCACACCTATTGATAAATTTTCTTTCTATATTGTTCGCATAATCCTTTTTTTTTATATAAATATCAATTGCGTTGTCAAGCACGAGGCTTGACAGTCTGTAATTCTTAAATTTGTTCATTAAAGAAGGGTCTAGTTGATATTTTGGTTTTATTTAGCTCACTTTATCGTTATTTTCTGTTATTGTGTAATTCAATTGGAACTGTTAAATATTCAAAATTTATTTAATTATCTCCAGTGGGTAAAGTAGTGCCTGGAACAACAGGGGTTACCGATTTTGACCGTCTAAATCGGTGGCGCGACTCACTAATATTTGTTTACTTACCCTCTACGGCTGAGCTGGGCACTAATTTGCCAGTAGAGAGACCACTACCGAACTCAGCTGGAGTTGAATTTGGATTGGAGTAAATTGATTAACCCTTTTATTTATTTTTCTAAATTTGATTTTGTTTTTTTTTTAAATTCATTAAAATACGTGGCAAACATTTCTCCCAATGTCGTAAAAAAGCGTTGCACTGACTTTCCTCACAAATTGGCAGCTTTTTGCTTTCTTTGGTTCTTCCTTTCTTGTCCACTGTTACAAACGCGAAACGATGTCAAAACGATTGTCAGGCTCCTGACAGGATATTGTAGGCTCAGAAAACACCTGAGTAAGCAAAAGAAGACATCTGTTGATACTGCCAAGCTGATGAGGAAACCGCATTTTATGTCCTATGCCATTGTGAAGGCCTTGCAAGGACGGGATATCTAGTATTGGGAGATGAGAAACCGGCTGCTTAAGGTTAATCGCTGGTAAAAGTTTTATTGAATTTATTTTTAGGGAGCCAAACATTGTTCCAAAATAATCATGCGCTGCATCTATTTTTCTTTCGTGGATCAGCAAACCCAATTTTCTGTATAAATATACGAATTGGAAAGTTGTTAACTAAATAACATTTTACCAACTACATTTTAACATGTTCCGATTATTTGACATTAATTATCTAGTAGAAGATTTTGCGATGTATTTATTTGGTTATATTTCAATTGGATGTTCGTTGTTTAACTTTATCAACTCTTTGTCTTAAATATTATGCGGAAGTTCGACCTCCTTGGAGATGTAGGATTTAGGATATTAATACAGTTTCCACCTGGGAGACACGTTCAATTACTGCATGTTTGCATGCTTATGATTTAATACAAACATGTTGTCAAGAAAGGAAGATCAACAGTGGATTATTATACTTAAACCAAATTTTAATACATTTAATAAACTTGCTTGCATAGAAATCGGTTCACTGACACCTTTTCTTTCAGAAACTGTTGATACGAACAAAAGTATTTAAAATACAATTTATTTATTATTTCTTTTTATAAAAAAATATTTTCAGCTCCTACAAAGAAAAATATAATTTGCATCTAAGGAAAATGAAGCAATTTTAACATTTGCTTTGTAAATTTTAGCGACTACACTATTCTAAATTTAATAAATCCCTTAACACTCTGTACAAACAGATAATAACGCAAAATTTTTTTTGTTTTAATATTATGTGCCTAATATTCTCCCCGTAGTGTTGTAAATTTTTTGATATAAACTTCTCCCTCTTTATAAATTCTCTAGAGAAAACCTGCGTTGATTTTAGGGTGGTTTATTAATCAAATTAGAACTAAGCAAGGGTGAAAAGTGGTAAATCATAGTACTTAAAGTTAGTGTTCTCTTGAAAATCCGAGAAAATAAATTATTTACGATGTTTATCGAGGTTTTGGTTTAAAATTTCGAATATTTTAGGATATGATCCCTGTAATTTAATTCGACAACGAAATAATGAAAAATCTAAAAGCTGTTATGTAAATATTTATAAAAAAACTCTATTTGCTAATCAAAACTACTAGAAAGAACTCAAATAGGCGCATTATTTCATAGCAAAATATTCATTTATCAACTAAAAACATATAAACCCACGTGCATAAAAATCGACCTACTGTTAACTTTTGACTTTAACGATCTCTTATCAGATGACAAAAAAAATTAACTTTTTAAAAGATGTTTGAGTGTGCTTTAAGTTTACTCACAGAACTTCTGGCGGGCACGACATATTTGTAAGAAACAAATCCAAATAAATTTTTTTGAAAATTTTGAAATTCTTGAAATTTTTAGAAAGTATACAAACAAAAATATGTTAAATGACATTAAGAAGAAATTGAAAAAAATGTCGCATCCAGCAGGACTCGAACCCGCAACATTTAGCTCTACGCGCTACCGCTCTAACAATTAAGGTATTCATAGCTTAAGAGGAGCAGAAGCCCAAGAAGGAAATGGAAAGATGTAGTTATGGAAGATGTCATAGTGTTGGGAATCAGAGATCGGACGCTGACAGCCAAAAACAGAAAACGATGGTAATTATCCACTCTGGAATGGGCCTTAAAAGCCTGTTAACGCGATACATGCAAACAAATTGTATAGTGAGTTACTGATAGTTAGTTATTCTCGTATAAATCGATTTCAGTGGCTTATGTGTTTCGTTACAATACTCCTGCTATCTCGCAGATTAAATGGATTGATATTTCCATAAAATAAATATAAAAATATAGAACACTAATCGAAAATCCTGTTCAAGATGCAAATATAAATTTAATAAATTAAAGTACCATTTTGCAAATAATAGTTTTATAACACAAACAAACGCATTTGTTCAAACTTTCCTAGTTTCAATATTTTAGTTTGAAAAACGAATCAAACAATATTCATGAATATTTGAAACTCAATAGATATTGACGATACGTTTCACAAACTGTCTACCAAACTCAACAAACATCTGCATCTCTACACCCATAGAATATCTGCATTATCTATCCATTTATATGTTTCTGTGTTTTATATTTATAAGTAAGTCTACGCGGATCTGTTTTGTATGTTTGATATATTTCCGAAAAGATGGTTTGGCTCATCCACTATACAAAACCTTGTCTAATAGAAAACAAAAGAAAATACTTTACATCTTATACTATTTTGAATTCGGGAAGCTTCACCATTGTACATCAATAAAACAAAGTTTTGTTTAACTATTAAGAAGTTGTATTAACATTATCTACATATGCAAACTTTTATAAGACTTGTTTTTAGGATTGATTGTGTAGTTGTTGATTTATTTTTAATTGAAAACATTTTCACCAGGGTAACTATATAAAGAAAAATTTAAGGGAACGAAAATGATAAGCTTAAATAAGGTATATTCACTACTTCATTAACAGACAAGCGTGTGGCTTGTGTGAAAGGTTTAACTAAAGAAACTCGTCGCATTTCATTAAGAGCAATTTTAGAAATTTTTTTGTAGGATCTATTCATACGAGGGTTGTCTTTTTAATTACGCATACTTATACTCAAACTTTTGGATACAAATCTAACCTCAATCTTTTGTTGACATAAATCCACAGTTTTATTGCGATACAACAAGACGTGTAGTTACAGTAAATTTTTGAAATTAGCAAGACGATCGAAAAATGGATCTTAAAAATAATTGTTTTCAGGAACTACTTTTTTACAATCTTTAGAAAATTATTCTAACAGCAATGTCTCGCTAAAATGGTGTCTGTGTTTGGAAATGAAACACCACATCAGTCAACTGTTTCCCGTCGTCACTGCAGTCTAAGCGACGAATCCAGGCTAGGTCCACCCAAAACAGCAGTCACACAGCAAAACATTGATGTGGTTCCTTCAGAATGACCGTCGTGTAACATACTGGGAGATAGAGTCATCCTTGCGCATTTCAAAGACCTCGATCCAAAAAATCCTACATGAAGAACTAGGTGGTACAAAGCTGGTTTCCTTAGATCCCTCATTTGCTCACAGAAGAGCAAAAGGCAGTTCGCGCCAATTAGTGTCGAAAAAGATTGGAATTATTTAACAAAGGAAGCTCAAAAAACGTTTATATTATTGTTAGGTGCGATGAATTTTGGATTTACTTCTACGAACCACAAACATGCCGTTTCGCCGTGTGGGTGTTTCACATTGAGGAAAAACCAACAAAAGTGATTCGTTTTCGAAATGTGTCAAAGAAAATGGTTGCAATTTTTAGGCAAAATTTGGCTTCTTATTGGTATATAAATGTTTGTTTAAAAGAAGTTATCGCGAAACTCCGACAAAGCAGCATACGACGGAGAATCATCCTACAACAATAAGTACTCACACTGCCCAAAAGACAATCGAGTTTTTTTAGCTTCAAAATATTAAATTGTTAGACCATCCACCGTATAATCACGACCTAAGTCCTAACAACTTCTTCACTTTGTCACAGATCAAGAATTCAATGCGTGGGCAGCGATTACAGTCGCCAGAAAAAGCCCTCGATACCTTTAAAACAAAAGTGCAAAAGCGTATCGATCTTGGTGAGACATATTTTGAAAAGCAATAGAGTACTTTAATTCTATTTGTTTTTTCTTTATGGCTATATGCAAAACTAAGAAGACAACCCTCGTAGTATCATACACAAACTCTGCAATGGGTTGCTCGCCTTTGGTCAAAGGGCCAAAAACGCTTGCAATTGAGCTTATCCTCTTAATATCTTAAGGAATACGCAGGTAAAATGGTTTAGACTTTCCATCATGAATAATTGCTGGTTATGAATCTTGGTGTTATTATTTTGAATTATCCAATAAGCTGTCATCGAAGCAGTGTAAACACTCAGATTTTTCATTTAAAGTTCAACCTTCTGCAGAAATCCTTTCTCATAAAGTTTACTAATTCAAAAATGCATATCAATGCAATAAATTAAACTTTAAGCAATAAAACGAAAACGTGATGTACTGTACGACAATTCTCGGCCTCATGTAGCCAAAGTAGTGAAAAAAATTTACAACCAAAGAAATGCAGGATATTAAAGCATCCACCCTCAATTCCCTTGCGATTATCACATCTTTGGTCCAGTAAAAAAAGCGATTAAAGATAATTGTTTTCAATTAGACGTTTGTAGAAGTACAAAATGTTGTAAAAAAACCTTCCAACCGCATCCACAAGAATTGTTAAACATCGGTTGGTGAAACAATGGAATATGTGCCTTAATTGTAGTGGTAATTATTTGCCAATATTTTGTTCTTGTACCAAACGAATGGATTTGAATTGTATAAGCGTGGTATTTTAGGTATATTTATATGGAAAACAAAGCCCTTATTACACCGGCTATATGTATTTAAAAAAAAGACTTATAAATATAATATATAAGTTTGTAATGGCGAGAAAGCACACATGGGAAATATTTTGAATATAAGCCTGTATGTGTATCTATATAATTCGGTTTTGATCATTATCGAAAAATATCATACAAGAAAATTGAATATTAGATCATATATCATTTCTTATTGACATTTTAGTGTATCAGACCCCCGTTTACATGGAACTTTATCGTATTGGATATTCTACTTTATATGATGCGGTTGGTTGGATATTATAATTGACTTTTTTTCTATCCCAAAATACATATTCTGCTTGTCCAGAAAAATTTACTGCCTTGATGTGAATATATAAATATAACATATAATTCAAACTGTAATAACTTTCAGTAAACGAGTTTCTTGTAGCCTTAACTGATACAGAAAAAAAAATGACTTACTGGAAGTATCTTGCTTAGGTTGGGCAGTAGTTGTTGCAGACTGGACCGTTTGAATGGAAACAGGGACAGGTGTGCTAGTTTGCGTCATCAAGGGCTGAACTGCAAGAAGGGTCGGAGGGTTCACAGGCGCAGTGCTCCCTGGCGAGGGTGCCCATCCTCCTTTCATGTCCTGTAAATAACCACAACATTAATCAACTGTCCTTGTAGATAGCCCACAAAACTGTCCTACACTGTTAAGCGATTTATTATACGAAAATTCTCAGTTAAATTAACAGTAACTACCTATTTATTTTTAATATCAGTGTTAATCCTCACATTTATTGTTAGATTATTAACAAAAATAGATTACGCGAGATTTGTCTTCAATTGTTATATAATGACAGTTTGGAGTTTAAACTGAACTTAGAATTTTACTTGCGATTTCTAATTGCAGTGATCACAAAATTGCTGTCTTAGAAAATCTACCATTGTGTAGGTAATCGATCTTTTAAAACTAGATTAAACGATGATTTTAAATATTATTGTTAAAATTATGTTTGTTATTTAATGTTAAAAGATTGTTAAGTTCTAACGATAAAAGTGTGACCTTCAAAAGATGTTTCTGGTATACTCTTTCCAGAGTCAATCTAATATTCCTTGGTCTTTGACGGAATTTTAATCCCTTTGGGGACAATGCCGACCATTGGCGTGGAATTAAATAAAAAAGGTCTGTTCATAAATTTTTATTAATTTCTGTTTTTTATTTCAAAAGAAAAATGGTTGTTGTATATTTTGTATCAATTTGAAAATTGTTAAATAACAAATTAATTCTTTCAAATTACAACTTGTTTATTTTAGTTGTAAATCTTTGTATTTTAATTCGAGACTGTCATTAATATAATTGTTATCTATTGATAATTGCACCGATGATGGATCTTGATCACCCGTTTCAAATAGTAACGCCATCTTTCTTTATATATATATAGGTATATATATATATATATATATATATATATATATATATATATATATATATAAAACAAAGGGGGATAACGGGCATGTAACGCAACAAGGATCATAGGTTACAAGTAGGAATGGTAACCGCAGACATGCATGTTTCTGGCTCGTTAGCCGTCATCAGTGCGGCATAACCAAGTAGGGTATTGCACTTGGCTAGCAAAAGTGTTGGATACGTTTCGCCAACGTGGCGACGCTGGTTGTTAGCCCCTAAATGTGGGCTCAGCTGGCCGAAAGCACACAAAATGGCGATAGGACTCCTGTGTGAGCGTTCGTTGTTTTGTGTTTTTTGACACATGTTTCCCTACCATCCTTTGCTCCCAAGTACCCAACACTTTTGCTAGCCAAGTGCAATACCCTACTTGGTAATGCCGCACTGATGACGGCTAATGAGCCAGAAACATGCATGTCTGCGGTTACCATTCCTACTTGTAACCTATGATCCTTGTTGCGTTACATGCCCGTTATCCCCCTTTGTTTTATTATTAATACGCGTTATCTTGGCACCTTGTTTTTATATATATATATATATATATATATATATATATATATATATATAGGTATATATATATATATATTGAGATGATATGAGATTATATGCTATATTTAATAAAATAAATAAAATAATGATTAAATTTTAAAAAAAAAAGGAAATCATTCTTGATCCCAGGGTGGAGTACAAAGAATTAGAATTTCTATAATTCGTTCTAATTTTCTTTAGTATTTTAAGAATTATTCTCTTCATTCCTAAAAAAGGAAAATCAAAATAAGAAAATCGAATATAAGATTAGATATTTAAGATATATCTGTTTTAAAAATTAATCTAATTAGTTGACATAATTTAAATTAAAATAATCACGTTTAATTAAAACAAGAAAATGAAATTTAAAAAGAAAATATATAAATTTTAATGATACATATTGTTAATTTAAAATAATTTAAATTAAATAATTACAATTAAATAAAACAAGAAAAATAAATATTAAAACATAAACATTAAAGATACATAATTTCTAATATAAAATAATTTAATTCATGGATGGAATAAAGAAATACTTACGTTTAAAATATGCAATATCAATTTTCAAAGCCATAATATTTGTTTGTTATTGGTTTAACCTTTGAGGAAATGAAAAATTCTGAAATTTAAATGTATATTAGACAATAGTTAAGAAAATAAGAAATTGTAAATTCATTATGAATCTGATAGGAATTTGACATAACAGAAATTGTACAAATCAGAGTAATGAATCAAGTATTCAAATTTTAACTTATTGGACATATAATCAAGTAGGTAAAAAGAAATGAAATATTTATAGTTTAAGTTTGTTAGAAGAATTAAATTGTTAGTTTGTTTATTAATTGAACGCTCTCTTGTTTTTTGCTGTTAAAGAAGTCACACGTAATAAATTTTCTCCTGTTGAATCTTCAAAAAAAATAAAGGTTGAATCAAATTAAAATTATTGTCAAAGTTAAGAAGAAGTAATGGAAAGTAAATGGTAAGAAGAGAATTTGATTTTTAAGTAAATATAAAGTCTTGAAAAGCGGAAGCATAGCAGTATATTGGCAGAGAAGTACGTTTATTGAGTTTAAGAAGAGTAATTCAGCATATAACTAGATAAGAAGTAATAGATCGACTTACCAGTTTATTAGATAGCAGACTATCCAGAGATACAAAGAAATTTTTCTTTTGAAATCTTCAAAATTGGTCCTGAATGGATGCAGCCAAGGCATAACGGAAGATCTTCAGTAATCACGGTATCTTATTCTCATTTAGAAATAAAAAATTTGTGTGTTATTTCTTTTTATACTATAACTGAACACTTTTCCACTATTTAACTGAACATTTTTCCATTAGTTTGTAAGATAATTTTCATTTTTTAAATTTGTAATTAGATTCAGAGTTTTTCATTTTCATTTAATTCACTACGTGTTAATATTTACCGTTCAAGATATAAAGTAAGGTTAAAAAATTCTTCCTTTAGAAACTCATCATTATAACGTAGTTTGGTACATAAGAGTTAAAAATTTATATTCTGCACATAAAAGTATCAAAATTAATTTATTTAATTGTTTTAATCATTGAATTCTGCCCTGAGATATGAGTATTGCCGGGTGTATATAAAGAAACTCATTATATTTAAAATCAGAGATATTAATTTGCATTTACCATAATTACAATTTCATTTCAAATTTAAAATAAAAAAAGGTAAAATTTATTATTATTATAGCATAATAACTTATAAAATAATTCTGAGCAAGTTATATATGTTATAATATATATATATATATATATATATATATATATATATATATATATATATATATATATATATATATATATATATATATATATAGAATAGAAAGTAGTCTTTGCTGACTAATTAAGAATTAAATCTAAATTGGATATTGGGTATGCAGCAAATAAATATGATAAGAGTACTCTTTTAAGATTCTTTATTCCAAGGTTTCGGCTAGTATTACAGCAATCATCAGGGAGCTACAATAATGTTATTTAATAGAGATATAATATAATATTACTGGTATTTTACTTACAACTTGTTGAGGTTATTAATTTAATGATGTTGTTGAATAAAAATTATTAAATGAAAACATTAAATTCACAGTTTTAAATTAATATAAAATATTAAAATTAGCACATTATTAATATTATAAATTATGTTGAATAAAAATTATTTGATGTTGATATTGAAGACAAATTTGACATTATTTTTTGAATGTTATTTAGAAAAATTTTGTTTTTAAAATTGGAATCATAGCAACAGTTAATCAAGTAATGAAGTATCAACTAAGTTTTTGTTATCAAGTTGTAATAAATATGAAAACATTTCATTTAGATGACCTATATCTGATCTTCGGTTCATTGAAAAGGGGTGTTTATATATATATATATTTATATTTCTTGTGTTCGCGTATATGTGGAAAATATTTTTTTAATTAATTTTTTGCTTATTTGTGTATTTCGACAGTAAAGTGACAATATGCCCTAAGAGACATGTTTTATTTAGTTTTACGAATTCCTAATAGATGGCAGTTTAAGTTAATTGAAGTAACTTTATACACCTTTGACATTTAGGTTAGATAGACACGCGGTAGATGGTACTGTATTTTGATTTCTAGATTTTTCAACATTTAGATTGTAAGAAAACCCAATAGATAGTGTTGAATTTCGATTCATAAATAAATAAATAAATAAACGTATAATTACAGAAAACTGTATCATTGTCATATTTAATAAAGCGTGTTTGTCAATAGATAAATAAATAAATAAATAAATAAACGAAAAACTAAAAGAAAGTGAAAAATTAAAAACAGAAAAAATAAAGTCAAAAAATACCTTTCTAAATCAAATAATATAACGCCACCGTAAGGTGGCGCAGTTATTATCTTATATATTTAAACGAGAAATTCTTACTATATTAAGTACTATGAAGCCCATCGTAAGGTAGTGCAGCGGATATCTAATATATATAAAAAATAAATTACGCTACTGGTTACTGTACTGCGGCACAAGTCTCTGCACGTTATTTAACTCATGTCGCATTTTGCAATTTGCGTCTTTGACTTTTCTTTTGTCTACTACCGCGCTTAGTACAGGCCGTCGGCATTTCTTTACATTAATATCAAAGCGGCGCAAAACGACTTCGAAATGGGAAACTAAATACACAATGTTGCGGTTACTCAAAAATGTCTTTAAGTATAAGTAATATATACAAAATTGATATCATTAGTGAAAACTGTTTGAATATGAAGAACCTAGTTAATTAATTTAAGTATATATTTTTTAAGAATATTTTCATATTATCTTTCTAAGAGTCATTAGCGAACAATTGAATAGTAAAGTAGAGAGAACATTTTCAAAATATATAAACTTAGGAATTTTCGGAAATATATCTGACAACCTCTAGGTCGAAAGTCGGTTCCTTTATTGGGGTTAGGAGGCGTGGTTGTCTTGTTTCATTAATATTAGTTAAACTATACGAGGGTGGTTTGGTAGAGAGTACTAAATAGGGTCAATTTAGTAGAGTGCAGCTTTGTGTTACCAACAGAGGAGGATTTAAGTTATCATTTTTTTTTCTTTTTAAAATACGCAAAGCGTGGTTTGTTTGTGTTAAATTTGAAAGTTTTCCCTAATTCAGGAAGTTTTCTATTTTTAAGGTTGAAAAATAGCGTAGTTTATATTTTTTTTTTCAAAAAAGGAAAACGAAAGGAGAAAAAAGTGTGAGGTGTCAAGGGACACCCGGAACGAAGTTCCTTTCGATTAATTAGTGAAGGAATTAGTAATTTGTAAACACAACAGAGTGTTTATACATACATAAGCATTTATTATTGTCTGTATAAAATCTCTACTTACCTAACAGTTCGTTTCTTTTAACAAAAGTGTCCATTTATACAATACCAGAGCTTTAGATAACACATCTTTTTAGAATTACTTTTTATAATTTAAAACAGGAATTAACAATTCAATACCAAATTTTAAAATTAAAATATTTGACAGTAACTGACAGTTAAGGTAATTTGACGTAGGTACCTAAATAGTCAAGTTACGAACTATTTTTAAAATGTTTATGAATTTATTAATTTATAAAAACAGGATGAAATAAAATGTAATACTATTATAGTTAATTATTATTTTTTCTACAGTATTTTCTTTTTAATGTACATTTTCTTTTAATTTAAAATAGTGTCTTTTTAATTGTAATATATCTATCTATGAGAGAGAGGGAAAGAAAGTTATTTATTTTTTGGTCTGTAAGAGAGAGAAACATGCGTGTGTCGTGTCATAGTGTCGTGACAACTTTTGGTATGAATTTTTTTTGGCTAGCTCCTAGCGTCAGTCGTAACTGTTCATAACGCGCGAAAGGGAAATTCGTTCCAAAAATTGAAAAAATAACAAAATATGACACAAATTAAAAAAATACCAAAAAATTCAAAAACAAATATCGAAAATACAAAAAAATAGAAACAGACCAAAAAAAGAACGAAAAGTTAAAAAATAAAAAACAAAAAAAAATAAAAAAAAAAAAATGAAAAAAAAAAATTTGTAAAAATGAATAAAAAAGTGAAAACAAACTAGAAAATCAGGTAAAATCGAAAAACAAAAAAGGAAGTGGCAAAGGCACCATATATAGACAAAACTGTTCAAAGCCCCAGGTTTGCATTTCGGTCTGCATCATTTTCGTTCACCAGTGGCGTTGCCAACCTAAATTGTTTAAAATCTGTAGTTTGAAACAAAACAAAGTATTTCAAAAAATACGGTAAGTATTGTGTTTTTTCTACTTGAAAATCACTAAAATTTTAATGTAGTAAAATATCATCAACGATATCCAGGTTCTGCACCTTTGAAAATAGACCTTGTATTATTATTAATTTAGGCCAATCAAATTACAGAAATTGTCCAGCAAGTTTGAAATTTTGTACACATATGTATATGAGTTAATTGCAGTGTGGTAGCTGAAATTGCTTTTGATAATATTATTAATGTAAATAAAGTATTTTAATTAATTAGCATCTACTATATGAATGTTTATACTACGGACTTAATCAGAATGATTTTGAGGTAAATATTTGCATATTTGTATACACATTTAAATTATTCTTGTGCCTTAAATTTGTTATTTATTAGATGCAACGAAATATTATTAATCTTTCAGATATTTATGTACGTTCTTATATTATTGTTTACAAACTGAAAAGAATGAAAAATGTGTCTGCTTCATAATTTTGTGTAAATTTTTAGGTTGAGTATCTCCGCTGCCGTTGGGATATTTTTCCTTTAGTAACGTTATTTAGCTTTTCTTTCATTTTCCAAATAAAAGGAAAACGAAGTTTGAATTATTACTGCATCCAGAATTTTTTTGCTGTTTCCGAAAATGAACTTCTGAAAGCAAGAAGTGGAGATTATTGTCTGTTGTGACATATAACTGAATTTTTTTAGTCAACATCTGTGAACGACTGTAGATGTTTTGAAACAGCAACACTTCCATAACTTTTTCTTATTTTTTTTACATCATTAAATCGTATACGAACTAAGTTCTATCCACCGTCTCATTCAGAGTATCAAAAAAGTATTTTAATTAAAAGTAAAAATTTAGTACAAAGTTTTGCAATTATAAATTTTTCTTAATTGAAATTTTAAGAATTAAATTAAAAACTATATAAAGTAGTATACCAATAAATTACAGAATAGGTTTACTAAAATTTACAAAACAGTACGAGGTCTGTCCCAAAATAATTATAAAACCTGCATTTGTATTTTCGCGCCAAAGTGTTCTAGCGACCCCTACCGGGCGGGGACGTCAACAGTAAAGCCTCACACATTGTAACGTTTGCAACGTTATTTTTTGGCCTGGCCTACGTACTATTTAATTTTTATAATTTCTCGGCTATTTTGGATTCGCCGCGTGGCCGGTTTCGGTGTTGAGAAGGGGAATGTGGGTTCGATCATTAGAAATGTCTTATTTTAATTCTTTTCATTTTTGTGCTTCTAAGCAACAGTTTTCTTCGCTACATTCTCCCTTCGGTGAGTAAATTTTAATTGTTATACTTTTTTAATATTAATCAAAAACTTGGTGAATTTATTTTAATAATTATATTGGTTATATTGTTACTAACATTTAATTATTTCGATTACAATCATTTGTTATTAATCAGTTTTTATTGAGTTAAAAATAAGTAAACAGTTCAAGTAATTAACTTTTTTCTTTCTCGAACTTGGAGAAACCTTGAATGATTGTAATCGAAATTAAGGTTTAGTGAGACGGAATTTTGACGGTTTTAATTTTTATTTCATAGGCCGATTGCCAAATTTGAAGGGTCCTAAGAAAGGGCTGAAAAACAAGGAACCAATTTTTTTGGGTAGAGAAGCTTTGGCCTAGCCGAATTTTAATTTGCTGCCGTATTCTGTCTGTGACCGCACCCAAGGCTTTTTCGCCGAAGAATCTTCTGAAGATTTTTTATTGAAAACATCTTGCCATCGGCATCTTCAACCAGGAGCTAAAGTGGACCGAATTTTCCGTTGACCACGTCCTTTTCCGAGGAAGAAACCTTAAAGATAAGAAATTAGTTTTTCACTATTTTTTTTTACTAACAATTCTTGAAAATTTTCAATTCAGAATTTTTGAATAATCAATTTTAAACTGATTTATTCTCTTTTATTTGTATGTCTGTATTTGGCGCCCTATTTTATTTGTTTGGGGGCAGTTAGAAAAAAGCCACGAACCCTGGGAGCTAGCCAAGGGTATTTTACGTTACAACATTTATTGTTTTTTTGCTAATTAGTCAAGTCCACAAGTTCAAAAACGTGTTAAATAGAAATAAAGTTCCTAAAAATATGTGCCATAGCTCATTCGATTCGGAATGACGTCTAGAAAAATGTTTTTTAAGGGTATATTAGTACATAAAAAATTGCGATTGTTATTAACAAAATAAAATAATAAAAAAAAGGTATTTAGTTTTTCGTTAATAACTTTTAAAATAATGATATTTAAGCAATTTTGAAAAAAGATCCTGAAAGAGGAGGAAATTTCCAATAAAAAAGTCCCAACTGCTGGAACTCTATCTCCATTATTTATAATTTTAATTTGACGTTGAAAATAGTGCTCCGCTCGGCTTTTACAGCATTCGCGCGCTGCCGCTAAACGGGGTTTATCAGATAAAATATTTTTTTGATGACATAAAATGTGATTTTAAAAATTTGAAAAAATTTCAGTATTTTCCTAACACTTAAAAGTTATTCAATTGTTAACAAACAAATTTTTTCCTAATCTTTGTTGGCATAAACAATGGGATAAAAGTTATAAATAATTGGCCTAAAAATTTGAAACTTCGTGGAGCTCTTTTCATATGTATACTTTACAAGATCCTGAGATAAATGTTCATAAAAGTTTATTAATTTGCAAAATATTCCGAAAAAAATACAGAATTTTTATAAATAAATGCATGTAGTATCTAATAAACAATAAATACGAACTTGGTCTTAGAATTATTTGAAAGAGAAACTTATTTTCTATAAAAAACTCCTGAATATCCTTTATCATATCTCCAATAATTTAAAAGATATATAATTTTTTTAATTGGCAAGTTATTTGGCGCTACAGTTAACGTGACGTATGATATTAGAAAGTATTATTAACAAATTAATAAACTTTTATAAAGATTTATCGCAGGATCTTGTATAGTATACATATGAAAAGGGCTCCACGAAGTTTCAAATTTTTAGGCCAATTATTTATAACTTTTATCTCATTGTTTATGCCAACAGAGATTAGGAAAAAATTTGTTTGTTAACAATTGAATAACTTATTGAAAAATAGTGACAAATTGATTTTTCCAACTGAATTAGATTCTTTCAAGTGTTAGAAAAATACTGGAATTTTTTCAAATTTCTAAAATCACATTTTATGTCATCAAAAAAATATTTTATCTGATAAACCCCGTTTAGCGGCAGCTCGCGAATGCTGTAAAAGCCGAGCGGAGCACTATTTTTAACGTCAAACTAAAATTATAAATAATGGAGATAGAGTTCCGGCAGTCGGGACTTTTTTATTGGAAATTTCCTCCTCTTTTAGGATCTTTTTTCAAAATTCCTTAAATAATATTATTTTAAAAGTTATAAACGAAAAACTAAATACCCTTTTTTTTTATTATCTCATTTTGTTAATAACAATCGCAATTTTTTATGTGCTAATATACCCTTAAAAAACATTTTTCTAGACGTCATTCCGAATCGAATGAGCTATGGCACATATTTTTAGGAGCTTTATTTCTATTTAACACGTTTTTGAACTTGTGGACTAGACTAAATAGCTGCCGAAAGTTTATGTTATGAGCAGCGTGTGTTTGTTTTCAAGGTGTTTTTCAAGTTCGTCGGATTTTTAAGTCGCTCAAATGACCGAAAAAGTTGAGCAACGAATTTGCATCAAGTTTTGCTTTAAACTTCAAAAAACTTGTATAGAAACTATTCAAATGTTGCAAATGCATTTTGAGACAATTTTATGGGCAAAACTCAAATAAAAGTGAGGTATAAACGGTTTAAAAATAGACGCATGTCTGTTGACTGCTCTCAGAACAGCAAAGAAGCCTTCGATTACTAATTGCTCAGGACAGTCTAGAAATGATCAGTAGTAATAAAAATTTGCTCAAAAAGGTTATTACTGGTGATGAATAATGGGTTTACAGTTATGATCACGTAACGAAACAAAAGTCTTTGTAGAGAAAGCATGCTTTAATCAAATGGGGACTAAAAAGATTCAGCCAAGCGCCTAAAAATAGAGACAGGTCAGATACTTTTGGAACACAACTCTTATACTTCACATGCCGAGATCTTTGTTGTTGAACAGTAAATCGATTACGATCATTGATTTGTGCGAACTACGCGACAATTTAGAGACTGTCACATTTCCGTCGTTTCACGCGGCGACTGTGGAGACTGTAACACTTCCGCCGGTACACACAGCAAATCTGGAGTTCATACATTTTAACCTTAAGAAAAAAATGTTAATGTTGTATCTTAAATTTTGTTTGAAAGCCAAATTAACCAACCTGTTTCGTGTTAGCGTGTGTGATATATCAAATGTCGCTATACAGGTGATACTTTATAGGATAATATGTACTATTACAACGATTACAATACCATTGTTCTCTTAGTGTATAAACCGATATAATACAGTAAATCTTCATTGAATGTTCCGACTTATGGCTGCTGCAAATTGCTTAATATACAGTTCTAGTTCGATTTTAACAGGTCACTATGGAACACTAGTGGCCTTATCAATATAGATTGAAAGTCCGTAGGGATATAAGCGAACATATACAAAGTACACTTCTACTTATACATATTTTCTCATTAGTATATTAAGAAAAAAGTTGGTTTAAGATTAATAATGTTGGCTGTTGAAAGAGAAATAAGAATTGTAAATATTTTAAACGAAAATTTATCCACAAACGTACTGATTAGTAAACTAATTATCTCTTATGATATGTTCAAAATTTAAAAACTAGTGAAACAAAAATTGAAATAATTAATAAGTTTACAAAAAATCTATAGACTTAGAATTTAATGTTTTGGCAAATAATCTTCGTCTAATTAAAGTTATGCGTCTTTGGTTTGGTGGCCGTAAATACAATAAAAAATCATAATCAAGCTTAGCACTTAATTGCCTTAGCAATAATAAAGCTCTGAGAGTATATCTCAAATTAATCCTGTTAGCACTAACACCTATTCAAATACCTACTCTTAAAGACGGAGGCAAGGAAAGGCTTCTATAGGCTTCAGGAAAATCTGAGCAACATTCTAGTTACATCAGAAAATAACAAAATAGAGCAGGATTCTGAAGAAAACATCGCAAGGATGAAATTAGAAGCAATGGTTCCCACATACCCGTTATCAAACAACCGATTAAAAATGGAACTGATTACAATTTATAAAAATAAAGTGTTTTTTACTGATTTCTAGGTAAGATTACTATTATATAAATTATTTTGTTACCAGAATTTGTATATTATGTGGGAATTTTTTGGTCTATTTAAAACTCATATCAACCTGAAATTGTGTTAAAATATTTATGTATATGCCTAAACATACTTGGAACATGAATTGTCATCCAGTTCTTAGCTATCCTGAAAATTTCAGAGCTCTAGGTTGTCGATTACAAATCTTCACCCGAAATGACAAAGAGAAAGACAAAGAGACAAAGAACACTACGAAGATAAAAAACTTTCTATTTGCCCATATAAAATTTAGAATTTCTTGAAATTGGTGTCAAAATCTCTATGTATATGCCCAAACATATTTGGAACATGAATTGTCATCCAGTTCTTAGCTATCCTGAAAATTTCAGAGCTCCAGTATGTCGGGAAATAGGTTTAAATTCGATTACAAAATTCCACCCGAAATGACAAAGAGAAAGACAAAGAGACAAAGAACAGTACGAAGATAAAAAACTTTCTATTTTCCCATATAAAATTTAGAATTTCTTGAAATTGGTGTCAAAATCTCTATGTATATGCCTAAACATACTTGGAACATAAATTTTCATCCAGTTCTTAGCTATCCTGAAAATCTCAGATCTCTAGTATGTCAGGAAATGGGTTTAAATTCGATTACAAAATTCCACCATATATGACAAAGAGAAAGACAAAGAGACAAAGAACAGTATGAAGATAAAAAACATTTTATTTTCCCATATAAAATTTAGAATTTCTTGAAATTGGTGTCAAAATCTCTATTTATATGCCTAAACATATTTGGAACATGTATTGTCATCCACTTCTTAGTTATCCTGAAAATTCCAGAGCTCTAGTATGTCGGGAAATAGGTTTAAATTCGATTACAAAATTCCACTCGAAATGACAAAGAGATAAAGAACACGACGAAGTTAAAAAACATTCTATTTTCCCATATAAAATTTAGAATTTCTGGAAATTGGTGTCAAAATCTCTATGTATATGCCTAAACATATTTGGAACATGAATTGTCATCCAGTTCTTAGCTATCCTGAAAATTTCAGAGCTCTAGTATGTCGGGAAATAGGTTTAAATGCGATTACAAAATTCCACTCGAAATGACAAAGAGATAAAGAACACGACGAAGTTAAAAAAATTTCTATTTTCCCATATAAAATTTAGGATTTCTTGAAATTGGTGTCAAAATCTCTATGTATATGCCTAAACATATTTGGAACATGAATTGTCATCCAGTTCTTAGCTATCCTGAAAATTTCAAAGCTCTAGTATGTCGGGAAATAGGTTTAAATTCGATTACAAAATTCCACCCGAAATGACAAAGAGAAAGACAAAGAGACAAAGAACACGACGAAGATAAAAAAAATTCTATTTTCCCATATAAAATTTAGAATTTCTTGAAATTGGTGTCAAAATCTCTATTTATATGCCTAAACATATTTGGAACATGTATTGTCATCCACTTCTTAGTTATCCTGAAAATTCCAGAGCTCTAGTATGTCGGGAAATAGGTTTAAATTCGATTACAAAATTCCACTCGAAATGACAAAGAGATAAAGAACACGACGAAGTTAAAAAACATTCTATTTTCCCATATAAAATTTAGAATTTCTGGAAATTGGTGTCAAAATCTCTATGTATATGCCTAAACATATTTGGAACATGAATTGTCATCCAGTTCTTAGCTATCCTGAAAATTTCAGAGCTCTAGTATGTCGGGAAATAGGTTTAAATTCGATTACAAAATTCCACCCGAAATGACAAAGAGAAAGACAAAGAGACAAAGAACACGACGAAGATAAAAAATTTCTATTTTCCCATATAAAATTTAGAATTTCTTGAAATTGGTGTCAAAATCTCTATTTATATGCCTAAACATATTTGGAACATGTATTATTGTCATCCAGTTCTTAGCTATCCTGAAAATTCCAGAGCTCTAGTATGCCGGGAAATAGGTTTAAATTCGATTACAAAATTCCACTCGAAATGACAAAGAGATAAAGAACACGACGAAGTTAAAAAAATTTCTATTTTCCCATATAAAATTTAGGATTTCTTGAAATTGGTGTCAAAATCTCTATGTATATGCCTAAACATATTTGGAACATGAATTGTCATCCAGTTCTTAGCTATCCTGAAAATTTCAGAGCTCTAGGTTGTCGGGAAATAGGTTTAAATTCGATTACAAATCTTCACCCGAAATGACAAAGAGAAAGACAAAGAGACAAAGAACACGACGAAGCTAAAAAACTTTCTATTTTCCCATATAAAATTTAGAATTTCTTGAAATTGGTGTCAAAATCTCTATGTATATGCCTAAACATATTTGGAACATGAATTGTCATCCAGTTCTTAGCTATCCTGAAAATTTCAGAGTTCTAGTATGTGTGGAAATAGGTTTAAATTCGATTACAAATTTCCACCCGAAATGACAAAGAGAAAGACAAAAAGACAAAGAACACGACAAAAATAAAAAACTTTCTATTTGCCCATATAAAATTTAGAATTTCTTGAAATTGGTGCCAAAATCTCTATGTATATGCCTGAACACACTTGAAACATGCATTGTCATCCAGTTCTTAGCTATTCTGAAAAATTCGGAGCTCTAGGTGGTCGAGAAGTAGGTTTAAATTCAATAACAAAATTCCATTTAAACAAATAGAAAGACAAAGAGACAAAGAACACGACGAAAATTAAAATTAAATCAAACAATATAAGAAAAGGACTTTTGGGAAGTAATTTCAATGAAAAGTATTAAATATTAAGAAATTTGTGCTGTACCTATAATTTAAATGTCCCAAAAAATTAATCAAATACTTGTAAATATTTAATTGTTAAGGAGGTAACTTTTTGATTGATTTATGTAGTGCTTTCATCCGAAATAAAGGTTTCAAATTTCAAATACTCTCCAATTCAATCTTGCTGAAATAATGTTGGTGAATACGTGACTAGAGTAATAAACGTTTCCTTTCAACATATGTCCACGTTAATTCTATTTTGTGGCTAACCACTAACCAATTGCTTCTTTAAGACGTGGCCGAATAAAGAAAAGATAAACTAAATACGAAATATACACAAATATGTATTTTAACGTTAAAATATGAAAAGTTTAAAAATATTTGATTATGAATTAAATTGTGTAGAAAATGATAAGTAATACTACCTAACTTAAAGATTTGCTTATTATTATATAATCCGTAAAAACTTTGTATCTCTTTTTAAGCATTTTTCATACATAGAGACGTACAAGTTTGCTGTACTTTTAATAATAATTTTTATACACTTTAAGGAAATTTAAATTTGCTAGAATTGTAGCAGGTAATTGTTAAAATAAATTCAGTATTTCGAATCGGTCGTATATTCTATTTCTGTTTATCCTTTTTAAGAATACCAATTTAAATTTTGTAAGTAGGTAGTACAATATAATGTTGCGATTTTCTGTGAATATATTTATATTAGAATGGGAGAAAAAGCAGTTTCACGAGTAATACTTATTTGAAAACGACATCTAATTTAACTGTTTTTTACTGGCAAAATAATTTTTCCGCAATGCGGATTGCTCTATTTAACGATTCACCGGTTGTATGCGTTCGATTAAAAAACAATGTATAGGGGATGGAGAGAGAACAAAAGAAATTGCCCGAAATGTTAAATATATCCACTCTGTTATATACTCTCTCTTATGTAAGATTTGATACATTTCCTCGTCTACCGTATGCTTTCGAAGCACCCTAAGAAGGGAAGACTGGCATTTTATTAAAGATTTATTTCTGCTGTACTTATTTCCTACTTTTTCATCTGTGCTTTGAATACTTCCACGTTTTAACTATACAAAAAATTTAAAATAAACGAATTGATCTTGAAAATCAGATCAGTTAGTGTAATTGTGTTTAATTTTTTGATTTTGATACTAAATATGTGTATAAAAATATTTATCTACGCTTATGACTGCCATCACATCAAAACAAAGCCATATTTTACATGTAAATATTGCGTACGTGCAAAATTACTGTATTAACTTCTATAATAAAGTTTATACAAATAATGTAAAACCATTTAAATAAAAAAAATATTACATATACATTTAAATAATACCGTTAACACTTATATATGATCTGTAAGTAAAGTTAAGAAAAGCTGATTTAGCGTAAGGTAGCCGGTATCTTCCCGATGATAGTGGGATTGAATTTGATTATTTTTTATACAACTACTAGCTGACCCGGCGGACTTCGTACCGCCTAACACTGATGTCTTGTTCTCATTTTTTCAAATTTTTACGATTTTTGTTTTGTTTTTTTATTGTATATAGATGTAGCCGGCGCGTGTTGCTACGCCAACAACTAAAAAAAATTTAAGAAAAATAAAAGAGAAGAGATAGAGAAGAACTTATATTTATACGAATTCGTATAGATAACTATTCATCAGTATTGAATTTAATACATGGAAGCGCCATCTGGTGGTAACTTCCATTATTACGAATATCATATTCATCTTACCCATAAAAAATACATCATCATACTGATTTTCATGACAATCGGTTGAACGGGGCAGAAGTTGCCACTCTGCAGCGCCACTTGGTGGCGAGTGGCATCAATGAGCATATCATACAAACCTTCTCCTTA
The DNA here is from genome assembly GCA_964028335.1 of Altica lythri. Classification (NCBI taxonomy): domain Eukaryota; kingdom Metazoa; phylum Arthropoda; class Insecta; order Coleoptera; family Chrysomelidae; genus Altica; species Altica lythri. The sequence goes on along the minus strand of OZ034800.1, from coordinate 91,790,139 downwards.
AAAAAATACATATGCATACCAATTTTCATGACAATCAATTGAACAGGGCAGAAGTTGTTATTCTGCAGTGCCACCTGGTGGCGAGTGGCATCAATGAGCATATCATACAAACTTTCTCCGTGGACAAATACATATATATACCAATTTTCATAATAATCGGTCCAGTAGTTTTTGAGTTCATCGATTTCATACATATACATACAAACATCCTTTTATATATATATAGATTAATTACATTAAATAAAATTATACTCTTACTCCGGAAGTCGTATTGAAAAATTGAAAAACCTTTTTATGAAACAGAAAAAAACGCAAGGTGCAATATCCGGAGAATATAGGGACTGGTTAATATTAAAAATACCGTTTTTTGTTAAAAAATCGGACACATTTTTAGGTATAGTTTAACTAATGTTAATGTGAAAAGACAACCACGCCTTCGAACCTCAACAAAGGAAGCGACTTTCGAATCTTGGTTGCCAGATGTATTTCCGAATATTCCTAAGTTTATATATTTTGAAAATTTTATCTCTACTTTACTATTCAATTGTTCGTCAATGACTCTTAGAAAGATAATATAAAAATATTCTTACAAAATATATACTTAAATTAATTAACTAGGTTCTTCATATTTAAACAGTTTTTTACTTCTAATGATATCAATTTTGTATATATTACTTACACTTAAAGAAATTTTTAAATACCGGCAACATTGTGTATTTACTGTCCGGATTTTCAAGTCGGTTCGTAACCCATTGATCTTAAAGTAAACAAATGCCGACGGCGCGCTGTTTATCAAACGAAAATTCAAAGAGGAAAATTGAAACATGCGACAACAATCAAATACCGCCAATAGTCTTCTTCCCCATTACAGTACACAGTAGCGTGATTGATTTTTATTGATTTTTTATATTAGATATATTATATATTACGGTGGCTTGATAGTACTTAATATAGTAAGAATTTCTCGTTAAAATATATAAGATAATAACTACGCCACCTTACGGTGGAGTTATATTATTTGATTTAGAAAGGTATTTTTTTTAGACTTTATTTTTTTCGCATTTTTTCTGTTTTTAATTTTCCACTTTCTTTTAGTTTTTCGTTTATTTATTTATGTATTTATTTATTTATTTATGAATCGAAATTCAACACTATCTATTGGGTTTTCTTACAATTCAGTTATTGTTATGGACAATGCGTCGTATCATTTTCGCATGTTAAACAAAATACCTAATAACACAAAAAAGAATGAAATTTTAAGACTTATGGCAATTAAAAATATCGATGTTCCTAAAAAGGTTCCAGTAAAGAAGGAATTAATAAGAATGATCAAAAGTCAGAATTTTAAAAATGAATACGTCATTGAAACCATTTGCAGCAGACATGGTCATACCCTTTTGCGTTTACCTCCTTACTACTGTATTTTTAATCCAATCGAAATGGTTTGGAGTACTGTAAAGAAACGTTTACGAAAATATAATCAGTCACCAACCTTAAGCGCAGTGGTTCTTGATAATATTCGAGAGGTAATTAGTGGCATTAATAGCGATGTATGGAAAAATTTCGAAACACATGTTATAAAAATAGAAAAGGAATATCCTGTTTTACCGCCAATAGCACCATTAGTAATTCAACCTGGAAACGATTCTACTTCAAAAGACTCTGACAATTCTTGTTAGTCATTCCAACCAATTTCCTTTACAGCTATCGTGATGTATCTTGAAAACTTGTTTTCAAAAACAAACTAATTTTATATTCTTACTAACATACCCAACCCTTTCCTTTCCAGGCAAGGAAGGCTCATACCTCCTCGTGGTCCTTGCTGGACAGACAATCTTTTAAGATTGTCTGACAAAATGAGTATTATTTGTAGACAATTGTTATAAAATTATTATGAGTTATGTACTATTTGAATAATGAGTCAAATGTTCTTATTAATAACTAAAATTAACAAGTTTTAATTTGAAAGAATTAATTTGTTATTTAACAATTTTCAAATTGATACAAAATTTACAAATATATAAAAACCGTTTTTATTTTGAAATTTAAAACAAAAATTAATAAAAATTTACGAACCCTTTTTATTTAATTCCACGCCAATGGTCGGCAATGCCATCAAAGAAATTTAAAAACCGCTAAAGAGCAAAAAATTTCACATTTAGATTGGAAAGAGTATACTTGAGTTATCGAGTCACGTGATTTGACCCGTAGAACGAGAAACAAACACTTCTTCATTTTTTTCTTTCTCACTGAAAGAACTAGGCTTTTTTATGACGCGCTCTCTAGATATTATAGATGTATGACAAAAATTCTTTAGCAAATTTGCTATTAATAATCCTTTGACAACATATTTCCTAAAAGGTGAAAATCTTCAATACAAATTTTCCTTGTAAACAAAAATATACCAACACCTCAGGTACGTTTAAAGTGATTACCTATATCAGAAATCTATTAAAATCTACAATAAATTTAAAAGAGTAAATTTCGTACCCTCTTTTTATGATAACGATACTGTAGTTTATATAATGAACAAAAGACCTTATTTATTTGTCATACTGATACTTTAGCTGGTAGCAGATGTCCCGAATTGTGTCTGAAATTCTGTAGTCAACTGAGGCAAGAAAATATTAAATCGTGACGATATTATGGCCCAAAATTATAGGACGGTTAAATTAAAACAAAAACCTTATTTCTACGCTTTATCGAGATAGAACTATTTATGGATCATTTTCGAATTCAAATCCTCACAGTGCTTTGTTATATAGATTTCACATAAAATTAAAGCTCTGTTAAATAAGTAACAAAAGCAATTTTTTCTTGAATTTCAATACTTTTCTTTTTGTATTTTCTAATGATTCTAAAATATCATCCTTTTATCGGTAGGTAAATCGTCTGTTGAGCCCTGTAATGTATCCAGACTGTTTGCTTTTTAATCTCCATTAACTTTTTGTGAGTTTACTCGTAAAATTATAAAATATTTACGTAAAAGTTATCTAAAATATTAGTGTAATACTATAGCTTTAAAACAACTTTAAAATTCATAAAAAATTAAAATTTAATACTAAATTGGAATTATTTTTATTATACGGATAACCCGATTCCACTTGGGTATAAATATCTTTTATTAATGTAAATTTATTTAATCGGTAGCTATTTCAGAAACAAATTTTAAAATAGCAAACAATAGTTATACACACGTAGAGTCCGGGGTGTCATATCGGTTTAAAAAATTATTAATATTTGCAAAGAGATGATAAAATGAGTATTATTAATAACTAGTTGTACTCGCAACGTTGTTCGCGTGGCGTGTGATTGTTGTATAAAAATTTCTTACCCCACCCCATTTAAGGAATGGGAGAGAAATTTTTATACACCAGATATTAAGTTGAAGGAAGACAAATACATCTGTGAAAACCGCATTCTTATCGGATCAGTAGTTTTCATGTGATGCGCGCACAAACATACAGACAGACAGACAAAAAAATCTAATCACATTTTTGGGTTCTATTTCGATGTACCCGCGACGTCGTTCGCGTGGCGTGTTGATTTTTATATAAAAATTTCTTTACTCACCCCGTTAAAGGGGTGGGGGGAGAAAGTTTTATACACCAGATGTTAAGTTGAAAGATGACAAATACCTCTTTGAAAACCGCATTCGAATAGGATCAGTAGTTTTCATGTGATGCGCGCACAAACATATACAAATATGTTAGCCCTCGCCCATCTACCAAGCTAAAATTGTCCGCAGTCGCGAAACCTTATCAAACAGTACTCTCACCAAAAATTTATACAGTGCTGGGATGAAACTACGAACTGTAGACTGGCCAGAGAGTTATTACCTCATCCTGGCAAGGAAACAGCAAAAAAATTTAAGGCATTGACCAGACAAAATCTCCGAACAGCTGTGGGAATCCTGACAGGTCACTGCCAATTGCGACAACATCTCTTTAGGATGAAATTAACAGAATCGCCGCTATGCAGAGTCTGCGAACAAGAAGAGGAAACAGTAGAACACATTATGTATGACTGCTCTGCTTTTTCTGAAATCAGAAGATCCGTGTTGGGCGAGTATTGGCTTACACCAGCCGATGTCAGGGAGATCCCCCTCGGGAGCCTCATCACCTATTTTAAATCAATAGGCCTGGTGACAGCCTGAGGTGAGGATATCCCTACATACGGGAGGATGCACAATGGGTCATATGTGGCCTCAGTGCTGGCTGAGCACTAGCTCGCCCCTCCCAAATTTCCAGATCCCCCAGATATACATTTCTACAGTTTTATTATATGTATAGATATAATTATAGTAACCATATACAATACGGTTAGATAGATTTTTAAACAAAAACAGCCAAAAAACTTAAAATTTTAGTTGACTTTCGTTGACAAGTGGTGCCAATTTCATGTTGAGGTCAGAAACTATTCAGACAATCCATGTAACTTATACCACTTCAGTTAATGAAGTTGTGTAAAAAAATCCTTTTTTATAAGTATTAGTTTGTTAAAATATTATTTTAAATCATAGTTCTGCCTATAAAAATTGCTATTCAGATTTTCGGTACCTAATTCGCAAAAACAAAAGTTGGTATTACAAATTATTGTAGGATGTTTTCTATGTAGCAAAATTATCTTAAGGTTATAAGAGCTCTTCACATTTAATTATTTATGTATTATTTTCTGTTTAAAGTACAGCCAGGTTTTCTAGTGCAAATTTAATGAGTTTTTCAATAAAACCTGTTTACGCGCATAGCCGTGGATATTAAGTATTCTCAAGGTGTATACTGAACTTTAAAGTAGTTATGTATTTTATTAACTTTTCTCTTTATAATGTATATCTGAGTCATGAAACAAACTTCCTTAATTTAGCAACAATAAAAAATTTGTAAATAGAATCTTAACTTTATTTAAAATTGTAAAATTTATTGATTGAAAATGTTATTGGCTAAAATCCATTTTTCGACCGACTTGCTAATTTTAAAAAATCACTGTATCAACACGATTTGTTGTATCGCAGTGAAACTCTAGAAATAAGTCAACAAAAGATTGAAGTTAGATTTGTGTCTAAAGCTTCTATTGGTGCCACTTTCTAAGCGTCAATATACAAAACTAAAAAGACAACCCGGGTGATATGAAAGCTGGAGCTGAGACTTACAAGAAGAGCGCCGAAGAAGGATAAACGTAAACAAGAATGAGTCCTATTATAAGAAGGAGAAAAGATATTTTAAAATATACTCTTAACTTCATATTATTATCTATTAAATGAAGCCTAATAACTTTCTTTTGTGAAAAGTTTTCTCATCCATAAGTTCATTATTTTTTGGAGTAAAAATGTTATCTCATTTATTCGTTAAATATTTTACACATTCACCAAGAACTGCAAAGGATTTCGATGGTCAAGAGTGCATTAAAAACGCCTTAAATTAGACAGAATATCTAATGCCTCTTATAGTCAAGCTGCTTTGATGGCACTAGAAATACTACTATTTAAAAAAATTAAAGTACCTATAATTTAAGTGCGACTTGGGTAAAATTTTCCGATTTTCTTTTAATGCAATTACAATGCTGAAAATTGAATATTGCTACCAATTATTAGTTTGTATTTTAGAGCGCATGGATCAATTGACATTGCTGATATAATTGTTTGCATATCTACATAACAGTAACAAATTCTCATAATTAATTTATTCAGTAAAACCACTTAGTAAATCATTTATAAAATAGTATATTGTAATACAAGTGTTACAATGATATGACAGAGGTTTCGTAGTACGAGTTCAGTTTGTGAAACGAACCGCGAAGCGGTGAGTTTCGCAAAGAACGAGTACTACAAACCGTCATTGTAACTCGAGTGTTACATACTATTTTTTATAATGAACTTTTAAAAGTATAAAAAAATAAATAAAATTACAATTATAGAGTTTTTCGAAATTATTTATTTATGTTGGCAATCTTGACAGTTTTGACACTTGTCAGTTTTAATGATTTTAAATTAGAATGTTTGTCAAATTTGTATAAAATATTCCGAATTTAGCAATAACGCTGATAATGTAGTTAATAATTTACTACAACATACTTCTTGATTTACTAGCTGAACTCTTTCGTTGAAAATCAGTGCAGTGCAACCAATTGTGTAAAACAAAAAGTTACCAAAAACAGTGTTACAATGAATCTATTTCGATACTGTTTTTAGTGTCGAAATAGAAACTTTGTGAACGTGAATTATAAAAATAATATTATAGTATCACTACAGTGGGTATATATTTTGGAATGTAATACGGTAAACTCATGGAAAATTTATAATTCTAAACATATGCTGATAGGAAAGTAGAATTAATTTGGTCAATTTCCAGCGAAGTTGATTTAAACTTATGGAAATTAAACAAACATTAAATAATACCTTAACATGATGTATTGGTCTTGTCACAGAAATATTTATAAACCTTAATTGCAAAGTTTAGAGTGACGGTTTTGTTTAGTTTTTGTTGAATATGGAGATTGACTAGGATCATGCCTTACCTCAAAATAGTAAATCTGCTAGCAGTCTCCTTTCACAACCAAACAGGGCATTGGCTAGTGTTTGACCACTGGATTCGTTAACGGCTGATCTATAGGCCATGGCGAAGAGCGGCAGATACTGGTCCTAATCTCGCTGGTGGTTGGACACTACCTTTGACAAGTATTTGCCGATAGTCCAATTAATCCTCTTCACCTTTCCATCTGACTGCTGATGAAGGGCAGTTGTTCTTGTCTTCTTCATGCCAAGTATATCACAAATCCCTTGGAACAACTGACTCTCGAAGTTTCTGCCTTGGTCGCTGTGCTACCATTTTCTGTCATAGGAAACGGTCCGGCGATATCTAGGGTGATCCTCTGAAATGGGCTTTCGACGTTGTACTGGTTCATAAAAGCCTTTCTTTTCTGATGAGGTCCGTTACACCAGTCCTTTACATCGTCGAAACAGTGTATTCAGCAGAACCTTTCACAGACTTTCTGAAGGGTCTTCTTGACGGATAAACCTTCATGTAATTGACGCAGAACTTCCGCTACTCTGGTCTTTGAAATAACCAATTGTCTTCTACTTTTAGATCCATCATCATTCTCTATCACTCATTTTAGCAGGCCTTTATCTACGATAAACGAATTGCATTGATCCCAGTATGTTTTTAATATTGGAGAAAACCTTGGCACTTCCTGCCATGTAGATGGAACCCAATTGTCGCTTACTACAGTTGTTTTTAGAACGGCCGACTCGTTCTGGTTTTCCTGCTGGCTGTTATCTTGGTTGAAAGTGACTCTGGTCCGTTTACATGAGCTTCTTACATGCTCCCTCTCGCCACAGTTGCAACATGTGATGACCTTTTTCTTCTCCATTTTTTTCTATTAGGAGACTTTTTGGCCAGACGTTCTATCATGTTTTCTGTATATACAAATTTTACCAATCTGGCAAAGTCTACTTTAAACTATTGGAGTGTCTGGTCTCGTTTTTGTAGACAAATATTTAACTGTGATTGATAGACGTGTTCTAGGTGCTCGTGACCATATCGCAAGTTTCAACTTTTCTTTAGCTGCTGGTAGTAAATTTACTTTAAATATTCAATTTACTTCTAAAGAAAAAATGAACATTAATTGGAATTACTAAACGCCTTTTTTGAAAGGAAAAAATCGTTTGCAATAAAATATTTTGGTTTATGAATTGTTTCATTAAGTTGTGACAATTTATTCCGAATCATACATTGGGTATTTGTCTGGTCTTGGTGACTTAACTAAATTGTGTTGACAGAGAGATGATTGTCTATAGCTTTATAAATTGTTTTTTTTTTTTTAATTTTAAATTGACTGTTACATCCTCTGATATTAATATTCATGGAATACACAATATTTCGACAAAAAAAACAGAGCAAGCTTCTAAAATATCCGAATATATTCTTTATATATATATATATATATATATATATTTCTTGTGTTCGTGTGTATGTTACTGAACTCCTTCTAAACGGCTGGACCGAATTTCATAATTTTTTTTGTATATATTTAAATGGATTCGAGAATGGTTTAGATTTACTATTTGGTCCACTATAAAATGTTTTTTAATAATTTTTTTTATTTTTTTGTATATTTCGACGGTAAAGTGACAATATCCCCTGACATTTATTGTTTAGTTCTACGAATTCCTAATAGATGACAGTTTAAGTTAATTGAAGTAACTCTATAAACCTTTGACATCTAGATTAGATAGACACCCGGTAGATGGCACTGTATTTATAAATATCTTTCTAAAATAAATGATATAACGCCACCGTAAGGTGGCGTAGTTAATATCTCATATATTTAAACAAGCAATTTTTACTAAATCAAATACTATGACGCCACCGTAGGGTGGCGCAGTGGATATCTAATATATGTAGGTAATCGATAAATTATAAAATACAACGAGAAAATAGTATAAACCTGATAACGCGAAAATATGATAAAAAAAGGTCACGACAGTGTTATGCGGTACGAAGTCCGCCGGGACAGCTAGTTTATATACACTGACGGACAAAAAAAGTGGCGCACCCAAAATTTTCATAAAATATAAACCTTCAAAACTTTTGAGTTGGTGGTCCGATTGCAATGAATTTTTTTTTATTTTAGAGAATGGTTCTTTGGTATTACGACGCGGTTATAAGAGTTTTTAATAATTTTAGGTTTGTAGCCAGTATTGATTAAATAACAAGTACACGTTTTTTACGCTATTTTTGAAACACCCTGTGGACGTTGCTGCTACTCTAGTGGTACTAAGTCTTTTATGGGCATGTTAAGTAGAGCCTCTTTTACATTCTTGGTTTTAAATCATGTCTCTATCTTAGATAGTTCAAAAGATAGAGGCTTTCAAGCAAAGTTTTGCTTTTATTAAGAATTTTATGAAGTTTACAGAACAACAACAATAATAACGACAACATAACATAAACAACAATAAGTAATATCGGGTATTGGCTTCCCTTGCTCTTTTTAAAGACTCAATTCTTTTTGACGTGCTATGAATTGGGTTTGCAATCCTTTCCTGATGAATATTGTTCCACTCTTCAACAAGTGCATCACCCAAAGCAACAAGATTTTGTGGAACAATTTGACGAGACCTAATTCGACGCCCTAAATCATCCCGCAAGTGCTCGATAGGGTTCATATCGGGGCTCTTGGGAGGCCATACTATGGTTGCTATACCAGCTTGCTTCAAATATTCACAAACAGTTTGGACAGTGTATGGCCTTGCATTGTTGTGCATTAATTAAAATGCATCTCCAACGAATGGTGCAAATGGTACCACGTGCTGCTCTAAAATGTTCTCTATGTACATATTGGCCGTTAGAGCATTTCTTGGAAGCGCGCAAAGTTCTGTACGGGGTTACATTGAAATTCCTCCCCAGGTCATTACGGAACCACCTCCAAAACTCCTTTGCTCTCCAATCATATCCTGTTCATATCGTTTTCTAGGTCTTCTCCATGCTCTTTGAAGACCATCACCTGAATATAAACAGAATCTCGATTCATCGGTAAATAACACTCTATCCCATTCGGGATCACGCCAATCTCCATATTCTTCGACGGAGCGACGACGAGCTTTCCTATGTCTTTGAAGTAATCTTGGTCCTGTTGCTGATCTCCTAGCTCTTAGATTAACTTCCTTCAATCTTCGACAAATCGTTTTATCACTTACATGCGTTTCGCGTACCTGTCTTAATTGATGGTTTGTTTTAACAGCAGTTTGGAAACGATTGCGCTAAGTTTGCAATCTAATAAATCGATCATCAATATTGAAGGTACTCCTAGGGCGCCCTGAACCAGCTCTTCTATGACATTGGCCAGTTTGTTGATACCTCTGAATTTCTCGCCGTCCAGTTGCATCGGGAAAACCAACCGCTCGTGCTGCATATCTTTTACTTTTACCATCGTCTACAAGAGCCATCATTCGTGAAACCTGCTTGAGTGTAATTTGTTGAACCATTATAAATTTTCGCGAAAAACTACTACACAAACTACTGACAGTCAGAAGTTTAGCCAAAATGACACTATCACAAATAAGCCGTTTCTCAGCCTACTTTTTCCTATTGAAAAAAAATGGATTTTGTGCTGGGAGTAAAACTTTGCTTGAAAGCCTCTATCTTTTGAACCATCTAAGATAGAGACATGATTTAAGACCAAAAATGTAAAAGAGGCTCTACTTAACATGCCCATAAAAGACTTAGTACGACTAGAGTAGCAGCAACGTCCACAGGGTGTTTCAAAAATAGCGTAAAAAACGTGTACTTGTTATTTAATCAATACTGGCTACAAACCTAAAATTATTAAAAACTCTTATAACCGCGTCGTAATACCAAAGAACCATTCTCTAAAATAAAAAAAGAATCTTTGCAATCGGACCACCAACTCAAAAGTTTTGAAGGTTTATATTTTCTGAAAATTTTGGGTGCGCCAGTTTTTTTGTCCTTCAGTGTATATAGCTGAAAGGTAATTTCAATATAAATGTTATATTCGTTTATTATTAAATTTATCTTAAATTTTTATATACACTGATCTCTGAAGCAACCTGTAACAGATGGAGTTTTAAGACCATTTTTGTTTCCATTTTTTAAATTTGTTTTGTTTGATCATTACATTAGAGTAAATTTTTATGGAAGGAAATTTTATATAATTTTAACTGAATATGCTCTTGTAAAAACAAATAAATTTTTATCAAAGATCAAAGAATATTATTATTCTAACGCTTTACAAGTTTTTGAAAAACATTTTCAAAGACAGTGACCGTTCAACTAAGTAGAAACAACTACTTTCTGGGCTATATGCCACAACGGATATTGGATTACACTTCAAAGTCAAACGGAGTTGGCATATCTAATAGATAATTTAAACCAACCATTCTGGTTCGCAGTTAGAAAGGACAACATAACTTGTAGACCGGTTTCGGTGTATTTGCACCTCTTCAGTACAAGGTATATGTTAGCCGTCAGCGAGCTTAAAGCATAATCGCTGACTGAAGACTACATTAAAATCACAATCAATATATATCTTTCAATAACGAAAGTGTACAAGATGTGATAGTAGTGACATCTTCACCTCTAACGGCAAACCAAAATTCGACTTGACAACAAGACTCACGTCTTGATACTATTAAAATATTATTACAGAAAACTGTATCATTGTCGTATTTAATAAAGACACCGAAACCGCTCTACAAGTTATGTTGTCCGTTCTAACTGCAAACCAGATTGGTTGGTTTAAATTATCTATTACATATGCCAACCCCGTTTGAATTTGAAGTGTAATTTAATATCCGTTGGGGCATATAGCCCAGGAAGTAGTTGTTTCTTCTTAGTTGAACGGTCATTGTCTTTAAAAATGTTTTTCAAAAACTTGTAAAGCGTTAGAATAATAATATTTTTTGATCTTTGATATCTATTGATAACACGCTTTATTAAATACGACAATGATACAGTTTTCTGTAATAGTACTTAAATAATTTTTTTTTCTGTTTTTGTTTTTTTGTTTACGTTGCAACATTTTTTCAATTTCTCCTTAAAGTCATTTAATATATTTATGTCTGTAAAATTTCAAAAAGACCTTCTATATATCTGCTAAGAAAGGAATTAAGTAAATATCCTTAAAGATATGTTTTAAATCAATAAAAATTAATAAAAATTAATAATTAAATCCGCTTTCGGCTATAGATAGAGATCGGAGGTTCGTATCCACTCCCTATGAATTAATTAACCGTTAAAATTATTTCTTGTCTGTCTAATTTCTAAATTTCAAAATATATCGAATATTGCCTCACATTCGATGGTTACTTTAATATTATATTAAAATGTGGTCTATTGTTACCCAATCTCCTCTTTTTTTTGAATGTGATGATTTTGTGTGTTTCATTTATACAAAGCAACCGATTTATAAAAAAAAGTGATTATTTTTTTCAACGAATATAAAATGTGTTGAATTGTATCAAATAAGAATCTATAATTAAATATTTTCCAGTGGGATATATTTGAATATATAAATGTTTTATTTATTCAATTAATGAATAAAGAATAGAGGTATTGTATAGGTAGCAGAAAAGAATAAAGCTAGTACGACTGTATTTTATGTTGTCATGGTATGTCACGCAATTTTGCCTGACATCCAGTTTATTACTGGTAGATAGGATCTGAAAACGGTCGAACCCGATAGAATACCGCCACTGAAATTTATACCACAGAGGCGGCAACTCCGTAATCCCTTACAATCATAATTCCATTTATAAGAAAATCTTTGTTTTGCCTCTTTGGTTTGTTTAAATCACCATAAATTACATATTTAGTAGGAATTTATAACAATATTTAATATACTTGGTTAGTGTATTCCATTAAGTTATGTAACTAAGTAATGCAAAACAATGAATTTATATACATTTAATTATTTACGAATTGGATTAAAGCACTAGACAACAAGAAATAAGATTAAGAAAAGATTAATACTGGCATATGCGACATAAATCGAACTTCTTGTTAGTGTTTATAAGCAACAGAGTAATATTGTAAACATAAAGTGTATTTCAACAATAGCTTAGAACTGCGTAACTGATTAGATCGGAACGCAACAAAATAAAACAGGAAATTGGAGAAGATATCTGTGAGATGAAATCAGACCGCATGGGTCCCAAATACATGCATAAGAAAACATTTCAAGTTAAAATACTTAACATTAGGAATGGCAAAATGTGAGCACTCAATCCAAGCCTAAATGGGTTGAATCTTTTATCTAATTAAGTTTACATTCTTGATATTTGTTTTCATTATATGCGTGCGTTTGTACATCGAGTCTTAAGTGAATTTTTTGTGTTGGACCCATTTTAGATCTACTAAAACAAAACAGTTATAGCAAAAGCTTAAAACCAAAACCATTTGCCAAAATTTCAAGGCTACTACGAAATTCATCGTTTGAAATTTGCAACAATTTATGCCTGTGGAATATGCAGCACTGACAAAATATTCTCTTGACTAATGAGCTAAAATGCCAGATGTACGAAACCACAGAAGAGTTGGAGAATGATAGGATAACTGAAATCTTATAAAGAATGTTATCAATTATCAACTTTTTAGCATATAGACTTTAATCCTATTAAAAACACATAATATGATTAACTAAAATGCGGCATTCTACAAAAAATTCAATGCAATTTTATAAGTTATTTAAAATTTAATTTTAAGTATACCAAGAAAAACTCTAGAAAGAGCTTGAGGAGAAAATACTAACCATACCTATAATTGAATCAAAAGCATAGAATTTGTTCCACTAATAGCATTAAAGTTTAGAGTACATATTCTTAAATTTGATAATCTTGAGCAATATATTTTTCATCATTTTCTGATATTAAACTCCTAATATTTTTTGTCTAAAATTAATTAAATATACTATTTTCTCTCGTTTCATGACCTAATTTTCTTAGAACTAATATACTATAACATATATAACTTGCCATGTATTTATTTTATATAAGTATATATGCTGTAACTTAAATTTTTCCTTTTTTTATAAAATTTAAACTTCTAATATGATATTTTAATTAATGTACATGACTCTAGATATGATTCTAATTATATATTTTATATTGGCCGTGCTACTCTCATCTTCAGAGCAGAGTTCAAAATTTAGAAAAATTACTTATTGAAATTTAATTTTTAATTTTATGATAAACAGAATTTAAATTTAATTTTAATATTTTATTTGGAACGCCAATGGTAGAAACTGACCAGTAGTTGTGTCTATTATCGATTTTTTAACTAAAATTAACCTTAAAATTTTATAAATGAATATTTTACGGACTGTGTATGTGAAAAATAATAGTTTTAATGAAATTATTAAAGTGCAAATAAGAAATTTTAAATATCTTTTAAATCTAGTGATGTGAAACGTGATTTTTATGTGAAAGTGAATATGAATATAGTTTATATGACAAGATCTCAAACACACAATTATTTATTTTTGGATAAAAATACCGTGTAACTCCAGCTAATCTGCTTCTTTAAATCTTCTACCATATAAATACTGCTCAATCCATATAAATGACGGATTTTCTTGAATTCTTGAGGAAAACTGCTTTAATTAAAACTGGTAAGTACTTATTTCAATACTTTTCTTCTCAACTTGATAATTTAATCTTCTTAACAATGATAAATCTTATTTCTAGTTCAATATCTCTTCTCGTCGTCTTTTTTAATCTTTTAAATTAACTTTTAATAATCTTTCTTCTTACCAAAGTCATACAAAATTTTTCTATTCGACTTTAGAACCAATATTATACCATTCAAATCTCTTTAAACTTATTTTTTAATGAAAAAACTCAATTTTAATACTCCAGAACATTTATTACAACCATCTGCTTCGACAGACCAAGGGAAAGAGAAACAATTGACAAAATCAACAAACTAACAAAATACTATCGCTAACAATATAAATCATATATCAATACGAGCACTTGCAAAACATTTTCCGGACGTGTAACACACACTATTTTTTGGTCCGACTAATTTTTAATATTTTCAAAAGTTCTGTTATGTTCAAGACTTGACTGATTGTGCTACCTGAACTAAGACCACTGACTAGAAGACAGCCGACAGATATAAGCGCCACATTGGATGTTCAATATTATAGTTGTGTTGTTGTGTATTGTGTAATAACTTGTTTAATACTTAATATACGTGTTTAGCTTCAGCAGTTATTAGTGTTTTAATTAACATAAATATGTTGCAAACACAACAAGTTCAAAAACTTTTTACTTTGTGACATACAAGATTAGATGTTTATATAAAGATGAGAGAATGAACTATTTTCATAAATTGACATAAATGTCAAATTTTAAAATACAAGTTGTGAGAGAAATTAAATGTAAATTAGAATTCTGCTTGTCTTTAGAAAAAGTTATAGGTAAGTTTAGTATATTATACGCAGTTTTTAAATAAATTTAATTAAAATTTGTATTATTCATTATGTATTTTTGATGACTTAAAATTTAAACTCATAGCGCCATCTCTTTAGATAATCTAAAAGCTACTTTGCCGGCCTAGGCCGGAAAATGCCATTTTCCAGACGATTTTGAAGTAATTAATAGTATTGTTTCTGGACGGAGGACCAAAAAATAAATTTCAATACTATGGCAGTAACTCAAATTTCGTCGTTATTTATAATCCCCATCTATGTATGGAATACATAGTAATTTTATTAGAGTTTATAAAGACTAAGAATTTTACAACTAAAATAAATAATTGGAAATAAACAAAAGATCAACGCTACAGAAATGGAATGCTGGAGAAGATGCTGTAGAACAACGACAACAGATAGAATACCAAACAATGAGATAAGAAGAAGAATGAACATCGAGAAAGACGCTGTAACAGTTATCGAAGAAAAACAATTACGGTGGTACGGACACGCAAGAAGAGCCAGTAATGACAGTTAGATTCACAAAATAACAGAATGGAGCCCATTGGCAAAAAAAAAAAGAGGCCGCCCAAGAAGATCTTGGCGAGATGACGTGGACGAAGCCATGGAAAAGAGAGGATTGGAGGAAAACGATTGGAACAACAAAGAAGAATGGAAACTATGGTTGAAGGAAGGGAAACAGTGACAACTGTAAAACCCCTTAATATATATATATATATATATATATATATATATATGTTATGATGTAGTGTTTCACGGATGGTAGAATGAACAGTAGTGGTGTTCCGGGTTTCAATCCGTTTCAACAAGTTTAGCAGCCGCAAAGGAAGCATCACTTGAAAATGCCAGCTGAGATGTTGGCGAAGCGTCGTGAAGACACAAACAACCAACGGATTGAAACCCGGAACACCACTACTGTTCATATATATATATATATATATATATATATATATATATATATATATATATATATATAAATATCTTAGAAAAGTATATTATAAAAGACATGAGGTTTTTATACGAGGGTTGTGTTTTTAGTTTTGCATAAATCCATAAAGACACCAAGTACTCCGAAAATCACTTTTAATGTCAATTTATTTTCAGCGAGCCCAAAAATTTCCGAATAGCAAAATTTTTACTAATAAATAAGAAGTTATGTTTGAAAAAGTAAGTTTTTAGTATGCAAATACAGTTTATCAATATAACACGATCGCATAGGGTCAAAAAGTTTCCTGACCCTATCACGAATCGAATGCAAAAAGATCATCAAAATTCGCCTTGCCGTTTAAATTTCAGAGGTAAAGTCGATTTTAATGCTTTATTTCAGATTATTGGGATTCCGATAAATGAACGCAGATTTATAACAAATAATATAATTTAAAGTAAGTATGCCATTTATGTAAAATATTTAATACCCAAATTTACAATACTTCGTCAAAAGTGTTATTAAAATAATTTTGGTAGAGGAAAATCTTTGTATTTCTTTCGCATTTAATCCCTCTTTGACTGTTTCTGTCGGAAATAAATTTCTGTTTATGAGAAAAACCTGAGATATATTACTTTTTTCGTATCCTATTAAAATTGTCAGATGTATTTTAAAAAAACTCGGATGAAAACAATACCGCTACCGTCTTTTTAAAATGGAAAAGGGAGATAAATTTGTAAACAGGTATCTATCTAAACATCCGGTTAAAGGAGACCTTACATTCTATTGGAGTTTAATTTAAAATAATGAAATATGAACTAAATAATCATTTTAAAATGTTTTAAATGTTCTTTATAATGATAATAAATAACATTAATATCCCAAACAAACTGCCGCCGTCTCTGTTTATCGGTCACCTTTTGCCACCTAACAACATGTTGAAGGAAGTTGTATTTTATACTGGCTTCTCTTCATTTTGCAGCCTAAACCATTAGTCAAACTGACCAACGAGCATGCGAAACTTGGAATACGTATTTTAATTCAATCAACACTTATACGTAAAGGAAGTCAAAATTGTGTAGATGTGAAAGAAAAGAATTACCTCAAGTATGTAGTTTTTCTTGTATTATCGTTATTTCCTGATAAGAAACTATATGCAAATACAAAAAAATTTAATCCATACTCCTAAATTTTTTCCTACTACAAATTTTCTTTTTCTAAAAAAAAAACATAAAATTGCAGGTATTTCGATCTGTAAAATAGAAGAGGGGTGAGCAAATGCTCTGCAGGCAATTGTGCATCCTCTGGTGTGTAGGGATATCCCCACATCAGGCTTTCATCAAAATCAAAGATTTAAAATACGTGACGAGACTCCCAAAGTAGATTTCCCAAACATCGGCTGGTGTAAGCCAGTACTAGCCCAACATGAATCTTCTAATTTCAGAAAAAGCAGAGCAGTCATACAGTATATGCTCCACTGTTGCCTCTTCTTGTTCGCAACCTCTGCATAGGGGCAATTCTGCTAATTTTATCATAAAGAGATGTTGTCGCAATTGGCAGTGACCTCTTAAGATTCTCACCACTGTTCGGAGATTTTGTCTGGTCAATGCCTTAAATTTTCTTGCTGTTTTCTTACCAGAAAAAGGTAATAACTCTCTGGCCAGTCTACAGTTCGTTGATTGATCCTAGCACTATTTAGAGTTTTGGTGAGAGTGTTGTTTGATAAGGTCCACGACAGCGGACATTGTTAGATGGGCACGGGCTAACATATTTGCAGTTCGCAGCCCTCGTTGCTAAATCGTCTGCAATGGGATTGCATTTAAAGTTTTCATGTCCTTTGATCAAGCTCAGAATCACCAAGTTATTCTGGCTGGCCTCAGTTAGAGTTTGGTGAGTCTGGTACTAAACTTGAAGTAATACTTGGTCTATTTAACTACACTTGACAAGCCATCCATAGCCTATTTCATTTTTAGGCTTAGGATTCTAAAGTATATTTCACATCCCGGCCTTTTTGATCTATCCGTATATGCGCTCAGAGCGTTCACTACGTTGGGGTATGCTGTTAATATTTTAAAGGGTCTGTCTGAAACATCCCCTGGTACAAGGGCATCCGTGTTCACGTGTAAAAGTGGTATCGCCTTAAGCGGTTCCCTCCACAGACTGTTCCTATGGGTGCCGGTTCCTAGAGTGGGTTCAATACCAACCGTGCAAAAGCGGAATTGCAAGTATCTATCAGCTCAATTAAAAAGACAGATTTTAAAATTGGATGCTAAAGTAACACTGATTGTGTATTTGAATGTTTAACGAGAACAAAAATCATTGATTATTCACTGATTGAATAAGAATACATAAAAGTTAGAAATTCAGATGCAAAAATAATCTTAACACTTATTATATTATTTTAATTTTCGACTTACACCCATTATCAAATATTTCTTAATCGATTCTGTTTACTATACACGAAAAAGTTTGTTAAATGATTTTATTATTAAATAAACCTTTGATAAAAGTACTCAACTAGACTCTCAAACTACTTTACTCTTGCATCCCTAAAGAGTTTTATATATTTTATAGGTATAATGGATATAAAAGCTGGTTTGTTGGTTTTAATTATATAAAAAGTTAGTTAAAATTAATTAAATATACATACTTCTTTTAAGTATATAATCTAAATTCTAAAAAGTAGAATAAGATAATTAAGATGCAGTAAAGTCATATTTTATGGTTTTATATACGTGTCAAAAAGTTTCTATATCTCTTAAAAGTGTGTTTTAGCACTTGTTTCTGCTAACGATATATACCACTCACCTTTTAACTATCTATGTAATAATAAACCGTTGTTTTCCTATATCGGTACAGTTATAAAATTATTTCTAAGATAATACGATAATGAAAAACATAAAGACAGCTTTCCCTCAGATAATTCCGACCATCTTTAGAAAAGATTTTGTTTTCTAAGAGACGCAACTTAAGCTGCTTATACCAGCTCTTTAGATTGTGTCCATCAACGCGTATACAACCAACAAAATAAAATCCCACATTCACTCAACTATGTCGAATGTAAATTTCATATCACAGTTTGTATTAGGTTTTAAACGAAGCTTTTTCTAAAAGGAAAGAATGTATAACTCAGTATAAGGAAAATATAGTAAGGCTTTATGTTTGTTTGTTAGCGTAATATATAAGTTTAAACCATTATACGTTGGTCTATATATTGTTGCTCTTCGTGCATAGATTTTTTTTGCATGCACAAATATAGTCTCTCTTACAGCAGTGTTGTATTACAAAATAATCCTCATATTCTTAAGTAGAAACCTAACAGTTATATTCTGTTACAAGTATCGGTTCTGTTCATGTATTAATAGTCTGCATGACGATAGCTTTACTCAAAGTTCAGCAGTAGGTAATGCAGATTGCTCTTAATAAACTGATACTCTTTATTTGGAAACCTAAAAGTTTATATTATTTGACAAGTACCATTAATAATGTACCGCTTAATTATAGCTTCTCTCGAAGTTCAGACAACACTTCCGTAGGTTCCTTACGAGGTCTGGCTATGAACTAACACGACTGGTTATGAAAAAGGGTTTAATTAAAAAAAATCTACATTCTAATGCTCCCCCTTAATATACACCCCTGTCATTGCCACACACCTATCCATACGTTTTTTCCATTGATCAAAGCAGTGCTGGAAGTCTTCTTTGGTGAGGGCCTTTAGAAACTCAGCCGTATTTTGTTTTATTGCTGCCATCGACTTAAATCTCCCTTTTAAAATAAATTTTATCTTCGGAAATAAAAAAAAGTCGCACGGTGCCAAAACGTGTTCAAGCACTGGAGTGCGCTTATTGGCCAAATATTGATTCACAGAAAGCACGTTATGGGCAAAACTAACAAATAATAACTCTGGTTGACAGTCTGATCCTCTGAAACCCATCTAGTGATCACGATACCGTTAATGTTAAAAAAACGATTAACATTGCCTTGAATTTTGATTTGGACATCCTTGCTATTTTGATTCTAGCGATTCCAATGCATCGGCTGCCGCTTTGTTTTACGTTTTGTCGCCAGAAATAATGTTTTTTATCAGTCCGGGATCTTCTTTTGACCTAAATTTGAGCAGATCTTTTGACGCACGAGCTTTTGGAGTCAGGTTTTTGGCACCAACTTTGCACAGACTTTTGTCTGTAAAATTTTTCTAACAATTTCTTCATCGGCGTTTACAGCCTCGGCAATCATCCGGATGCTTATTCGACGATCTGCACGCACAATTTGGTTGATTTTGGTTACTGTTTTCGGAGTTGAAACAGTAACATGGCGACCTGGGTGCTGGTCATATTCAGTGCTATCTCGGTCTACCACTCAAAAATAAGCGAGATAGAGAATTGTCCCCATAGGCCTCTTACAACAATTTCGTCAAGTCGAAAGATTCATTTTATCTCGACTGATGAGACGACATAAGAATCAGGTTTCAATTGTCTCGTATTGCCTAATCTCACACCAATTTTTGTGCATAGAATTTGCAACAAAATGAAACGTATTGATATTTTAACTAAATATAAACCCCGAAATAATCGAAACAAAACGAATGATAGTTTTTGAACGTTTTTAGAAAGTATACAAACAAGAATAGATTAAATAATATTAAGGAGAAATTGAAAAAATATCGCATCCAGCGAGACTCGAACTCGCAACCTGAACATATATTCTTGTTTGTATACTTTCTAAAAACTTTCAAAAATTTTTAAAAACTTCATGAGATATATCTCAAATTATACGTTTACTAAAGCGAAAGATAGGTTATTTAAAAGACAGAATCATCATTTCGTACTATGTATTAAGTTATGCATTACAATCAGTGAGTGAACAACCAATCAATCCCCATTTACCCACCCCTAGGGTTGGATTTGGTTTTTCAAATTAATATGGGACCTACTTTAAGATATACCCTATTCAATAAAAAAAGAATTATCAAAATCGGACTACTCTGTAAAAAGGTATACAGTGTCATAAATAAAACAAGTTATAATGGTGTCGTTGGACACCAGGTAGGAACTAAGTTCCTTCGGCTAATGTAGAATCGACACTACTCGCTTGTGTATACGACTGTAGCTCCTGCGCACGTCTCATTTAACGGTTTTATTCCATAGACTTTTTGTTACGGTTTTACTATTACATTTTTTTCAGTTCGGTCGCGCAGCAAAATCCCTATATTCTCCAAGCCTTGGATTATACTACGTTATAGATTAATAATTACATTTCTTTTGGTTGCACATATTTTCATAATTTATACTTTTCGTCTGGGCCGCTTATATATCAATAAATTCTCTAAAGATATAATTTTTATAATGATAATGATCGGAATAAGATAATTGAATTAAGCTTATTTAAAGTTAAAATAATTTTTATAGTTTTTTCTTTAACACTGGAAAAAAACTAAAAAAAAAAATTACCATCCCGCGTATTCGATCCTCCAACGATATCCAATCGTGAAGAGTTATCATATGCTAGTCAAATTATTTTTATGTATTTAGTTCATAAATTTTGATCATATTAATAATAATAATTTATTATAAATTTTGAGATTAACATTAGTAACAGGTGTAGATAATCCAATTAAATAAAATATTACAACATAACTTACACATTTTACATTTAAAAACCAATGATTTTCTTTAATTTACAGGACATCACAAAAGTTGACATCGTTGGATATTTCTATATTGTTTACAATGTTTATATTATATTATTAAACTTACCTTTCCGTAGGAGATTCTGTAATGAGAAGATTATTTTTGCCTGATTCATTATACCTATTATATTTTTTGTAAACACTTTCAAGAAAGTTTCGGTGATAGTTAAAAATTATATCATAACTGTCAACATTCTGTCTATCGTATACTGAACACTGAGTAGAGGCTAGCGGTAACCTGCCTACTAGATATAGTGGCACTATTACAAGCGTTACGGTTTTATTGTTACGGTTTTTTACTATTACATTTTTTTCAGTTCGGTCACGCAGCAAAATCCCTATCTTATCCAAGCCTGCCGTAAGGAACATAGTTCCAAAAATATATACGCCCGTCGATTTGAGAACCTCCTCCGTTTTTGGTTGTTTATAAATTATTATTTTTTTGTGAATTTAATTTAAACCCATTTATTTGGATAACGAATAATTGTTTCTAAGTACGATACTATCATAAAGTACATCACATAAAATAAATATTTTAAATCTTTTAACCATGACACAATTTAGTCAATCATTAAACAAGCTTTAACCGAAATTAAAACACATCTACCTGTATATGTTTTGTTACTAATGCATTCAAAATCCAGAAATTTGCTGTTTGTTTTTATAATTTTTAGGTATGAACAACTGACAATATGATTGTGTTAATATTAGCTTAGCACTATTAAATGAACAATGAATACGTGCAGACTCGATGGTAATTGGCGATTACTGGGAATTTTCTATCCGGTCGTGCTTATTAAAAAACTGATGCACCCTTTCTCGTTTGTTTTGTAAACGGGACTTTTAATGACTGCTCATTTTTTATTCTTTGTGTCGCCTTTGATTTGCTAATGTTAGTTTCTGTTTGTTAACACCAACAGCAAAATACAAATAATGTTTTTTTTTTAGAAGATAAGTTGTCTATTATATATCTCAATTTAATTTTTTCTATTAAAAACTAAATAATAATAATAACTGTTTGTATTATGAGTTGCGAGTTCGAGTCCTGCTGGATGCCATTTCTCCTTGAAATTAAATAGAATTACAATGCATAGGTACTACAAACCACTAAAAACACAAACCATCGTATAAAAATCATAAAACAAATGTTAATGTCCTGTTTATTAACTGTTTATTAAATTGATAGTAAAAAAAAGTAAGAGGTGTCAAGGGACATCCGGATGGAACGAAGTTACTTTCGATTAATTAGTAAAGGAATTGTAATTTGTAAACACAACAGAGAGTTTGTACATACATAAGCATTTATTATCGTCTGTATAAAATCTCTACTTACCTAACTCTATCAGCAATATCCGGAACTTGTGCAGAAACACTGTCAGGATAAATTATTGTTTTTATTTTCTATTATTTTAATATTTATTATCTACAAAAAACCTGTATAAACTTAACAAAGTCGCGACACTACTACACTGTTCAAAGCAAAATAGAAAAAAAAATAGTAAATCCATTATTTTCAACAGTTCGTTTCTTTTAACAAAAGTGTCCATTTATACAATACCAGAGGATTAGAGGATATACATCTACCTAGAATTACTTTTTATTTCAATTTAATTTAAAACAGGAATTAACAATTTAATACAAAATTTTAAAATTAAAATATTTGACGGTAACTGACAATTAAGGTAATTTGGCGTAGGTACCCAACTAGTCAAGTTAAGAACTATTTTTGAAATGTTTATGAATTTATTGATTTATAAAAACAGGATAAAAAAAAGTGTGAGGTGTCAAGGGACACCCGGATGGAACGAAGTTCCTTTCGATTAATTATTGAAGGAATTAGTAATTTGTGAACACAACAGAGTGTTTATACATACATAAGCATTTATTATTGTCTGTATAAAATCTCTACTTACCTAACGGAATTTGTGCAGAACACTGTCAGGATACATTATTGTTATTATTTTCTATTATTTTAATATTTATTATCTACAAAAAACCTGTATAAACTTAACAAAGTCGCGACACTACACTATTCAAAGCAAAATAGATTATCACCATTTTCACCTGAATATCTTCAACATTTATACAATACCAGAGCTTTAGATAACACATCTTTTTAGAATTACTTTTTATAATTTAAAACAGGAATTAACAATTCAATACAAAATTTTAAAATTAAAATATTTGACAGTAACTGACAGTTAAGGTAATTTGACGTAGGTACCTAACTAGTCAAGTTACGAACTATTTTTAAAATGTTTATCAATTTATTAATTTATAAAAACAGGATGAAATAAAATATAATACTAATATAGGTAATTTTTTTTTTCTACGGTATTTTCTTTTTAATGTACATTTTCTTTTAATTTAAAATAGTGTCTTCTTAATTGTAATATATCTATCTATTAGAGAGAGAGGGAGAGAGAGTTATTTATTTTTTGGTCTGTGAGAGAGAGAAACATGCGGGTGTCGTGTCCTGTCGTGACAACTTTTGGTATGAATTTTTTTTGGCTAGCTCCTAGCGTCAGTCGTAACTGTTCGTAACGCCCGAAAGAGAACTTCGTTCCAATAAAATATAATACTATTATAGGTACTTATTATTTTCTACAGTATTTTCTTTTAATTTAAATTAGTTTCTTTTTAATTGTACTTTTATTAGTATTTATTATATTAGGGTTTCCTATTTAAATAAAGATAGGTATATCTAACTATGAGAGAGAGAGAGAGAGAGAGAGAGAGACAACATGCGTATGTCGTGTCGTGTCGTGACAAATTTTGGTATGAATTTTTTTTGGCTAGCTCCTAGCGTCAGTCTTAACTGTTCGTAACGCTCGAAAGGGAACTTCGTTCCAATAATACATAATTATACAGATAATTAAAGACCCAAATAAGAAGGATGTAATTGATTTTTATTATTTTCCTAAATGTATTGTTTACATAAACACAACTATACCCTTTTTATAAAAGTAAATCCAAATTTTTTCCAATGCCATTTTTTTACCTACACGTTTATTTTCAAATCGCGAAGAGCAGAATTTGTCAAATATTGAGAGCACAGTATCAAAGTTATACAAAGAAAGTTCCTTCTGGCTAAATTAAAATATTGAAGACATGAAAGTAAAGGCAACAGGACTTGTGAGCCCAAAGCTGCAAAGTTGAAAACATGTAACCAATTAAAGTATAGCCGCTAGGTCTGTGATACTACATTATATAGAAGTTGGAAGAACTTTTGTGATGTACAGGTAGAAAAATTTCAGAGTATTCGAATAGTTTAAGAAGCTTATACAGGTATAATGCCGGTAAGTAAATATTTAAAATCATTTTATAAGTTGAGGAAAACCAGGGCACAATTAAGAAAAATTGCATTTTACCTCAGGAAATAGTCAATATTTAACCTGTTTTTTACTTCATATCGTGCTTTAATTATTTATGTTTTATATTATTAACATAAATAAAATTTAAAATAATAGTTTTTTTAATTCTGACCAGTGTTTTATGCTAAAATAAACATTACTGAGGTAAATACTACCGTAACCTATGTTATACAACCTAATAAACAAATTGTGGAAAGACAAAGCAAATGAAATTCAGACGTTCACAGACTCTCACAATTTTCTTCGTTTTCTCAACACCACAAAAGAACTCTGTGGGGCTATTCACAAAAAACTATGTTCACTCAAAAGCGAAAATGGTGACTTAATAAGGGACGAACAGAAAATTTTGAACCGTTGTAGAGAATATTAGGCTACTGTTCTGAACACTTTATTAATCACTCTGCTATTGAAATAATTTCTCAATATTAAACAAACATAATAGTCTAAGATCCCGATATAGGACGACCTTCACCGAGCTGGTTAATGGACCAAACATATTTTTTATGTAATTTAATATATCAAAAAATATATTGCATATGAGTTGCCTATCGAATTTCAGTCCAGGATATTTTTAATTAATTTTTAAAATTTTTTTGTACAACTGAGAGGTCCCTACCTACTGTCCCATGCGATAGAAGAGGACACAACATAACAGCGTTTGTATCCCGGCCTTTTAAAGAGAGAGAGAGCTCTCTGCTCTCTGCTCTTGAAGACAAGAAGGATAGCGATAGACGCGTACATTCTGAGCATTATTTTGGAGTAGTTTCATATTAAAATAAAGGATTAGTTTTTATTTTTTTTTTAAATCAATTAAATATATATGTGTATATATTTTGTTACATTAAAGTATATATAAATCTTTAGTTAATAAGAAGGTTATAGCAATACATATATAATTCTTATCTTGCAAATTTTATTTCTTTTTTTTTCCTATTTAAAAATATTAACTGAAATAAATTAAAGCAATTTGCTCTATATAATTAATGTATCTATAGATATATACTGATATATACTGTACGCGTCTATCGCTATCCTTCTTGTTTTCAAGAGCAGAGAGCTCTCTCTCTTTAAAAGGCCGGGATACAAACGCTGTTATGCTGTGTCCTCTTCTATCGCATGGGACGGTAGGTAGGGACCTCTCAGTCGCACAAAATTTTTTTAAAAATTAATTAAAAATATCCTGGACTGAAATTCGATAGGCAACGCATATGCAATATATTTTTTGATATATTAAATTACATAAAAAAATATGTTTGGTCCATAAACCAGCTCGGTGAAGGTCGTCCTATATCGGGATCTTGGACTATAATACTAGATGCCAAAATAACGCTTCAAGAGATATCCCACACACTTTTCCAAATAAAGAACAACAAGTCAATTGGCAACGACAACATAGTTGCAGAAATCCTAAAAGCGCTAAACTCATTCCTCACCTCAAAATTCTTTTTGATCTCGTTTGGACTCAAGAGGAGGTTCTACAAGAATTGCGAGACGCAGTTATAGTAAACATATTCAAAAACAAAAGTGACGCTGTAGACTGTAGCAACTATAGGGACATATGTTTACTATCCGTTGCAGGGAAGGTCCTCACTAGAATAATGGCAAATCGGCTTCTGCCTTATATTGACAAAATTCTCCCTCAGACACAAAGTGACTTCAGGCCAAATAGATCTACATCTGATCTGATTTTTATCCTACGACAACTGCAAGAGAAAGAGAGCATGAGGACAATAGTAAGAAGATATTTGATTCTGTAAACATAGAAGCTCTGTGAAGGATTATGGCAAAGTTTTGCATTTCCCTAAAATTTATAGCTATGTGTAACAGCCTTCACACAAACAACTACGCCAGTCTCCTTCATAACTAAAATGTAACCAGCCTCTTGCATACGCACACTGGCATTCGACAGGGTTGTGTAATACCCGCTCTTCTTTTTAATATATATTGCTGCCCTTTCCATAATTGTCGATAGAATTTTGGATGAGAGAGGACTGGGTATCAGATACAGACATGACAGAACTAATATATGCTGACGACTATGCATTCATAGCCCGTTCTCCAAACCAACTTCAAAAAATAATTGTCTACCCAGAAGCTTATCAAGCTCTTGGTCTTGAATTGAACTTATCTAAAACTAACATTCTGTCGGTGGAGCAGGTTATCAGAGATGTGCAAATCTTTTTGCAAGGGCAACAGCAAGAAAATGTCAACTCATTTAATTATCTGGGCAGCATTTTATATACCAAAGCAAATATAGACAAAGAAAAACATAGCAGAGGTTGCGCCGCAGAGTTTTCGATAACTACGATCAAATACTTGAAACAAAAATGGCTGTATACCAAGCAGCTGTCCTGCCAACTCTACTATAAGCATGCGAAACCTGGGTTTCATACACAAGACATATTAAAACTCTGGAGCGCAAACGTAATTGTTACTGCTCATGCCTTTGTTATAATTTTTTTTATAGTGATACCAATAATAATTGGAGGATTTGGAAATTGTCAACAAATGATGCGATTTCGCTGGTATACCATCGAAAATCCAATCAAAAGATTCTTAGATGAGCTAAGTGTTTGCCTATAGAGACTTTGATCTCCCGTGCTCACCTAGATTAGACCATGTCTATAGACTGAAAGACAATCGGCTAGAAAAATGTGTACTTTTTGGAGATCTCAGCGTAGATAGGCCAGAAAAAACGTTAAAGACGTTTTACACGAAAAACTCAAATCAGCCAACTTAGCAAGCAACTAGAAACGCCATGCAGCTAATAGGAGTAATTTTTTTTTATTCTTAATGATGTAGTAAACTTTAAGATCTCTACTTTAGATTTTATAATGTTTAGTTTGCTACCAATTCTGTTTTTTTATTTATAAAATTCAACATACACCTTAAAATAGCCTGATAAGTGTATAAACGGAGAGAAGTAAATAAACTTAACTGTAAGGATCAAGATAATAGAACAATATATTCAAATAAATTTTAGATAAGATGTAATGCAATGTTGTTAATTCTAGTAAATTACTTTTAGCTTTAAATGAAAACAGGAACTAATTCTCTAAATAGAGCAAACGAGTTAGTTATTAATCAACTGTGTTCTTCTTATAGTAAGATATAAGATAGGAGAGAAGAGGTAATTCTTATTCCCTTGGATGTCCATCGGAAGTTCAGAATTATCCGTATTGCTCTAAATACGCTGGGGAATACTCCTTCCTAACATTCTGTCGAAATTGTTTTGCTTAACCCTACGTTGCTGACAGTAAATCCACAATTTATCAAACTACCACTTATAATTATTAAGAGGGTTCTTATTTGTTAGAATTCAGTTGTAAGCTGTTGTGAGGAGCTTAAGAGTTTATATAAACTATAATCCTCTCTATCAAGTAAAGATACTGATCTATTTATAAAAACAAACTGTATATGTAGTAGAAATATAAATTGAATTACTGACACAATTTGTTTAGGCTATGTTTTATTTGCGGATCCTTCTAAAAACGTCTGACCGCGCAGGTCTCTGCGCATTGAAATAAAAACCCAAATTCACCTCATTTCTGCGCGAAAAATTCAAATTTCCATGCATTGTTGCCCGATTAATTGTATATCTGTAATAATCGGAAACTTGTAAAAATACTGAAATATCACAAAATATGTTGTTCTATAGTAAGTTATAGTAAAGCATAAAAACGGATTTTCTTGTTCTGTCCGTGACTCTAAATTGACGTGTTAGGTAGAATGTTTTGTAAACAAATATGTTGGTTAGAAACTTAGAATTTCTGTATTCTGAGAAAGTATGTTGAAAACTTTTAAAAATATTCTGATTTTAGTGTTAAAGTTTTGTTTGTTCTCTTTGTTTAATTAATATCATGTTAGATAGAAAACGAATATACATACACAAAATTTGTGATCACAATCAAAGATTTTGATTGTGTGTTGATCGTTTTATTCATTGGATAAAATTAAATAAAATAAATTACGAATTAATCATGAAAATTAAAACGCTATTTTTAAAATTATAGTCAGATATTTAAAACTATTTTTTTGGATCAATAATGGTCAGCCATGTCGTAGGTAAAGTGTAATATTTAAAAACATGTTTATAGTCTTTAAAAAAAGCAATATTATAATAAAATTAATTAAATTAAAATCAGCTATTTATCAATGTGGCTATTTGAAAAAAATAATGAGTATATTATTGAGAGTAAAGGACTCGTTACAATAGTCTAAAAAAAGCGATTTTTTTGTTTACTTATAAATGAATACGAATATCGGAAATTATAATGAACTCAAAAGTGATCTGTTGTCATAGTAATCTAACTTTAATTTATTAATCTATTTACAACGCCTGTTATATTATAGTAACTGAAATTTAATAATTAGAGATTCCAAAAATAAAAAACAAAATGAATGTAACAATGTTTAATTTACAAAATAAATAAAAGTTAAAAATATTAAAAATATAACGTTTTATTTTTACCATATTTTGTAAAACTTTTTTTTTTGTATAAACGTATTAAAAAGTCATAAAATAAATCTTTTTGTACATATTATACAATACATTTCACAATTCATCAAAGATTTATTATACTTGATACATTGAAATTAAAAATATTCCAGTCTACAATTCTTATTCCATAAAATATGTTTTTCCAAAATAACTAATATAACACATTTACCATCTGACATAGATATCATAGATTTACTTAAAATTTTGAAACCCAAATGTATTGTATTGTCAACTAACTTAGACCGAGGCCACAAGGATCTGAGGGAATAACAAAGGGGTTATTTTTATCAAGTTGTTTTATCCGTTTAGCTATGAGACAACAAATACACGTTTTTATATTATATATTTTAATTTATTATACATCATTTATATTAAATAAACTATCATAACGTTAGCGCAACATTTAAACCATTTAAATGTTAGCGCCCTTGGTAGGGCACAATAAATGTCAAAACTATCACTATTCGCATCCGGTAGAAAGAGAAATTTGATGTGATATTAAAATATGTACGAATGATCTATGCCACAATAATAAAATTGTTCTTCGTTCTAGATGATCTATATTTTACTGAATATTTCATCGATTCTAATATTTTACGGCCACCAGAACAAATATACCTATATAAAATAAAGCAATTTTTTTAAAACATGCAAAGAGAATAAAAACTGGTAGTAGGTATTAGTGCTCGTTTAAAACACTCGCAAGTTGTCCAAGTCCACTGTAAATTTGAATGCGAGATTTGACAACAGCGCTCGAAATAGCACATACATTTTGAATTCACGTGATCATGCGCATAACACTAGGATCCGCAAATTAAATCTTACCACCATTCTGTAGATTGTATACTAACATTAAATTTTGTTTATTAATTTAATGTTAGTATACAATCTACAGAATGGTTTTGTGCACTTTCAGTGAGGTTATCATGGTGTAAACAAGGACCTAGCACGCGCTATAAATACATGAAAAGCAACGATATTTGTCAAAAAATAACTTTTTAGATTTTTACATACAAGACGATGCGAGACGATAGAAACCTGTTTTTTATCTTGTCTTGTCAGACGAGATAATATGAGTTTCGCTTCTGGACGAAATGATGCTTCTGTGATCCGATTAAACTCATCTTTCGTTATTCTCGTGATGTACCTACATTTAGTTAAAATATTGATACGTTTTATTTTGTTGTAAATTCTCTGTAAAAAAAGTAGTGTACCCGTAAGACAAGACGAGATGAGACAATAGAAACCTGTTTCTTATCTCTTTTTGTTAGACGAGATAATATGAGTCTCGCGTCTCGACGAAATGATGCTTCTGTCGTGATTTATATTTACATTTGATGCCAATTCACCGATAAAACAGTATACAGTTATTATAATATATTTTTTTTAATTTTTGTGTAAATCCCATCTGGCTATTATGTTTGGTATATATTTGCACAATAAAATAATAACAAAACTGTTTACATTATATTAAATATTATAAAATGTTTCAAATTTTAGAAACACATTTTATGTATTAATTGTAAACAATTCGATACAAGAATATTTAATACAACGTAAACATCTAATATAGAATGAAAATTTATTCCAACTTTTTATACAGTGAGTTTTTTGTTGAGAATGTAGACTCCATGAAACAGAGAACAAAGGGTCGGATAGGGCTTCTACTTAGTTGATTTTATCGTAATAGTATGGCGACGATGTGAGCAAATCGAGCGTAGATGCGAAACTAATATATTTTGAAAGCATCCCTACATAAAAACGAACTAATTTCCGCTGAGGATCAAAAGCCACTAAATGTTGAAAAACCATCATGGGTGGAACAATTTTTAATGAATAAAGGTTAAAATGTAAATAATTATAATTTAAACAAATATAAATATAAGAAACAAATAATTTTGCATATAACAAAATATAATTAAAACTAATTAACATTTGTTAAAAAATTAAGTTTACCGAAATAGTTTGAAATTTTAAATGTTTGTTGTTAATGTTTTAAATAGACAAAATTCATGTTTATTAAATAAATGAACGTAAGGAATATACAATTGTCTTAAAATTTTAAATAAATTCTTTACAACAATAAGCAAAAACAGTATGTATGATAGCCAGGTAACAGTAACATCTTTATTGAAGTTATACTTCTATTCGTGCACTTGGCGGAAGAAATTTGTGTGGGGTTAAATGGGAAAAATCATTACATATGTAATGGTGTGAGTAAGAGAGAGACAGAAACACTTATAAGGTATATTGGTCGGTAAAAACAAAGATGAAATATTACTACATGTTATTAGTCATAACTATAAGTCCTTCATTACATTCATTTCATTGAAAAGAGATAGATATACAAAAAACAGTCTGAGCTAAAATTTTTGTAGTATAGTGACGTATCACATTGTGCTTGACAGTTTGTTTTATTATTCTCTTACGTAAGTTTACATATTAAGTTTAGTCTATATATATAAAAATGAATGTTTGTCTGTATGTACTCAATGAACTCAAAAACTACTGGACCGATTGTCATCAAAATTGGTATGTATATGTATTTTTCTACGGAGAAGGTTTGTATGATATGCTCATTGATGCCACTCGCCACCAGGTGGCGCTGCAGAGTAGCAACTTCTGCCCGTTTAACAGATTGTCAGGAAAATTGGTATGTATACCTATGTATTTTTCCACATAGAAGGTTTGTGTGATATAGAGTAGCAACTTCTGCCCCGTTCAACCGATTGTCATGAAAATCGGTATGATGATGTATTTTTAATGGGTATTAATTGAAGTTACCACCAGATGGCGCTTCCATGTATTAAATTCAATACTGATTAATAGATATCTATACGAATTCGTATAAATATAAGTTCGAAAAATATATTTTTGGTGCGATAAGTAAAACAAAACTATAAACTTTTTTCCTTCTCTATCTCTTCTCCTCTTTTATTTTTCTTAAATTTATTTTAGTTATTGGCGTAGCAACGCGCGCCGGGTACAGCTAGTATTTTATATTAATAATATTCAGTAATGAGGAATGTATTGGGCGCATCCGAATTCTACCACAAATAAAAATTTTACCTGATTTTTAAGAGATTAGTAAAGAATCCAAACTTTGCCAGGAACAATTACGTTTAATCATATTAAGTATCAAGGATTTAAATATTTAATACCTAAAGAGTTTCCAAAAGTGATAATAGGGTAATATTAAGCAGGAAAAAGAAGTTCTTATTAAGTATCTTATCAAACAGTTTATTCTCTACCTAAACTGAGTTAAAATGGATAACAGAGCATCTACCATGTTTAGTGTAAAAGGAAATAAGTTAATTGTGTAATTTTAATTTGTGAATAATTTTAAGATTTCCAAAGCTAATACTCTCAAGTGTGGAAAAATTCGATGAATATGTTGTAAGGCTAAATGTACCTACAATGTACCTACAGCTAGAACTTGCAAGAAATGCAGTAAGTAATAGTGTAAAAAGGAAAGCAATTTGTGATCAAACAAAGAATCTATCAAAATTAATAATTCGAGAATTGCAATCAAATACTTTTGCGGAGAACATAAACTCAAAAGATTTTAATTAAATAAGACAAAATATTCATGCGGCAAAAGAAAAATCTTGCCAATATTACCTAAAAGGTGTTCAATACTGTTGTGAGTTACATCTTAGTAGAAATCGCGGGAAATAGTTTCTTATGGTGGCAGATCAACCAAAAATATAATTGTATTTTCCTCTTTTTCTAATCTAGTCTTGTTTAAGTTAGAGTCTATTTTGATGAACCGAACATTCAAAATTTCTACAAAATTCATAGTTTTAAAAATTGTTGTTTTTTGTATACTGTCCAATACAACAAAAACAGAGTTTTAAAGAAATGTGTTTTAGTTAACTCTTTGGAACATTATAGTGTATTTTATAAATATTCTTTCATTATTTCCAAAAAATTATAAATATTCTGTCATTCATCGCATTATGGGTATATGGGTATAGGTTATTTCTTCGATAAGCAATATTTTGTAACATAGGTACTAGTGGAAAGATGAAGAGTTTTATTATACATAAGAATTATTTTTGACTGTACAATGTATTTTAACCTATTAAATGAACATGGAAATTGGGATTTATAGTATAGTAGGTCCATGTTTCAATGATTTTAATAAATATAAGTATAACTTCTACCGGCAGTCCCATTGACTGCCAGACCCGTTTTTTTCTTTTTGAACCGCAAAATTAAAACCGCCGATTTCTTTTCTGGGTCAAGTAATATTACTTTTTATCATATTAGATAAATAGCAGCATACAAAATTATTTTTTTTAAAAAACTGCAGTTGTAAGATACTTTTATATTAAACTTTCTAAACCGATCAAGAAATTTTATCAGGTTTCTCATTTTTCGTTAGGAAACCATGAAGTTTCTTTTTTAAAAACTCTTTATAATTTTTAATTGTTACACACTATGAACAAAGTAGCTAAAAATTTTAAATTTTCCTTGTCGTAGGAGAGCAAGAGTTTCCAAAATCGGTAGACAGAAACAATAACTGAGAATGACATATTCGAGATGTACCTATCGAATTGTATTTTAAAAAGATTATAGAATTTAAAACAGTAGCAGCAAGAAAAGTAGAAGCAGAATTGTAATATTTTAAAAGAGTTCCCCATTCATGATTTTTGTAACCCGGAAGACAAATCCAAATTTTCTGGGAAATGTGAATCTAAATCCCGATTCAATAAAAAACAGTATCGGTTTTGAGTAAGTTAATAAAAAACACTGTTCATCGATTTTAAAAATGAGGACGGACTACCAATTCGATGTCAAAAACTACATTGTAAGATTTGGGTTATTCAGAGAGATTTCGATAAAGACGACTTTTCCACTATTTCAACCAAACAGAAAAATGGGACTTACTTTCCTTTCTTTTTACAGCAGATCCAGTATGCAATATAAACTATATCGAAACTAGGCTATCGGATGTTTTAGAGGTTGTGAATAGCGACTGCCCAAAAGACAATCCAGATTTTGGAGCTTCCAAGCTTAAGTCCCAACGAGTTCTTTACGTTTCCAAATATCAAGAATTCAATACATGGGAAACGATTCCAGTCGCTAGAAGAAGCCATTGATGCCTTTAAAACAGCGATTTTGTAGGTGTTAACTAAAGACTGGCTTAAAAGTTTTACCAACTGGTTTGAACGTATGCAAAAGTGTATCGATCTAGGTAGGACATATTTGAAAAGCAATAAAATACTTTAAGTCTATATAAGTTTTGTCTAAAAAGACAACTCCGTACTTCCAACCATTCTGGGAGAGAAATTTTTATACACCTGATGTTAAGTTGAAAGAAGACACATACATCTGTAAAAACCGCATTCGAATCGGATCAGTAGTTTTCATGTGATGCGCGCACAAACATACAGACAGACAAAAAAATCTAACCACATTTTTGGGTTCTTTTTCGATGTACTCGCGACGTCGTTCGCGTGACGTGTTGATTTTTGTATAAAAATTTCTTTCCCCACCCCGTTAAAGGAGTGGGGGGAAGAAAGTTTTATACACCAGATGTTAAGTTGAAAGAAGACAAATACGTCTTTGAAAACCGCATTCGAATAGGATCAGTAGTTTTCATGTGATGCGCGCACAAACATATACATTCCTACAGTTTTATTATATGTATAGATTAAAAATGTAACCAGTATTAGCAATCTGTCGGAATGATTTATTGATTGTAAAAATTTCTACGCTACTGATAACCGAACGCTTTTCCGACACTAATAATTGCGGTCAGTAAAGATTCTCTATAACAGATTAAAAGAACAGCTTCACTCCTTTTGCGTTGATTAATGACGAGGGGATCATTTGCATATCTATCTACAGTTATGTAATACTCACTTAATTTTATAGCCTTATCAACGAGTCAGTTGTTAATGAACAAACGAATTTTCTTCTATCAATCTTATTCTTGCTCATTTTGTGGCTCTGTTTTAAAAAAGGGATGTGCTTTCAATTACGTGATGTAATTTCCAAACATTGGTCGACAGTTATTTAACTAATTTTTCGTAAAGTGACTTTTTTAAATTAGTTTTTAAGTTATATATCTGTGTTATTGTTTATATACCTAAATTATGTTTTCTACTTGTTACAGCACAAAGAGAATAATACAGTTAATTTATTCAGCAAAAACATTATTAAAATATTAAAAAGTCATTTAAAAAACATGAAAATTAACATCAAAACAAACAAATGGAAAGAAGAACATTAAAATCGCTAGCTTGAAAAAACATAATACTATAGAAAATTGAATAAAAATGAAAATCTTGTTGGTGTTGGCTTTGATCTTTTTTAAGACGACTTATTTTTAATATAATCTCTAGTCTCTAGAAAGAGACATTTTCCATAAAAAAAATCATTAAGATTTTAACATTTCCAGCTACTACTAATGCTACAGGTAGCTATGAAAATCTTTGAATAATTCTCAAACAATTACTTCCAACGTATAGATATATATATATATATATATAAAAAAATTACTGCACATAAAAAGCTTAATTAATAAGCTATTTTTTTTATTTTACTAAAAAAATGTTATATTTTGTTAGTTTTGAACTAAATAACGATCTAATTAAAATTTTATTCGAACTGTCGCTAGATTTTTTAATTAATCCAGACGATCATCTTGTTCGAATTCTGCCTTTTTACGTCCTGATCTTGGCCTCTTAGTGAAGTTGCCAGTTTCAATAAATCGCTAAATTACCCTTTGAATCTCAGAATAACTTACACCTAACACATCAGTTACTGTGATAGTGTCTACAAACGTTTTTAACTAAAACCACCGCTCTTGCAGCATCCTCGGTTACCCTAACGAAACATACGTATAAAAAAAACGTGGTCAAAAAGTAAAAACACCAAAGAAAATTCGATATTTAGTCGCCAAATTTAATGAGCGGTATTGTGGCAATACCAAGGCCTACAATTAAGGCGTGTTTACATGATGCCAGTGACTGGCGCCAGTCTCACTGGCATGCCAGCGCTGGCATGGTACTGGCATCATGTAAACACTTTCTTCTGCCAGTCCAGCGCTGTCGAATAGAAAGTTGGTCTATTTTTCATGCTAGTGGCCAACGTCCGCGTGCCCTCCAACCCCGCCCCAGTGGTTGTAGACACGTGTAAACACAGCGTTCCAGTGGGAACCAAGTTGGAACTAGGGTGCCAGTGAGACTGTCGCCAGCTACTGGATACGTGTAAACGTACCAGTCCAGCGCTGTCCTAATCAAGCACTGGCATTCCAGTAAGACTGGAGCCAGTTACTGGCATCATGTAAACACGCTATTAAGGCACGTCCAGGTCGAAGGAATGAGGTTATTAAGACCATAAGAACCGATGTTGCATAGCAATCGTCACCGTGCTCAGCAGTTTAGTATGCATCCATATTGTGGAAAATTTAGCATGCTTTCATATTGATATTCAATTTTATGGCATCTAAACTGGATGAAAATAGCACAGATGATTACAGACTTCAACAGGATGGTACAATATGACATACTTTAGTAAAACAATGTATTTTTTAAGGGTTGTGCTCGATAGGCGCATTAGGGATAGTAGATATATTGTCTAACAATATTATGTACTAAGACCAGTTTGCCTATAGAGCAATAAGATCTAAAACAACAGCGTTCAAAGGGTAGATTACGTCCTAAAGAACGAAGAAGTGATGTTAGGCGTCATTCTAGATATAAAGGGAGCTTTTAGCAATAATTCCTTTTAAGCAATTACAAAGAACATTTATGTAAAAGAAATAGACCAAACATGCACAGATGGATAGGCTGTATGGTAAAATAATACATTTGACATTTTCAGGTAAAAGACTGCAAGCACTTGTAACCAGAGGCTGTGCACAGGGAAAAGTTTTATTACCTATTTTGTGGTCATCAACGAGCTGAATAGTGACACTTAACAATAAAAGACACCAAGTGGTGGTTTATGCGGATAACCTGAATGACTAACTTACGGCAAATTTAATACTGTAAAATGGGATAGAATGACACACGCTTTCAATGTAGTCATGGAATGGACTTTGACTACAGGAAGCTCTGAGAGGTACTCCAAAAGCAGCAATGACAGTAAGGAGCACGAATTTAGGACAAAAAAGTAAAAATATCTGTCCCTTTGGAACGTAGACAAGTGTATTTCACTCAGAAGTATATGCAATCTCTTAATACGCAAGAGAAAAGGGTTTATAAATCTAAACGGATCAAAATATGCACAGATAGTTAGCTGGTATTAGGGCTTTAAAGTGGTCTCTAAACGCCAATGCTGAGTAGAGCTCAATATCTTGACGACACATAAAGTTTCAAACTAGTGTGGGTGCGAGGACATAAAGAAAAACAAGTCTACAAGCAATTTGATAACTTGCAAGAAACAGATCAACCACAATATTTAGGAACCAGAGTTAGCTTTTAGTCTGGAGCCGAGTGAAAGCATGGATCCTTAAACATCAGAACAAACACTAGAAACACATCTCTGGCCAAGCACACAGCAGAATGTGTATTAAACAGGAGTGTGCCAGAAAAGCTAACACAATGCACAAAACCAGCAGAACCCGGCTACGAGTTATTCTAGGATTTCTTAAGCACCATGCACTGGTCAAGGGACACCTGCAGACTATTAAATAAAAAACCCAAACTGAAGTTTATGCGGTAGGGGCACTAAAACAGTTAAACACATACTGTACCATTACGAGGCATTGGATCACACAGAACAGTCAATTCTTGAAGACTTTAGAGTGCGTCCACAGACATATCCTTTAGACGTGTACAGACTAGTATAGCGTAACAAGATCCTGAAGTAGATGATATGAAGCAATGAAAAAAGTAAAATAAGCCTAACTAAGCTACAATAAGGTTATCTTACTTAATCATTTTATTTTAAAACAAGGTGATTTTGACTAGCCACCACGTTTTCCAGATTTGAATTTACCTTTTTTTGCAGGGATACTTAAAAACAAGGTTTATTCCAAAAAACCAGAGTCTTTTAAACAACTAAAGGTCAAAATAAGCACAAATTGTTAAGGATCAAAAACAAATGTTTTTTTTTATTGTATAGGTATATGATACCAGAAAAAAAGAACGAGATACTACTAAATAGCAGCAGCATTTATTTTAATACAAAGTTGTTAATTTGTAGACATATGTATATCAAGTTCAAGATCAGTGTATAAATAACTTCAAACGTTACCACAACTACCACAACGGGTCCCATCCATTTATCGATCTGGTGGTTAAGATCGATGCTTACAGTAGTTTGTTCTTACACCGATATACCACGGAAAGCTGCAAACCCTTATTCACACATGATTGATTAGTTATGGTCAGTATCGTATAAGTCGGTAAACATAAATGAATTGAACGGAATGGAATGGCTACTGCTTGAGTAACAATTTGTTACGATGATAACAATGTAAGCATCGAAATTGTTGTAAATTACACCTTTCGGATTTTACAGAAACAACTATGCAACAAAAATAAATCATGAAATATACTTTATTCAAGATTTACGAGGAAATTCATTAACGGAAAAAGCACATTACGGTAGTCAGTAAGAATTTATTTTAAAAAGAAATTTTGATAAAAAAAAAATATTTTAAAAAGTTAGTGTACAAAGCCATATTTGCTTCAATATATTTTAATAACGTAAATCTAGGAGAGAATTATGAAAATTTGTAAATTTTATTTTTATTTATATAATAATAATAATTTCAAGAAATTATATTCTTGATGCATTAAAAATCATTCCAGGGATAAAAGAGTTTTAAGGATACATTATTGTTTTTATTTTCTATTATTTTAATATTTATTATCTACAAAAAACCTGTATAAACTTAACAAAGTCGCGACACTACTACACTGTTCAAAGCAAAATAGAAAAAAAAAATAGTAAATCCATTATTTTCAACTGGTCGTTTCTTTTAACAAAAGTGTCCATTTATACAATACCAGAGGATTAGAGGATATACATCTACCTAGAATTACTTTTTATTTCAATTTAATTTCAAACAGGAATTAACAATTTAATACAAAATTTTAAAATTAAAATATTTGACAGTAACTGACAGTTAAGGTAATTTGACGTAGGTACCTAACTAGTCAAGATAAGAACTATTTTTGAAATGTTTATGAACAGGATGAAATAAAATATAATACTATTATAGGTACTTATTTTTTTCTACAGTATTTTCTTTTAATTTAAATTAGTGTCTTTTTAATTGTACTTTTATTAGTATTTATTATATTAGGGTTTCCTATTTAAATAAAGATAGGTATATCGATCTATGAGAGAGAGAGAGAGTCAACATGCGTATGTCGTGTCGTGTCGTGACAAATTTTGGTATGAATTTTTTTTGGCTAGTGTCAGTCGTAACTGTTCGCAACGCCCGAAAGGGAACTTCGTTCCAAAAAGTCAAGGTGCATTTTATTACTTGCTATTTAGTGTTTATAAAAAGGAGGATGATTGTTGTGGTTCGTAGTTATTGTTGTTGTGTTGTTTGATATTGTTATAAGATGTCGTTGACGTTGCTTTTGTTGTTTAAGAGGCCCAATTTAGAAGTAGTTTTTCCAATGGTAATTTAAACTCAAAGCGTTACTACAAGGTCTGTTGCAAAGTAAACAGAATATCAGGAGAATATGGGAAGGGGTTAAAGGTTAAAATAACATTTTTCGTCAACAAATCGGATACAAGTGTCGATCGATGTGATGGAGCATTATCGTGCAACAAGCGCCAGTGTCTTTCTTTACGATATTCCTACGAGAGAGCAAACGCAGCATAACACAAAGATTATACACTATACACTGCATTAACCGTTTGGCACGCTACACCGGATTCTTTGTGAATAATTCTCTTCGAATCGTGGAAACAATTCAACATTGTTTTCAATTTTGACTTTTGGTGCTTCTATGCGAAGCTTGGTTTCTGGTCAAAATGCGATAAATCGAATCAAATTTAATTCCATTTGCATGTATCTCAATGAAGATTTTGCCGCATTTCTAATAAAAGACGCTCTTTTTCGACCGTTTCTGGCGTAATCACAAATTTCGGCTGGCCAACATGTTTGTCGTCTTACAGCGGCTCACGACCCTCTTTAACAAGTGTAAACCACTCGACTACTAGATAAAAAATCATCACCATAAACTTTTTTCAAGAATTGATGTGTTTCGGTAACTGTTTTACCTATTTTTAAACAGAACTTAATATTGGCTCTTTGTTCGATGCTAATTTTTGGACGGTTGGTAAAAAGCTACTGTGACTTTAAACGCGTGAAGTGGGTCAATACTCATAAAATTTTGTCAGAACATTAATGAAAGATGAACCTATGCAACGCTATCCCCAATAACAGATAGCGCTACTAGTATCGGATATTTCTTAAAAAAATTAAAAATTATTTATTTGATAGAGATTTTTATGTACCTAAGGATGTTGTAGAAACGGATACTTAACTTAATGCAAATAATGATCCTGTACTTTCAACAAAAATTATGTTTATTTATTTTTATTTTAGTATTAAATTTCATTTTATAACAATTTGTTTATTATTTACGTTTTTTTTTTTATTTATAGTAGAAAGGCTCATCGAATAAATGAAAATAAAAGAAAACAAAAACGTTTTTAAAAAAGAAATTTACCAGTTAGATTTTATACACATGAAAATAAGTATGTAAACAAGATATAAAGTTGTACAAAAAAAAATCTTTTTCGATTAGGTAAAAGGGTAAAGTTCAACATAACTATAAGGGACAAGAATTGAGTTAGAGTTCAGGTTTCCGTACTTAATGTGTTTCTCAATATTCAATCATTTCGAACACTGCTTTAAATGGACGGTCAACTTAATTTAAATCAGTAAAGGGAATAATCCAAAGCTGGGTATCAAACAGATATAAACTTGATTGAAAAGCTAGCATAGATCAGAAGATAGGTAATTGAAACAAAATAATGTTTAGTATGACGTTAAAAATGTGTGTTTTCTCAAATAAGTTAGGTTTATATATTTTTTACACTATATAATTAGTAAAAAGTTTTTTAGTTTTAAAGTAATTCTAGCAACTGCTTCTGATAACAAAGATAGTCTACCAATTCGAAGTTCAAAATTACATGTAAGATTAATCGTTGTTTAATGTTAGTATTTCGGAGCTGAAGGATTGCTTTTGACAAGTGATGATCGTCATTAACAGTGCTTTAATCTTGTGGAAGAGTTGTTAGTGATAGATAAATTTCACTACCATCTTTTTACAAAAAAAGTAGACGTTCACATTAGCAAACGCCGATTCACGAAGTAAGAGGAGAGCGAGTCTTGGGTTTAGAGTTTTAAATAATGTTAAAGTGGAGTTTAGATAAGAGATCGAACTTACAAAAGTAAATAGTAAACAATATTTGTATATATATATATATATATAACGAACAGAGCGTTTTGTGACAGTCTGAAAATGTCCAAAGATGATACATAACGTATCTAGTGCCATACTGTCAAAAGTAATAATTTCAGTTTTGAACTGAAATGGTGACGGTTAGAAATTTCTAACACTTTAAAAGACACCTTGGATGCTGCGATATAAATAGATATAAATATCATTCAACCCATATATACAGTTGAGTCCGTGGTTCTTTACGTGCGTCATCATTTAAAGCATACGAAGTAAGTCAGAAATTGCAACTTAATAACATGCGGTAGCTGTTTTGTCTTTAGTTTCATGCTTGGAAGACAATGACGCTAGATTAAAAGTATGTGTTTTATCTCGCCAGGTATTAGTGACGCACGGGTAAAGAACCACGGACTCAACTGTATATATATCTTTTATACTAGCCGGTCAAGAATAATAATAAGAGCATATCGGTTCAATTTTACAACGAGCTCAAATGCACCGTTACAAAATTTTTCTTATATTTTTTTTCTTTTAAATTTGCAGTCATGTTGAGAACATGTTAGGATATTAGCCCTGCAAAAAGAAATTAAATCGCCTAAAAAACAAAAAAGTTATTTTCAACTAAAAAATGTACTCCTTTATTTCGGCCCACAGTGTATAATTTAAAGTACCATAATGTTTAAAATGCACAATCCTTCTAAATGAAACTCTATATAACATTAAACTCAAAATGCATTAATTGAGGTAGTTCAAATTGTGAACAACGAAAGCATTTTAATGATGTTAAAACTTTACCCTCTATGCAGTTGGCCACGAATATATTTAATTGAATAATTTAATTCCTCTTGCGACATGACCCACCTAGCGAGTCACTCGTGTAACCTCTATCATCTGCGTTGACTACAAATGACCATCTTGAATTGAACGACTTAAACTACGAGGGATATCTTTTAAATTTTGCAAAACTCGGATATATATGGCATTACTAATCAAATGTATAAACCAAAAGTTTATCTTTATCTTTAGTTATACTAAATTCCAAAGTTTACGAGTGTTACGTTTAGTTACGAATTGTTAAGTTACAGAAACTAGTTAAAAAATGGAAATAAACAGACACATATTCGCGCAGTAATTTTCATAGATTATGATTTCAACAAGGTAGTTTATACTTTTGAAGCACCTTATCAGTCAACAATATATTCTGGTTAATGAGAATTCAATAGCGAAAAAGGATTGAAAATTCCAGAAACAATCGCATTTTTATTAAAAAAAAAA
Source organism: Altica lythri (assembly GCA_964028335.1). Taxonomy (NCBI): domain Eukaryota; kingdom Metazoa; phylum Arthropoda; class Insecta; order Coleoptera; family Chrysomelidae; genus Altica; species Altica lythri. The sequence goes on along the minus strand of OZ034800.1, from coordinate 91,747,037 downwards.
ATGAATAAAGAATTAAATATTAGTAAAATAAGAAAAAAGAAATAATCAAAAATTTAAGATTAAAAAAAGGAAAAACATTTTAAAAGTTGCCTAAATTGTCAAAAAAGCAAGAAAAAATCAAAACCGCCGTGTAATACACCAAGAGGGATCTTTGAGCATTTCATTTCGTCGGATTTCTCAATTGCTCACAGAAGAGCAAAAAGCGGTTCGCGTCAATTGGTGTCAAAAAACATTGGAACGATTCAACAAAGTAGGCTCAAAAAACGTTTATAGTATTGTTAGTGGCGATGAATCTTGGATTTACCTATACAAACCTAAAAATTAACGCGAATCCGATGTGTGGGTGTTTCACGATGAGGTAAAACCAGCAAAAGTGTCCGTTCTCCAACTGTGTTAAACCTATGTGTCAAAATCTGGTCATGTGACAAAATTACTTCAGAAGATCGAAGAACGGTTACTTCCGGTTGGTATTTAAACGTTTGTTTACCAGAAGTTATCGCGAAACTTCGACAAAGCGTACCATCCTAGAACAGGACAATGTAAGTGCTCACACTGCCCAAAAGACAATCAAGTTTTTGGAGCTTGAAAACATACAATTTTTAGATCATCCACTGTATAGTCAATGCCTTAGTCTTCTTTACGTCCCCAAAGATCAAGAATTGAATGCGTTTTCAGCGATTCCAGTCGCCAGAAGAAGCTATCAATACCTTTAAAAGTGCGATTTTGCAGGTGTCAATTGTAGAATGGAATAGCTGTTTTAGCAATTGTTAAACGTATGTAGAACTTGGAAACATATTTTGAAATAAAAAAAATGGCCCTTGGTAAGCCAGGCGCATCAGTAGATTTATATTAATTGAATATATTAAAAGTATACATTTCAGACAAAAATGTTTTAAATAAAAGTTGTAGGTCCCTTTAAGACAAAAAAAAAGTCCCCTAACATTTTTTTGTACAGGGTGAAGTAAAAAATTACGAATTTTTTTCCAATTTGATTTGATGTCACGCCCAAACGGCCGTACTGATTTTGGGACGATTGATTTTTGTGCCAAATTTCATTTCGATCCGTTAAGAAATGTGACCGCTATCGTGTCCACAGATTTCGTTATATCGGAACTATAAAGGTTCGTTCGTTCGTCAGTTCAGACGTGTGTAAAGAGTGCTCCCAATAAAAAGCAAAATAAAACAGAGAAAAGTGCTCATAAAATTTTAAAATTTATACCAAAAGAAGCGGAAGCGAAGGGACATTACTGTGAGTACTTGTAAATTACAAATGGAAATTGCATATTAGATTATTTTACACATTAAAGTATAAATAACTCCTAAATGGTATTTTTAACAAAACAGCAAAAACTGGTTGTATCTTATCGACAATCAATATCAGAAATTAATAAATAGTCAGGGCACCAAAACAAAAAATGAATACTATGACAAATGAAGAACTACTAAAAAAGATTGAATTAATGTTTGATGCTAAGATTGAGGGCTTAAAAAAGGATTTGAGAGATGATATAAAAAAGGTAAATGACATAGTAGACAGTAAAGTACAGAAACTCGAAAATAAAATCGAAGAGCTTGAGGAACAAGTAAACTACTTAGAACGAGCTAATAAACAGAATAATATTGCAATTTTTGGGATTAAAACAGAGAAGAATAAACTGCTAGACACAACTTTAAATACAATAAATGGGGTTTTTGAAGAAAACTATACAGAAAAGGATATAAATAATATTTACCAAGTAGGAAACGCAGGACCCATTATTTTAAAATTCGTCTCATACTTTCAAAAACAAAAACTATTTAAAAGGCTATACAAACTCAAAGGAACTGGAATATACATTTCTAATGACCTAAGCCCAAGGGACCAAATTAGACAAAAGGTTATCATATATTTTTTGAAGAAAGCCAAAGCTGAAGGACTGAAAGCCTACATTAAAAACTTCGTTCTTTATGTGAATGACGCACCCCAGGACATAGAAGAGTTGGAAAGGAAATACGGTGCAGAACAGACGGACGAATTTAATATTTTACTTCCTCCTAAAGCAAATAGTGCGCCTAGTACACCACTAACTGAAAAAAATATTTCACCAAGAGAAAGTGAAAACTCTGAAGCGATTCCAGACCCAAGTTTGAAAAGCGGACCATCACATAAAGAGGCAGGAACCCCCAAAATAACTTCTGATTTAAAGAACAAGAAGCAAGGAGTCAGCGGCGGCAAAAATAAAAACGCTATTGATTTAAATCTACAAAAGGTAAAAGAAAACCAACGAAATACGAGAAATCAGAAGAAATCTGTGTCTTAAAAAACCATCACAGTATTCAAGTTTCTTTTTAACTAAAACAAAAATTATTGTTTCATGTAACTTTCTCTTATTTTAGTTGTTAGTCTGTAATATTTTATTTCATTTTATAAATTCGTACCTAAACCCCCCCACTAATACATTTTTGATAATAAACAGTGCTGATAATATAGTTTAAATTTATTTGTCTCTGTATCGTGTCTTTATAATAAAATAATAAGTGTAATAAACAAAATGGACCCTTTTATTAAAGATTATGATGTCGACATTAAAGAAGCTAAAATTTTGCAAAATCCATTAGATATTAACAAAATAACAAACCTTAAAAATTCCAAGATTACAATTTTTCATTCAAACATCCGAAGCTTACAAAAACATTTTGACGACTTAATTATTTTTTTAAGTCAGTTAAATTTTAATTTTGACATTCTTATTTTAACTGAAACCCATCAAATTCATGATCTAAACATTTTTAATATAAATGGTTATAATACAGTTTATAATGAAGGATCTTTCAATTCATTCGATGGCGTCGTAATCTATGTAAATGAAAAATATAATTACAGTCACCGTTTTATTGAGCTAGGAGTATCGAAAGCTATAGAACTAACGCTACTAAATACCTTTCAACAAATTACAATAACAGGCATATATAGATCTCCTTCTTCATGTCCGAATTTGTTTAATTTACACTTATTCAATTATCTCTCTCTTTGTAAATATAAAAATCATATCATTACGGGTGACGTTAATATAAACTTATTAGGAAATGAAGATTATATTGAGGAATATAAAACCATACTAAATACTTTTGATTTCATTTCTTATGTAAATGAAGTTACAAGACGAACAAGTGGCACATGCTTGGACCACTATTTTATTAAACAAGGTACTTTAAATTCTATTAACTCATATATTCTTCTAAACGATACAACCGATCATGATCCAATTGCTCTAGTATTAAACGATGAAAATGTTCAAGCGGAATCTTCACCTACCCAAGACACCTGTAAAAAATGCGTAAATTATAAGAAACTGAGAACTATTTTAAGTAAAGAAACATGGGACACGGTATTTTTATCAGAAAAAGTAGATATTAGTGTAGATTATTTTATTGATAAACTTAAAGCACATATTGAAAATTGTACAAATTTAATCAAAATCAAAAGAACCAAAAAAATTAAGAAACCTTGGATTACAAAAAATCTACTTACTCAAATTGAAATAAAAAATAATTTATATAAACAGTTACAAAAAAATCCAACAGACGATCACTTACGGAAAGAATATAAAGAACAAAAAAATAAACTTACCCGCTTAATTCAAAAATGTAAAAAAGAGTACACTAAAAAGTTAATTGAAACTAATAAAAATTCTTCAAAAAACATGTGGGATTGCATAAATAATATTTGCAATAAAAAACAAACTGAAACAAAAATAACAAGTATTAGGCTTGAAAACAATACAACAATAACAAACGAATTTGAAATTGCAAATACATTTAATGATTTTTTTTGCAATGTAGGGAAAACTAATGCTGAAAAGATTAGTACACCAATAGATTTTGTAGACGAGATCCCGCGCTTGACAAACACAATATTTTTATCCCCTACAGACGAGACAGAAATAATAAAAGTCATAAATCAATTAAAAACCAAAAAATCGCCAGGTGTTGATCAAATAAGAGCGGAAACACTTAAGGAAATATCAGATTTAATTGCAAAGCCGTTGAAATTTATAATTAATAAATGCTTCGATATTGGCTATTATCCGCAATCCTTTAAACTCGGTCTAATTAAACCGCTCTATAAATCGGAAAGCAAATTAGAAATAAGTAATTACAGGCCTATTTCCCTTATTTGTACATTATCAAAAATAATGGAAAAAATCTTAAAATTTCGCCTTACCAAATTCTTAGACAAATACAATATTATTTCACATAAACAGTATGGATTTAGAGAGGGCAAATCGACAGAGGATGCTATTTGCTCACTAACGTCCCTTATTTACGAAGCACTTGATAAAAAAATGCCTGCTTTGTGCATCTTTGTTGACCTCTCTAAAGCATTCGATACTGTGTCTCATGAAATATTGGTTCAAAAACTTCAGCTTTATGGAATAAGAGGAAATACCTTTGACATCTTGAAAAGTTACTTATCAAATCGGCAGCAACAAGTTTCCATAAATGGAACGTTGAGTGAAATGAGAACAATTACTTTCGGGGTACCTCAAGGGACAGTACTAGGACCTTTGCTTTTTACTTTATATATAAACAGTCTTCTAACACTAAACTTAAAAGGAATAGTGCTTAGCTTCGCTGATGACACTACAATTTTTTATTTAGCTAATTCATGGGAAACTCTAAAAAAACTTGCCGAAGCTGATTTTAAATTGATAGTAAAATGGTTCCAATATAACAAGCTGACTTTAAATGCTAAGAAAACGAATTATATGCCCTTTACTTCATATGCAACAAATTTGCCTCAACTTGGTAAGTTAAATATAGCCGAAGATATCAGTATTCAAGAAGCTGAACAAATTAAATATCTTGGTGTCATTATTGATCGTCACTTACGATGGGACCTACAAATTAATAATATTGTAAAAAAAGTGAGAGGTATCCTTGGTAAAATTAAATTCTTAACACAATTTTTAGATGCCCATCACTTGAAAATTGTATATTATTCGCTCGTTCAATCACAACTTTCATACGGTCTTTTGGGTTGGGGTGGAGTTTCTGATTGTTTCTTAGAAAAGTTAAGCGTGGTACAAAAATGGATACTAAGAATAATCTATAAAAAAAATATAACCTTCTCTAGTAACACACTATATAAAATCAGTAAAGTTTTTGATGTTAGGCAACTTTATTTCCAAAAAGTACTTATAAATATTTTTAAGAATAAAATATTACTGGAACCTATCAATCATGAACATAAAACTCGTCAAAGAATAATTAATGTACAGGTTCCCAAATGCGAAAAAACCATAAAACAACGTAGCCTAGAATACCTATCAGCAAAAATTTACAATGTGCTTCCTCTAGAAATAAAAAAAAGTAATAAATTGGGCATGTATCGGAAAAAATTAAAAATTTGGATTGAGGAGACAGATAGATCATTCTTTTCCAATGTTATAAATAACTTATAATATAAATCTGTATTCTTAAAATTAAATTCTGTGTATTTAATATTCCTCAATTTAATTAACTTCATCTATTGGAAATATATATGTATCTCTATGTTGTATTACTAATAACTTATCTTGAATGTAATTACTTGTCTTGTTGTGATTTAAAATTTACTTGATACGGCCTAAACCTAACCTATAGTGACTTAAACTTACCTTATTGTGACCTAAATTTACCTTATTGTGACCTAAACTTACCTTATTGTGACCTAAACTTACCTTATTGTGACCTACATTATTAAAACCTAAAATAACATGATTTTTTCTATTTTGTTGTCTTTTTAAGTAAAATGTGTAATATTAAGTGAAAACTATCATAATATTTGTTTTTGTAAAATTACAACGCTCACGTACAAACAGATTCCCTCTGCTTCTGTGAGTATACTCTGTTTATTTGTGTTTAATTCTATTTTTATATTTATATATTGTATAACTTTTTATTGCAAATAAACATATTATTATTATTATTATTATACATACATACATACATACATACATACATATATATATATATATATATATATATATATATATATATATATATATATATTTTGAGATGATATTAGTTACTATGCTATATTAAATAAGAATGTAGAATGAAAATCTTATGGAAAATAGAGAAAGGAGATTTTCTTATTTCGGGTCAGAGCGCAAATGTAGTAACATTGGGATCAATTATTATCATCTTCTTCATAATTCCTAAAAAAGAAAAAAGGAAATAGAATAAGAAAAAAAAATACAAATACATTTCAAAGATTTTTATTTAAAGATTCAAAATGATTAATCTACATTATATAAAGTTTTGATAATTATGAAATTGATAAATGGGTAAAGTAGATAATTAAAAGTTTATAAAATTGCCAATACGTTAGTGATTAAACATTAATTTTAAATGAATTAGGGGTGTAAGTAAATGAGAAAATTAAATTATAAAAAACATCACAAATAGTTAAAATAAATGTTAAAACTTCTACTTACTTTTAAATTATACAAATTTACCAACCATATTCTAATTTATTAATAGTTCAAATGCCAAATGAAATATTCTGAAAAAGAGAAAATTATTAGTTTGTAGTGCTAGTAAATTTCATAAGAATATAAAAAAAAATGATCATTGTTTTAAATTGTAATACTGAATCAAGAATTAGATTTTGTTAATAATTTTATTTAAATAAGAAATTAGTAGGCGATTAGGTGGAAAAGATGTATAGATTTAAGTTTGTTGAATTAGTCAGTTGTTTTTTTGTTGATTTGGGAGAATCTCTCTTGTTTTCTGGTGGTTGAAATAGAAGTTGTATTAAAAATTTGCTCCGTAGAAATTTTGAGTTTTTTTTTGAAAGTATTGATAATAGAAAGTATTAAAACAGTTTAAAGTATAAAGAATATCCCAAGGTAACCAGAGAAAGCAATTGGTAAGAGAAATTTATATGATTTTATGAAAGAATAAATGGTTAAAATTGTTGCTGAGTAATTAATCGTTATAAATGCTTCCTGAATTGATTTAAAGAAAGATACTCTAGTTTCTAACAAGAAAGAATAGCATTATTGTACTTACCTTTGGATGTAAAAGCTGATTGTGCAGTGATTAGAAGAAATCTTATTAGTAAAATTTCCAAAGTTCGTGATATCATTGCTGTGCTGGGTAACATAGGCCTGTTATTGAAAAGGGGATCCTAAGGCTTAGCAGACCGAAGAGAAAACAAGATCTTCATAAAACGGTATCACTCTTCCATTATTATCAATAAAGAACTTTTCTGTTGTTTGATTTTTATGTATATAATGAACATTTAATTTCACTGTATCTCCGTTTAAATAAGTTATTTTTCACTAGTCGATAAGTTTAAGTTGATTTAATAGTTATAAAATTCAGAATTTTTCATTTCATTGGATTCAATTACATCTGGGGTTGAAAATTGTAGTTATAAACTGTCAACAGTATTAAAGAAAAAGTAAGGTTAAGCTCAACATAGAGGGATTTCGCAGAAAACGTAATTTGGTATATGATAGTGAAGTTTTAAAATTATTTTGTTGAAAGTTTTATATTAGTTGATTTTGAATCTAGTTTGGTTGAATATTTGAACTCTGACCTTGATATAAGGGAATAGCCGGTAGCATATTTAATTAATCAGATTGGAAAATAAGTACACTGAGTTAATTCTTACCTATTCACTATTTATATTTAAAATTCAAAATTAATTAGGTAAGGAATATTTTATAACATAGTGATTGATATTATCAAAACATATTATTATTATTCATACACTCATCATATATGTTATAATATATATATATATATATATATATATATATATATATATATATATATATATATATAACGTGAAGTCAATCGTGGAGTTGCAGTCAACGTTTGGCCAAGGTAAGTAAAGAAAACTCTTTGATTTCAGTCAAGCTTTCGAATTTATTTAATTCTTCTTCAGGACATCTGTGGTGAAGAACAATTTTTATAAAATAAAGAAATATTGTTACAAATGTGATGACTTACTAATTGTGAGGTTATAAGAGAAGCGACGAATTCCGTTTGACAACATTACACTAATAAAACATTTTAAAATTCAGTTACATCACTATTAAAATACATAAAAATATATACATTTACACCATAAAACTTATTATTTTGTTATTTTTAGCATGGAGGTTTGTCTGTAAATGATTGAATTTTAATGTGTCTTCAATTTCCTTTTTTATTATTATGGCTATATGCAACACTAAAAAGACAACCCTCGTAGATATCTTTTTCAAATTTTCAGTATTTCACGACAAATAGTGTTTATTAAAAAACTGCAAAATCAACTATTTATGCCAATAACGCCGAAAATTTGCAAAACAGTGTTTTTAAGTAATATACTAAATAGAATATGGTTGAATTGAAATTCAAGTATTTCTTAATTACCAAAGGGAAATGTGTACATCAGATGGTCAAAAAATACTTTCATTAAAGTATTTCATTAAACAAGAATGTGGCTTTGATAACATTCTTTGTCATTAAATTGTTAACCCTTAATTGTAATGTTACAAGTTTTAGTTGGAAAAGAATTTTTCCGCTTTGACATCGGATATTTTCAAAGGGAATTTAATTTGAACACACTCATTTACTTTATGCCTGTAAATTGTTAATTTACTTAAGGTGTTAATTCTCTTTTCTCTTTTAAATCACTGATATTTCAGAAAAAATAGCTTAATCAGTTTATAAAGATAAGTAAGTGACTTGAAAAATAGTAAAAATATAAAAATTTTAAAGCAAGAATAAACTTAGCTGTAATGTATCGAGCTTCGTCTACGTACGTAACCTGATGGTTGAAAAACGTAACAACGACATATTTCCTCAAAATATTAGAGAGTAAAGAAGAAAAAAAGGTTAATAAAACCTTTATAATAAGAAAACAAGATTTTAACTTTTATCTGCACAGTTACATAAATTCGGAAGCTTTCACAATTTGTATAAGACTTATTTTTATATGTAAATTTTTACTGAATGTAAATAATATATAAGTAAATCCCCAAACAAAAAGCATGTTTAATTCTTGGCATGAAAAGCCGGAATAAGACTTTTTGTCAGAGAGATCGTATATTTTATATACATTTTTCTCGCTTGTGGCATCCAAATCATTTAACACTTGTCGCGTTTTGGCCATTAAATTGAATTATTGGGGTGAAAATCTTACCATATTTTCTCTTATCAGAATCCTTTATTCTACGTATATATTCTTATTTCCTTAACGTAATCTATACCTTGTTATCGTTTATAAGAACTTATCGTCTATAAGGTAAAAATTTTTTTGTATAAAATCTCGTAAGTCGGTTATTCAGATAAAAAGTTATTATACAACTCGATTTTTTTCTGACCAGTTATCAGTTTGAAGCTGAAAATAGACAATAAAAAATGTTTACCCACGACTCATAAGTAAATTGCGTATTTTTTAACGTATAACTCTGTCAGTAAGTGTCAAATTATTGAGGAGTTGTGTTATAGTTTCATTTACTAAACTAGTGGAGTAAGTAAATAGAAACCTGTATTATTATGTTGGTTACCTACAGTTTTCATTAAATTAAACTAACATTTGACATTTCTCACACAGAACTTCCCTGCGAAATCGAATATTTTTGACAACTTATGTCAAAATTTAATTTTTATATTTGTTATTTTTAGTTTTATACAAAACCATTTGGTAAGTCGTGGGTAAAGCATAGTACTTCACTCGAGGAACAAATTGCATATTTAGCTCGTTTCTTTAGCCCCTTCGCTCGCAAGCTCGCTGTAATATGCAATTTACTCCACTCGTAAAGTATTATACTAATAATTTTTGTATCCTAAATAAACTCCTGTTTGCTTTTATGAGAAGCGGGTACTTTGGAGACCATTGCTGTCATGAAATTCGTATTTAACTATCAAAAAATAATTATTGACTGATTTTAAATGAATGTAACATAAAGCTCCAGGTGACGATGTCCATGCTGGGTATAAGGTATAACGCAGACCATCGCTGTCATGAAATTCGTATTTAACGACCCCAAAAACTCTCGAAAAGTGATTATCGACTGATTTTAAATGAATGTAACATTAAGCTCCAGGCAATGATGTCCATGCTGGGTATGAGGTATATTACTGTCATGAAATTAGTGTTAAGTGACCTCAACAACTCCCGATTACATAAAATTAACTCCTTTCCTTCGACATTTTCTCAGGTACAAATTTTTCATTTTCCTTGTGTTTAAGGTGCACTCAGAAAATGCGTTTTCCTGACGCACGAAATTGAATTTGCATCTTTTAGAGATTAATTTGGTTCACAAACTTTTCTGAAGCTCTCTCCTTTAAGTTGCCAGGTTATTGCTTTATTGCCTCAGTCTTATAAGACTTCTGACGAAATTTATATGCTATTTTAATATGTAACCTATAATTTTAATACACAAAAAAATCTATTTTGAATTGTCAATTCAATCTTTGGACTGCAGCTGGGTCTTTAGCTTCAAAACAGGTGAAGTCAAAACGATTGAGAAAAAGTGTTATAGCATCAGTTTTTTTGAGATGCAAAAGGGGTTTTGTTGATTGATTATCTTAAAAAAAAGGTCAAATAGATAACTCTAAATATTATTGCAACCTTTTGGACCAGTTGGATGAAAAAATTCGTAAAAAAGACAAGAATCATTTTCCATAAAGACAATGCACGAGTTCACAAAAGTTTGTTGACGATGGTTAAATTAAATGAATTAAAGCAGGTACGAATTGCTTAAAAACCAGATTTGACTCCCTTTGACTATTTTCTTTTCAAAAACTTGAAACAACTTCTTCGTGCAAAGCGTTTATCGTCGAATGAAGAAGCTATTGCAACCGTGGAACAATATTCTAGAGAGCTTTCGGAAAATCATACCAGAGATGATATAAAATTACTGGAGGATCATTGGAATAAGTGTGTTTAGGCTAAGGGAGGTGTTACTACATCGATATAGAACCCAAAAATGTGGTTAGTTTTTCTGTCTGTCTGTATGTTAATTTGTGCGCGCATTACATGAAAACTACTGATCCGATTCGAATGCTTTTTTCACAGATGTAATTGTCTTCTTTTAACTTAACATCAGGTGTAATTTTTTTTTAAATTCTCCTTTTGCTGAATCATAAATCATAGTATTGCTAGTATTGAATAAAAAACCAATTTCGTTAAAAACATACACAATAGTTCATTTTTGCTTTCAAAACTTTTTAAGCAACGTATATTATTTTACCGAACATACATATGACGTGACGTATCGTAATGTCACGTTTTCGCAGTTCATACGTCTCAGCAATCTAGCAGCGTACCGATAAGAAAGCTATTCTTTCAATAATATTATAACAACACAAAACCAGTACAATAAATTTAAATCAACCGACATACGATATAAATTACAGAAATATTAATTTTAAAAATTAATGCAGATTTCAGATAACAATTTATAGATATACTTTTAGCTGACAAAACACTAGATACGTACTTAATGTAAACGAATTTGATAATAGTGATATGTTCGATATTTAATCATTGTTTATGCACAAGAATTATCAGAAGAAAAAAATTTTAACACCGCACCAGTTGCTATATATTTGTTATTGTACAGGCAACAATTCAACATTAATTTTAACGACATCGTTTTTATAATTCACGTTTCAATGTTGATATTTACAAATATCTCTTCACTATAAAGGATAATTCAAAAAATTAAACATTGGATATTATAAATAAATTTTAATGATTATAGTTTTAATTTAGGTTTTATGCGCAAAATAAATATAAATTTTGTTAATCATTATATTAAATGATGTAAATATCAATAAAGATTCAAACTGTACTAGTTAGGTACATTTAAATTATTCACTTGATTACCCTGTATCAAAACAATTTAACCCACGATTAAATTATTAGTAGTAGTAGTAACCATTCAAACAAAGCAGCTGGTCGTTTATTTTTTTTTTAAATGGAGATGTCTGACGGACCTGTACATTATTTACAAATTTGGCAACTAAGGACTTACAGTATGAAAAAATTACTAAAAAGGTTGAAAAAGTGTGATCAAGTTATTACTAACAAGTAAGTTTATTTTAATCTAATAATATCATCAAAAGATGCCGAATTAAGTACCAGAACACAACAGTGTAAAAATATTTTACCACAAAACCTTCCAAAAACCAGCGCATGTGGATTTGGCTTTATCTGGCAGTTTAAGATTTCATAAAGCTAAATTAGTGGATGAAAATAAGAGTGGTTTTAATAGCTATACTTTGTTCGAAAATGTGAAAAATCAATTATCTCTTAAAGTGAGTAGCAGTTTAAACGAATATATATACGAGGTCTGTCAACAAAAAAAAATTAACATTGATTTTTTGGTAAATGAAATTTATTTTATTCAAAATAGTCCCGTTTAAAGTTATAACTGCGATTTGCACAGTTTATGAGGATTTCAGCTCATAAACTGGGTGTTGCCTTTTGGATGTCCTCTACGTCGGCATACCTCTGTCCTTCATAGGCAACTGTAGTTTACCTTACCGAACAGAAAAAAGTCGAACGGTGTCATATCCGGATAATATGGGGAGTGGTTGATGATTAAAATGCTACTTTTTGTCAAAAAAATCGGACTCATCGATTAATGCGATGGTGCAACAAGTGCCAGCTTCCTTCCTCGCGAGATTCTGGCTGAACACGACGAATACGCAAGAGCAAACGCCTTATAACACCAAGATAATACACAGAATAAACCATTTGGTCGGCTGGAACGAATTCTTTGTGAATAATTTTCTTCGAATTCTAAAAACAAATGAGCAGTGTTTTCACATTTGACTTTTCCAAACGGCTTTTCTGATTTGGCTTTTTTGGCTCGCTTGGGTGCTTCCTTCCTCGCGAGATTCTGGCTGAACACGACGAATACGCAAGAGCAAACGCCTTATAACACCAAGATAATACACAGAATAAACCATTTGGTCGGCTGGAACGAATTCTTTGTGAATAATTTTCTTCGAATTCTAAAAACAAATGAGCAGTGTTTTCACATTTGACTTTTCCAAACGGCTTTTATGATTTGGCTTTTTTGGCTCGCTTGGGTGCTTCCATACGGAACTTTCACGCTTGGTTACGGGATCATATTGAAAACACCACGTTTCGTCACCAGTCACAATTTTGTTTTTATCTTCCTTGGCCTCTTTAATGATGTCTTTCGAATGTTGCATTTGAAGCAGTTTTTGGTCATCCGTGAGGTAGTGAGGAACAAACCATGAACACATCTTTTCCATGCCCAAATTCCCGTCAAAAATAGATGCACTTTTGTAACAGTTTCTGGCGTAATCACCCTCTCTGAACCGTGTAAACCACTCGTAGACTCGGCTAAGAGATAAACAATCATCACCATAAACTTGTTTCAACAATCGATGCGATTCGGTAAATGTTTTACCAAGTTTAAAACAGAAATTAAGATTAGCTTTTTGTTCTATGCTCATTTTTCGACCGATCTTAAAAATGTACTGTCACTCGGCGCGAAGTGATTTGATTGTTTACTTTGCGACAGACCTTGTATAATAATAAATAGTTTAAGGTTAGTCAAAAGAGTGGTTTAGGAGCTTGATTATACTAAAAAAATAAATTCATTGTTTATTTTTTGTCCAGCAATCAAAACGTTCAATATTTTTGTTTTAAAAATTTTCAGACAGTTTCCAATATTCGGAGTCGGGTTTCCCTCTCAAAATTAATTGACAAACCAGTGATCCTAATATACAAAAAAAAGATACACTGGAACCGTCTGGCAACTTTCTCTATCAGTTTCACAACAAAAATGTTTCAAGAATCAGACAAAAAATAAGGATAAATATGCATGATCACCCCTTTAAAGCACCCTATTCACTAGTTAAAACCATCCGGAATTTGAAAATTGTAAATTCTATTTTCGTATTAACTGTCAGATACTGTCAGCACCCATATTTTCATCAACTAATTTTCCGGGTCGGTTAATTTCTCGATTTGGTAATGTCATCTGGCCACCAAGGTCACCGGATTTGACGGCTTTTTTTATGGGGATAGTTAAAAGATAGGGTTTATGCCAACGCACCAAATACTGTAGTTCAGCTAAAGAACAATATTACGGAAGCGATTGAAAGTATTCCTCTGGAAACCTACCAAAATGTAATGAAAAATGTAGTCCGGAGGGCTAGTAACAAACACATCAGTTACATATTGCCCACCTTGTATTTACATGCAGATTAGTTTTTGTCGGTCAGTCCCACGAGTGGTAAAATTTTTTAAATTTAGTTTTTAAAAGAACCAAGAAATTAAATAAATTTTAAACTACCTACCTTTAATCTGAGGATACAATTTTGCTGTGTACATACTATTCTGAAATAACAAAGAAATTTTAAATCATCAAATCTAATTTATCCACACAAGCTCGCAATATTTTGTTTATAGCAGGGAGTTACCGAATACGTTTTGGTTAAACGTCTAATTTCTTCTAGCCCTGAAGGAATGCCGTATTAAAAATTTACGATTTAATTTCAGAAAAAAAGGGGAAGAAGCCAAGTCAAGGGCAAGAATGGACAAAGAAGCTATTGAACGAGAGCTGAAATTTCGTGAGTTGCTCGACGACATAAAAAGATTGCATGTACGCGCTCTTAACTTGTTGGAATCCGATGAACCTCAGGAGAAAGAAACTAAGAAGAAGATGTAATATTTTGTTTGCCTTGCATAAAGTTTTTTTCTTTTTGTGTGCTATTATAACCAACAACTTAAGTCAGTTTTAATTTGAGATATGTATTTGACACATAAAACAGATTCTTATTAAAACTTCAGTATTTATCAGGAAACGAGAAAAATTGATGAATAATACTTGATTTATTTTTTATAGTTAAAGAAAACATATGAGTTTGAAATAGACCAAAAACTGTCCTATTAGAGAACTTATCGAGTTTTTAAATTAATTTGTAACAATCAAGAAAATTATCAATAAATACGTACCTATACTAACTACATAGCAGTTAGGAATTTGATATTATATTAACAAAATATAATTAAATAATTTATTTATACATATATAGTACTTATTTTTAATCGATCCTTTTTTTAAGCTAAGAGCGACAGGAGCAAGCGTTACATGAGATATACCCAACATTCACGATCAGCAAAAATGCCTACGCATACAAAATTAAATATATACAGAGACAATTACAGTTATTGGGTTTTAATAGTTTTTTAACATGCCACGTATTTTAATGAGTTTAAAACATAAATCAAATTAAGAATAATATAGAAATTAACTAAAAGAAATACAACTCCAGCTGAGTTCGGTAGTGGTCTCTCTACTGGCAAATTAGTGCCCAGCTCAGCCGTAGAGGTCAGTAACAAATACTAGTGAGTCGCGCCACCGATTTAGACGGTTAAAATCGGAAACCCCTGATGTCCCAGGCACCACTTCACCCACTGGAGATAATCAAGTAAATTTAGAATATTTAACGGTTCTAATTGAATTTACACAACAACTAAAAATAACGTTAAGTGAGCTAAATAAAACTAAAATGTCAACTAGACTCTTCTTTAATGAACAAATTTAAGTAATTGAAAATTTTCACAATAGGATACAAATTGTCAAGCCTCGTGCCTGACACACAATTGATATTTATAAAATAAATTATATGAACAATAATAAAAAAAAAGATAAATTTACCAAAAAGGTGTGATCACACGCAACAAAAACAAGGAAAAATAGCTTTAACTAAAACTATGCCCGACTTAAAACTAATAGCTTATCTGTAGTTTAATGATTTGCCGCAGTCCTAGGCTTCACCAATACTTGGGTCAGTTCCAAAATTTAAGCCTTATCCAAAACCAAAAGGCTTGCTCCAAACACAATAACCAAAGCTCGTACCAAGTATTAGGTCAGCAACCAGAATTATGCCTGACTCAGGGACTTATGCCCGTAACCAAAAATGTAGCCGGTAACTAAAAACCCTAAAATCGTAATTAAGCATTAACATTCGGTTAAAACGATTTGAATGACTCCTTGAATTAATCTGAATTAATTACACTACTCTACTTTACTGACTTAAATACAATTAAACACATTGACTGATACTTGTATAACAATGAAAGAATAAAAGTGAGTTTAAATGAATTTTACAACATTTTAGAAGCTGATTTTCCTGAATTTATAATTAATGGTCAAAACTAATAATCAAAATGTGCTTAACAAACTTAATTTTTACTGGCTAGTCCTTACAAAAATTATAACTAAAACTTTAAATCAAAATTCACATAAAATTAATTCGTAATAGTACAAAAATCAATTTCGATAGTAAAAAAACTAAAAAGGAGTCCAGTTAAACAAAATAAAACCCTGTGGACGATACAAAAGAAATATTCATATAAAATAGGAATTTTTAACCAAAATTGATTATATGGCGTCATTAAATTATTAAAACGTAATTATATAACTTACCTATTTAAAACAAAATAGGGTTCTTATTTTCGTGAGACGATATCCCAATTGATAGTTGGGTAAGAAAACAATTTCCTCGCTGCTAAATGCAATGTCGTACAATCTCCAACCACGATGGTTATCCAAAAAAAAGGAAAGGTTCCAAAAATACCAGACCCCGCTACTGTCTGTTTCATAAGGGACAAAAAGGAACATAAAGATCAAATAATCACATGGATACTGAAGCATGACTTACTTACCAATAGAAAATCTCAATAAAAATCCGGACAAGCCGAAATCTCCAACAAATTCACCAAAATCCAGCAAAATACCTTCTACACAGTTTTCGATGGAGACAGATGGAACTTAATTACACAAATCCAACCTACGTCGCCCCCGATGTACAGAGATGCAATCAAGTTCCCAAAAATTTTCTAATTAACACGCGTTCACTACGAGAGACAGAAGTCAAAAGGAAAGAGCGTCCTCGGTTATCAAACTTCACTTTTTGACACACTTCAGTACGAAACATGATGGCCTCTACTACGATACTGACAATAACCATGGTTAATTCAGCCAGCCACTCATGAACAAACAGAGGTTATCTGATACATTTAATCTTATTATTTTAATTAACTAACAATAAATAACCCAACATTACTTAGTTTCCCTATTTATTTTTGATACTAACAATAAAGTTAAAAATGCGACTGATCATTGGCTGCAATACACTACCGTCGGACTATTGACAAAAGAACGAAGTTGCGCTTACAAGACAGATGTAAATGAAATGTCAATAATTCAAACCATAATAACAAATAAAATCGATTTTAGCAACTACTGAATATATTTATAAATCGATAACTAACTATAAACGACTTAAATCAACCGATTTCTTACTTGAATAAACACTACAATGATAACAAATTAAGGTAAGCAATTTCGTTAGTTACTATAGTACATTTTGACCCGTGACAACATCCCCTCCCCTAAGAAAGGAGAAAATCTACCAAAGATTTTCGACGATAACGCAATAGTGCTAAATGAGCCAACAATCACGATAAAAAGGGACAACAAGCCTAACAATAAAACTAATAAAACGCCATATACCATTTCGTAAGAAAATACGAACTAACTACACCTCAAAACCCAAAGAAGGAAAAAAAAATAAAAATTTTGAGTAATACTCGGGAACAACAGCACCCAGTGCAATAAAGCTGCACCAAACTGAAACGACATTGGTCCTTCCATTTCGTTGGACCGCATTCGAAGTCCACTTAGGTAAGCGGAAGCAATGCACACTTCCAGGGGCGACCTCGCGAAGGATGTTAAACGCGTCATGGTTACACACCCCTGGACCTCACACCATACAGTGTACAAAGCCCACTCACCCAGCAGCCAACGAACACAATCCACACCCACTTCTGGACCTCCGCCGGTGAATAGCAAAGAGACAAGTTAAAAAGGTATCAAAGATTCCGGTACTGCTGAGACTTCCACGGGAGGCCCCGCAAGGTCATCTGACTCTGACAGCAGTAGTGAACCCCCGCATAGTGACAGTTTTCCCTCGGGTCCCTGCCGGCGAGCAATCCACCTCCCACTGACGGAGCGTAACCAATGCGGTTCCACTTAAGGCGACACCCCGTGCAGCCCCAGCACCCACCGGAGCCTAAGGCCATAAAGCAAAGTAACACGGAGGGACATTTTGGGCCGAAGCCCGGGACCTGAAGGGACCCAGAGTGATAAAGTTCACCCCAGACTAAAAACCACAGAAAAAAAAAAACAGAAACCCCCCCCCCCCAATTAACGTAATTCCCTAACAACCTAGGGACTAACAAAATAACAAAATTAACAGTCCTAACGTACTCCTAGTACCAAATCGCAAAAAGGACACTAAACCAGACCAACATCCAAACTAAACTGGACTAATATCCACAACACCAACCCAACAACAACATTACCCCTAAACTACAAACTCGTAGGGTACCAAATTCAGGTACGGTATGCCTAATCCTCGCTCCAGACACAAATAGGGTAACGCAGTGATCAATAAAACACAAAAAAAAATACTTGGGAGGAGGAAAGAAACGGTAGTATACTAGAAATGCTGATGGAAGCACACAATACAATTACTGATGGAAGTAACGTAAGATAATACGGATTCGGAGACTAGAAACAAGATAAGATGGAAAACAGATAACGGAAATTCCGAATCCCGTAGTGTTAAGGTTAGGGGACTCTTACCCGCTCCGCCTGGAGTATCCTCGGGTGGTGAAATTCTTAGGCCTCCAGCCACAAGGCACAAAAGGGTCAACGATGGTCGTGTTGACAAGGTTTGAATCCAAATAACGAAAGGTACCATAAGTTTACAAAACCTAAGTTCCTACCAAACAGACTGAAAATTTCCTCAATAAATCCCAACAAATGGTTTTTCCACCGGGCACTCAACAACCAATGGCCCGGTCGGAAATAAAAGGTTTGGCTTCGAAATCCACACAAAACGTGCCGTAGGACCACTACAAATAAAGCCAAAACCATAAGGTCATTTTAAAGCCAAACAAGCAGGAAACGATAGAAAATAATATAGGTAAGGTAAAGATAAGTTTACTAAGGCAGAACGAAATTTGAATCCAGAAAGTGTTAAGGTTGGTGATATAGCCCATCGCGGATTCCGATATTACGACGAAGCTCTATTTACTCAGTGTGAAATCTGAAATATGAATTTCCAAAGTGGATCTTTTAAATTCCAGAAGATGGAATTTTTAGTGTGAGTTCTTTATGCCCTTTCATAAAGGAAAGAATGTCTGTAAGAGAACCAATATACATAAAACAGCCACTTGAGGATGGTGTCGCCTTTTCTATTGATTCTGAAGATATAGCCAATGGATTTCCAAAGAGAATCTTTTAAATTCCAGAAGATGGAATTTTTAGTGTGAGTCTTTAGAACCGAAGATGGTAAGGAATAAAAGGAAAATTATTATTAGAATTCCCAGTATGTACTAGGTCAACCATTTGAAGTAATTTCGTCTAAAATGAAAAAGAAACAACGACCAAAAGAAGGGCAGCCGGTAAAAGAGAATACGGACAGAGATTACTGTCAAGTAAATAAGAACATCCGTAAAAGATCCTATAAATATCAAGGAACTTTTGGAGGATGGAGTTGTCTTTTCTGTTTACTCCGAGCTACGAAACAGAAGCAGGAAGGGTGACCAAGAACATGGTAACCAAAACAGAGGAGACAAGGTAACCGATATGCACTAGGGCTAGCTGTGTTAAGGTTAGGGGACTTTTACCCACTCCGCCTGGAATATCCTCGGGTGGTGAAATTCTTAGGCCTCCACTCACAAGGCACAACACAAAACACCAAACAGAAAAGTGAGAACAATAAAAGAAATAACGAATATCACAAAAGAGAAACAACCAAAGATTCAAACCTACTACAAGGAATTGTCGTCTGGAGCGAGTGATTCATAAAAAGGCTTCAAATCCTGTACATGCCAAATACCTTTCGAATTCCCTAATTCATCCTGGAGTTCATAGGACCAAGAACCACACCTACGCTTTACAACAAAAGGACCAAGATACGCTGGCGCTAATTTTGCCGAATAGAATTTCAGAGCATCAGACAGGACTTTATTCTTTCTCCAAACTTTATCCCCACAACTAAAAGATAGAGGTCTACGTCGCAGATTATACCGATTTGCATTTTGCTCTCTTGCGGACTCTATACGCTGTCGAACTTGCTGATATAACTTCGCGAAGCTCTCACGACGGTTTTTAGCATAATCATTGATTTCGATTGGGTCCGTCCGAAGTTTATCCTCGTAATCCGTTCCATAAAGTTTGTGTTCCCTACCAAAAAGAATAAAGTATGGACTATATTTAGTAGTTTCACTAGGCGTTGTCCTGATTGCGCAGCCGATTTCATTAAGATGTTCATCCCAGGTCCGGTGGTTGTCTTGCTTTACAAAGGTACGTAACATGGTCTTAATAACTCTATTGTGCCGTTCTGTGGGATTAGCGCGTGGATTGTAATGTGCGGTAAAGAACATTCTGATATTATATTTTTCACACAATCTCCGGAATTCGTTCGATTTCATTTGGACACCGTTATCGCAAGTTAAAGTCATGGGTGCACCATACAACAAAAAGAAACCTTCCATAATTTCTGTCAAGTTTTTGGCAGTAGCGGTTCGACACGGATATAAGAAGACTGCCTTACTGAAACTATCAGACACAACTAGGATATACTGGTAACCTTTTTTCGATCGAGGAAGGGGTCCAATGTAGTCTAGACTTATTGCCTGGAAGGGTTCGGATATTACAGGACGATCACCCATCAACCCGGCTGGTGCTTTTTGCTCAACCTTATTCTGCGCACAACTCTTGCAACAACGAACGTACCTAGACACGTCGACTTTCATTTTGGGCCAGTAAAAGTTCTGACAGATTTTCCCAAAGGTTTTGTATATGCCTACGTGTCCAGCAGATGGTAAATCATGACAGCGCTGTAGGATGGGAACGCGTTGGTCTTTAGGTACTACTAGTTTCCAATCGTCTGAGAGCGGAGACAAATCAAGAATATCAGGTTTCACGAATTTATACAGGGCACCGTTTTGTACGCGCCACAACGGATATTTCAAAGGATTACTCTGTACCTTAACTAACATACTCGCATACCATTTATCGTTGGTGGTTCCCGGTGTAACAAGACAGGAGTCTACCGTATTCAGCATGTCAACAGACTCCGGCACGGATCTAGAGAGAAAATCCGGAACTACGTGATCTTTACCTTTACGATGGATGAGTTCGAAATCAAATTGTTGAAGACGTAGTTGCCAACGAGCGAGACGACCTTGGGGATCTTTCAGCCGATGTAGCCACAATAAGGATGCATGGTCTGTGATGACGATAAAGTGGACATGATCTAGATAATGCCTTAATTTCTCGACTGCCCAAATAACTGCCAAACATTCCTTCTCGGTAACCGACAATTTCATCTCCTGCCTAGTCAAGGATCTAGATAGATAACAAATAACCTTTTCACCTTCCTGATATTGTTGTGTCAACACTGCACCGAGTCCATAATTTGACGCGTCAGTTTGTAAATAAAACGTCTTTTCGAAATCTGGGGCCGTTAATATTGGTGCCGTAACCAATCGCTCTTTAAGTTCGGTGAATGAGCGCTGACAATCTAGAGTCCAGTTCCAAGTTGCATTCTTTTTTGTTAATCTCAAAATGGGTGCTAACACAGAGGAGAAATTCGGGACAAACCGCCTATACCAAGATGCTGTACCTACAAATCTACGGACTTCACCTACATTCTTCGGGGGTGGAATATTGATGATTGCTTCCACCTTCTCTGGATCTGGGCGTAACCCTTTATCATCGACTACATAACCTAAATACTGCAGCTGAGGTTTACAGAAGTGACACTTCTCTTGAGAGACTATCAGACCAGCAAGGCGTAAACGATCAAGAACCTCTTCGAGTAGTCGCAGATGTTCGGAGAAGGAGTTGGTGATTACAATAATGTCATCCAAGTAAACCATTACATTAGGCTCCAATTCGGGACCTAGGATGGCATCCACAATCCTCTGCCAAGTAGCTGGTGCATTCGATAATCCGAACGGCATTCGGCAAAATTGGAATAATCCCCTACCAGGTACTGTAAATGCAGTAAACTCACGTGACGACTCCTTAAGTGGTACCTGCCAAAACGCGGATTTTATATCGATGGAGCTGATAAATCGCGTATCTCGCAACCGGTCTAAAATGGTCGAAATATATGGGATCGGGTAAGCATCCTTCTTGGTGCATGAGTTCACCTTGCGATAATCTACACAAAACCTATACGATCCGTCCTTTTTCCTTACCAAGCATACGGGACTAGACCAAGGACTCTTTGACCTCTCTATCACTCCTAATTTCAACATCTCCTCTACCTCATCGTCGATGACTTTCTGTTTATGGGGAGACACCGGATAGTAACGTTGTTTGATGGGTCTCGTTCCAGGCTCTAACTCAATTTCATGCTCTCCTACCTTACAACAACCAAGACCTGTTCCCATAACTTCGAATTTCCGTTGTACTAATTCCGTTAGTGACTTCCTTTCCGTCGCGGTTAATTTGTCAATACTTTGAACACTGGCCAGTTCCAAATTTAGCGATTCCGAGAAATGCCAAACATCCTGATTCAGATCCGGAATAATCTCCATGGCCTTCCAAAAATCGATTCCCAAGATGATAGTGTGGGACAATGCGGGTAACACAAGGATGTTAATTATTCGCGTTTTCCCCATTAGCGTGAGAGGAGTTTGAACGTACCCACTACTCTGACAAACCTCGCCATTAGCCACTGTACAAGAGCTCGGATCTTTTATTAGCTTAAGGCCTAAACTGAGTAAAATTTCAAAACCAGGTAATCCTACTATTGTGCGACTGGCACCAGAATCTAGTAAACCTAACAAGGAATAGCCTAACACATTTATTTGAAGATAAGGCCGTTGATCTGCCTGTGCATGGGAAATAACATAGTCTAGAAGCATCTTATGAGAACTATCTAACGTATTGGTCGTGCTAATACTGCACTGGGAGAAAGGGTCACGACCTAACGATTCTCCCGAGATCCGTTTCCCTGCTGCCTACATTTCAAACAGTCCCTCTGGGTGACATTGGGAGTACCACAGCGATAACAATGGATCCTCCGGGGATTGGGACAATTCCTACTAACATGTCCAATATTACGACAATTCCAACAGGTTGGAGATCTAGAAGGACGACCTGAGCTACTAGGGTCTGTGTCAACTCTATTAATTCCCGACTGTTGGAGATCGGGGTCTTCCCTGTGGGGTTGTGCCTCAACAAAAGCGAAATCTGGCTCAACGAATTGATTCCTCCTACGAGAAGGGGGCACGTAATTTTCTACCCGGTACTTCTTAGTCTCCAACTTCATACATTCCTCCTCCAGCTCTTCGATAGAACGTACGACCGGTAATTGAGTAGCATAAAAAGGGGACAGGTTCCTAACCAACAAATCCAACTGCACTTCAGGAGCAAGACTACCATGACGCCGAAACAACGCCTTCATGCACGATAAATAATCAATTATCCCTTCAGTTGTGTCTTGGGTCCTTTCTAAAATCTCCTTGAATAACCTGGCACGATAATCAGGTGGTTCAAAGTGCCTCAGCAACAACTCCGACAAACTCTGCCAATCCCTAAACCTATCGACGTTGGCTCTATACCAAGTTAATGCTTTGCCAGAAAAGAGGTCTATGGCACTAGAAAATAACTGATCCTCGGTGACATTACGAGCTATCCTAAGTTCTTGAACCCTATCTATAAAGTTGTGTACCGATGACTTGGCATCCCCAGCGAACTTCACGTTCCATTTCTCCAAATTCAATGGCTTCGATTGGGTATAATGTACCGTTCGAGTGATATTGGGGGAGTTCGACGGTGCAGAAACACGAGAACTGTTATGGACTGGTGGAGATTCCTCGTCGAGATCTTGAACAACATGACTGAGTTCCGGGTTTCGTTTAGCAGCAATATCAACTGAATCTAAGGCGGCTAATGCCTCCATCAACACTTTGCCCCTCTCCATCCTCTCTTCGGGTGTTAATCCGGCCTCTGGAATACGTTGGGCACGATGGTAAATATGGACTAGTTTCGACATAGAAGAGTTATATTTCCTCTCGATATTTTCACCCTCAGAATTAAGAACCGTTTCCTCCGTCAACAGCTTCCGTATCAACCCTATTTCCTCTTTAAAATCCGCTACAGTATAAGGGGGTAGCGTAAAGGTACCTGCTCTCTCCATCTTCAAA
Organism: Altica lythri; assembly: GCA_964028335.1. Lineage (NCBI taxonomy): Eukaryota > Metazoa > Arthropoda > Insecta > Coleoptera > Chrysomelidae > Altica > Altica lythri. The sequence continues at coordinate 91,722,778 of OZ034800.1, read as the reverse complement.
ATTGGTCGCAGAGCTGTCCTCATCTGATCAACCGTTTGCCTCGAATCGACTAAGATTCCCCTAACTAAAAGTTCGTGGACCAACATGTCCTTTTTAAGGTATGAAATATCCATTTTATACTCCATGATATATGGTTAAAATAACAACAATTCAACAAAATTCAACAATAAACGAATAAATGACAACTACAACCTTTTCAACAAATAGTCAACAAATAGTGGTTCGGTAACAATTAGCAACGTTGGATAATGTTAAATAACTTACCAATGATATATATATACATAAAAATAAGAAAGTATGCAACTAAGTAAATCGTTTCACGTTTGGTGTGATCAGATGTTAATAACGCCAATAATTAAAATATATAAAAAAAAATTCTACTTAGCTCACTTATATACGCGATTAATAAACAATAAAAAAACTATCAATTACTCGCCCAATTAAACAAATATGGCCCCACGTTGGGCGCCAAAAATTTGCCACGTATTTTAATGAGTTTAAAACATAAATCAAATTAAGAATAATATAGAAATTAACTAAAAGAAATACAACTCCAGCTGAGTTCGGTAGTGGTCTCTCTACTGGCAAATTAGTGCCCAGCTCAGCCGTAGAGGTCAGTAACAAATACTAGTGAGTCGCGCCACCCATTTAGACGGTTAAAATCGGAAACCCCTGATGTCCCAGGCACCACTTCACCCACTGGAGATAATCAAGTAAATTTAGAATATTTAACGGTTCTAATTGAATTTACACAACAACTAAAAATAACGTTAAGTGAGCTAAATAAAACTAAAATGTCAACTAGACTCTTCTTTAATGAACAAATTTAAGTAATTGAAAATTTTCACAATAGGATACAAATTGTCAAGCCTCGTGCCTGACACACAATTGATATTTATAAAATAAATTATATGAACAATAATAAAAAAAAAGATAAATTTACCAAAAAGGTGTGATCACACGCAACAAAAACAAGGAAAAATAGCTTTAACTAAAACTATGCCCGACTTAAAACTAATAGCTTATCTGTAGTTTAATGATTTGCCGCAGTCCTAGGCTTCACCAATACTTGGGTCAGTTCCAAAATTTAAGCCTTATCCAAAACCAAAAGGCTTGCTCCAAACACAATAACCAAAGCTCGTACCAAGTATTAGGTCAGCAACCAGAATTCTGCCTGACTCAGGGACTTATGCCCGTAACCAAAAATGTAGCCGGTAACTAAAAACCCTAAAATCGTAATTAAGCATTAACATTCGGTTAAAACGATTTGAATGACTCCTTGAATTAATCTGAATTAATTACACTACTCTACTTTACTGACTTAAATACAATTAAACACATTGACTGATACTTGTATAACAATGAAAGAATAAAAGTGAGTTTAAATGAATTTTACAACATTTTAGAAGCTGATTTTCCTGAATTTATAATTAATGGTCAAAACTAATAATCAAAATGTGCTTAACAAACTTAATTTTTACTGGCTAGTCCTTACAAAAATTATAACTAAAACTTTAAATCAAAATTCACATAAAATTAATTCGTAATAGTACAAAAATCAATTTCGATAGTAAAAAAACTAAAAAGGAGTCCAGTTAAACAAAATAAAACCCTGTGGACGATACAAAAGAAATATTCATATAAAATAGGAATTTTTAACCAAAATTGATTATATGGCGTCATTAAATTATTAAAACGTAATTATATAACTTACCTATTTAAAACAAAATAGGGTTCTTATTTTCGTGAGACGATATCCCAATTGATAGTTGGGTAAGAAAACAATTTCCTCGCTGCTAAATGCAATGTCGTACAATCTCCAACCACGATGGTTATCCAAAAAAAAGGAAAGGTTCCAAAAATACCAGACCCCGCTACTGTCTGTTTCATAAGGGACAAAAAGGAACATAAAGATCAAATAATCACATGGATACTGAAGCATGACTTACTTACCAATAGAAAATCTCAATAAAAATCCGGACAAGCCGAAATCTCCAACAAATTCACCAAAATCCAGCAAAATACCTTCTACACAGTTTTCGATGGAGACAGATGGAACTTAATTACACAAATCCAACCTACGTCGCCCCCGATGTACAGAGATGCAATCAAGTTCCCAAAAATTTTCTAATTAACACGCGTTCACTACGAGAGACAGAAGTCAAAAGGAAAGAGCGTCCTCGGTTATCAAACTTCACTTTTTGACACACTTCAGTACGAAACATGATGGCCTCTACTACGATACTGACAATAACCATGGTTAATTCAGCCAGCCACTCATGAACAAACAGAGGTTATCTGATACATTTAATCTTATTATTTTAATTAACTAACAATAAATAACCCAACATTACTTAGTTTCCCTATTTATTTTTGATACTAACAATAAAGTTAAAAATGCGACTGATCATTGGCTGCAATACACTACCGTCGGACTATTGACAAAAGAACGAAGTTGCGCTTACAAGACAGATGTAAATGAAATGTCAATAATTCAAACCATAATAACAAATAAAATCGATTTTAGCAACTACTGAATATATTTATAAATCGATAACTAACTATAAACGACTTAAATCAACCGATTTCTTACTTGAATAAACACTACAATGATAACAAATTAAGGTAAGCAATTTCGTTAGTTACTATAGTACATTTTGACCCGTGACAAACAAAGGACTTTCACCAACAGAAGGAAATCATTGATTCAAGCTTCTGTAATGAATGGACTGCCACTTTCATTCTTAAAAGAGGTAAGATACCTTGAAAAAATCCTTGAAAAGAAACTTACATGGAATCTACACCTTACAAATATAATCTCTAAAGCTGCAAGGCCTATGAGGACCTTACATAGACCTTTTAGGAACACAAGGGGGTTTTAATCTAAAATGATCTATTGGTCATATCTTACGTTGGTCAGACCCATAATGACTTGTTTAGGGTATTACTGGCACAATAAGAACATGTCCTAGATCGGCCTTGGATGTAATTTTAGACCTTCCACCCTTGCGTTTACATGTAAAGAGGATTGCTCCAGAAAGTGCCTACAGGTTACCAATGACTAAGTCTCTAAAACCCGGCGATCTTTCAGAATATCTTGAGATTCTAAGGGTCGAAGCAACCCAATGTATAAGGGAGCCTACAGACAAACAAGATTTCGAATTCACACTTGATATTATTATAATATAAGTGTGAGTTAACATAAAAATAAACCGCACAACTAATCAAAAGATCGGGTACTTATAATACAGATGAGTCTAAAACACCAGAAAGGCTAGATATAGGAGTTACAGGTCACTGCCAATTGCGACAACATCTCTTTAGGATGAAACTAACAGAATCGCCGCTATGCAGAGGCTGCGAACAAGAAGAGGAAACTGTAGAACACATTATGTATGACTGCTCTGTTTTTTCTGAAATCAGAAGATCCGTGTTGGGCGAGTATTGGCTTACACCAGCCGATGTCAGGGAGATCCCTCTCGGGAGCCTCATTACCTATTTTAAATCAATAGGCCTGGTGACATCCTGAGGTGAGGATATCCCTACATACGGGAGGATGCACAATGGGTCATATGTGGCCTCAGTGCTGGCTGAGCACTAGCTCGCCCCTCCCAAATTTCCAGATCCAGATCCAGATCCAGAGTAGTTACAGAACCTAACGTTAAGCTCTTGATAGTCTGGAAAACACTCCTACTATCTTCTAATAGACTTCCGTGCTCAAGAGTGCATTCAAAAATTCTTCAATAGCCAAGCTGCTTCGAAAGCTCTGCAATCTACCAGGATCAAGTCCAAAACACCCTAGAGCTGCAAACAGTCTCTGAAGCATCTAGCTACACATAACAAAGTAACTTTGCAGTAGGTACCAGTTCAGAAAGAGATTGTTTAAAACGAAATTGCTAATAATCTCGCAAAAAAGGACTTTATCGGACCTGAACCTTTCTGTGGAATCTCAAAATGCCGCATTTTGGATGAAGTACGTAAATGAAAAAATTAAGCAAAATGATTAATACAGTCTTTAATTCGTTTCTTTAAATTACTGTTAAAACTTCAGAAACCTGAAATCAGATTAATTGCAGGAATTTCTACAGGACACTGTACACTGAGGTACCGTCTCTATAAAATGGGCAAAGTCAGATAAAAAAAAATGTGAGCCGTCACGGGACGCCTGGCAGATGTGAAACATCGACATTATTGTGTAAAAGTAATATGCAGAAAAGAACAGATTGTGATAGGAACTAAATATGTCATAATGATAAAAAAAAATATTACAATTTTTTCCAGATAACGATGACTATTTATTGAATAAATTTAAAAAGTGATTTCGTTTAGCTTTTTATTTAATTGCCTTAAATTCAATAATCTTAAAAAAGGAAATTATTAAAACACAAATTTATATAGAAGTACGTTACTATATTAATATAATTGTAGTTACTTCATAATTTTAGTACAAACAAAAAGCGATACTAAATAAAAAATAGGAAAATGATGAATTTAACTATGAATACAACTTTATCGTTGAATAACTTTTAAACGGTATTTAAATGGGAAATGTATTATGATTTAGGCACGGGTTAATGTGAATATTAAGGGCTGGTTAAGGTCTGATAATTTTTGTTAGGTCATAATCTAAAAATTTGATGGGTAATTGGAGAACAAAACCAAATCTGGGAAATAACGGACACCCCAATGTATATAGAGTAGGTAGGTACTCACTCATTTTTATTCATATTTTTTCATCACTTTCTTTATTAACACTTTGTTTATTCATATTTAAAACTAAATACACAAATTTTACGCGGACAACTATATGACAACTATTCACCAACAATCAATTTTGATTGACTAGCTGTCAATTTTACAGGTCAGCAAAATATGTAGGTATATTATGTTGCCTATACAAACAATCATTTTTATATATATAGAATAGATAGTAGGCGGAATCGAGTTAGGTTTTTATGAAACAATTCATACCCTGTCCCGCCAAATTTTTGAATCGATGAGCTTCTTCCCCCTATTGTTGGCGCGCCACCGTCGCGTCGCTCAAAACATGACACCAATTTCATATAAGATATCAGTACATCTCTTATCGATTATTACCGATGCGTTAGGTTTTTTACGTCATGACGTCACCGTCACCACGCCAGAAATCTGATTTACGTGCCGCTATAGATGTTTCACATCAAAACTAAACTTTAACGGCAAAATAATTGTTTGCCACCGGTAGAAATATCTAGGACAGGACATTTTAGATCCTGAGCAGGTTACAAACGTACATCTTAAGCAGATAATAAACTTATGGACTCATAATTAAATGTAAAGTATACACAAAAGATCTTTTAGGTCGCAGTAAAGAAGGTTACCTGAGTCAATCGATCCCACTTATAATTTACAATCTACAAGGTATGCTTCTTATGGAGTGTTATCGCAAAACTTACTGAACGTTAATTACATTACCATTACCAAAAAATAAAAAATGTATAAAAAATAAAAAAATATGATAAAATGGGATACACATTAAAAAGGAAAAATCATAAAAAATCGTACAAAAATGGTTATTTAATCATATATTTATAAAAAATCGAAAAATGTAAATGGAGAGCTCTTATAATTCCTTTTTATATGCAGATTATAAGCATTGCTTTTGTCAGTCAGTCCCAATATGTGATTTTTCTAGTACGATGAAGCGGATTCATGAATACACGAGAAATTCTGTTAAAACAAGTTTAAAATGACAGAAAAAGAAAAACTTTTTCTTTATTGTATAGGAAATACAAAAGTTATAAATTATTGCAAACTAAGTAGAAGTTATATGTGGTTAAAAAACGTATTCAATTTTCATCCATGCAGTTTATGTGACAAATAATAACCGTACTTATAGAGGAAATTGGTTTCAAAGTATATAAAAGAGTAAAGCAATCAGTTAGATACTTTTATAGTTAGTCTGTATGGGTTGCCAATAGTCATGAATTTCGATAAAATATAATATAAATAAAACAGACAATTTTACAATGCCTCTAAAAATAAAAAATTACTAATTTACTCATCTTTTGAAATTATTCGTTTTTAAAAAACTTAATAAAGGATTATGTAAAAATGAAAGCTGTTAAAAACAGATCTTTTAAAAAAGTGCCCTGTTCGAATAATATTGAAACACTTATGGGGACTTTTACACAATTTATTTACAAAATTGTTAAGATACACTGAACTCTGCTGGATAACGTCTAACGACTTGACAATACAATGAATATTTGAACTTGAACTGACGTTAACTGCCCATGCATCCCCTTATATACAACTTTATTTAATCTAGTTAGTGTCTTTAGATCTTTCTAGAATTTTCTAGAAACATTATTTAAAATGGTCAGTTGATTTTTAGAAACTTCTAAAAATCAACTGTCAATAACAATCTTTCAAATTAAGGTCCCTTCCTTTACGGTTATCCCGTTACACTGCCCCCTCCTTAGATTCATTCCTCCTGGAATGTTATTTTCTACATCGGAATCCCGCACACTCCCCGAGCCAGCCAAACCATCTTCTTGGAGTTGCTGCGCATCTCCACTGTGGTTTCCCTGGTAAGGCGCCAAACGATCATGATGGACCACGACGGCTTTCCCTCTGGGAATTTTCACGATCCGATAAATGACATCGTTAATCTTCTTCTTGATGGTGTAAGGACTTTCCCAGTTCTTTTGTAATTTGGGACAAATACCTCGACGCCGTCGGGGGTTATAGAGCCAGACTAAATCTCCAACTTGGTAACTCTTTTCCATTGTCCGTGTGTCATAGTACCTCTTCATCCGATCACTAGATAATTGTAGTTTTCCACGCACCAGGTTGTGTATATTCTCCATTCGATTCTGAAGGTCGGCGACATATTGTTCACGTGCCATTTCTTCACCAGGTTTACAACCAAACACCAAGTCACATGGTAGCCTCAATTCTCTACCGAACAGGACCTTCGCAGGCGTTTGGCCAGTTGATTCGTTGATGGCCGATCGAATTGCCATTAGAAATAGTGGAATATGTCGATCCCAATCCCTCTGACAATCTGACACCACTTTTGACAGATAGTTGGTTATAGTCCGGTTCATTCGTTCCACCCTTCCATCAGACTGAGGATGCATCGCTGTGGTTCTCGTTTTGCGGATGCCTAATCTTTGGCAAACTTCTTGAAACAGCTTGCTCTCAAAATTTCTCCCTTGGTCTGAGTGTAATTCTAGTGGTACCCCAAATCGGCTTACGAATTCTTCAACCAATATATCTGCTAAAGTGGTGGCTTCCTGATTGGGAACTGCATAGGCTTCAACCCATTTAGTGAAGTAGTCCATGACAACAAAGATGTACTTGTTTCCTTCATCGGTCTGTGGAAGTGGCCCCAATACATCTACTGCGATTCTTTCAAAAGGACTTCCAACCAGGTATTGCTGCATTTCTGCTTTCGGTTTTTGGTGCGGACCGTTACTGGCAGCACATGTAGTGCATTTACGACACCAATCTTTAACATCATTAGTGCAATTTACCCAGTAAAATCTATCTCGGATCTTTTGCAGCGTTTTCGTGATACCCAGATGTCCTCCAGAACTATCATTATGCATCTGTTTTAAAATTTCTGGCACAGCATATCTTGGGACCACGATTTGTTTCCTTGTTTCTGTGCCCTCGGAATTTTCTACAAGTCTTTTAACGAGCCTACCGTCCAAAATTAAAGAGTTCCATTGGGACCAGTAGGCTTTTAAAGCAGGAGAGGATGAGGATATCTCTCTCCACAGCGGACGACGGTCCATTCTTTTCCACTCCCGAATCTTTCTCAGAACGGGATCGTTTTCTTGTTGCTCCTCCAGCATAGAGCTCTCGTCTTCTGGCACAACCTTAACTAAGGCAAGTTTTTCCTCGTTCTGCTTTATACGGGTACAATGGGGGCAAGTATTTCTTATGTGGCCTAGTTTTCCGCAGTTACAGCACCTCACTGGGCGCCTTCTTTTTGAAGAAAACTTCATTAACCTCTCCACTACCGCTTCGACTTCGCTGACGGCATAAACGGCATGGTCGAAGTTACCAGTGTCTTCCATTAGTCGAGCAGCTGCATGTGAGGCCTCCGTCGCCGTATCGAACTCCAGGGCAATGGTCAAGGCGTTTACAAGAGATCTCGGCCTCGACCATCCATTCGCTCTGGCCACTGCGTCAAATTGTTTTAGGTAATTTGACCAGGAAGTCATCCCGTCGAAGGTCGGGGGTTTTATCGTCATTCGTACCTTGGCCGCCTCTCCGTTTCCTCGTCGGTCGACGTCTATGTGGCCGGTTTCCCTCCTTTCTGCATTTCCGTCGCCGTGGTGGATGATTTGGTTTCGGCGACAAGCTTCCAGTTCTTGTTGAAGCTTCCTTATTTCGGACTGCATTTGCTCGTCTAGCATGTTGGTCACTTCCTGATTCATGTTGTCCACTTGCTGATTCAAGTTGTCTACTTGCTGATTCAAGTTGGCCACTTGCTGATTTTGCTCGTCACGAAGATGTGATATTTGCTGGGAGAAGGAACTGGATAACTCTTCTGATAGGGTAGACATCCGTTGTGATAGCTGGGACACCTCTTCGCGCTGGCTTCTTATCTGACTGCAGAGCTCTTCTTGTTGGTTCGTCATTCGTTGTGATAGCTGGGACATATCTTTGCGCTGTCTCTTCATCTGACTGGATAGCTCCTCTTGCTGGCCCTTAATCTGACTGGATAGGTCTTCTTGTAGGTTTGTCATTCTTTGTGATAGCTGGGACATATCTTCGCGCTGGCTGCTTATCTGACTGGACAACTGGGAAAGTTGTTGAGTTTGTTCTTCTTGTTGGCTCGTCATTTGACTGTATAATTTGGCCAGTTGTTGGGCTAGTTCAGAATTCGCTTTTTGATTTGGGTCTTCAAACTCCACAGCGTCGGGGTCTAAATTATTAGCTAGGTAGTATTCACGGAGTCTACTCAACAATACGGATTTGGTCCCAGTAGTTTCCAACTCCAATTCTTCGAGCTCTTTTCTGAGCTCAGCCACCAATAGTTCATTTACTTTCTTTCCAGGCATTCTTGTATCTTCACCCCACACCTGACACCAATTTGAAACACTTATGGGGACTTTTACACAATTTATTTACAAAATTGTTAAGATACACTGAACTCTGCTGGATAACGTCTAACTACTTGACAATACAATGAACTCTTGTAAATATTTGAACTTGAACTGACGTTAACTGCCCATGCATCTCCTTATATACAACTTTATTTAATCTAGTTAGTGTCTTTAGATCTTTATAGAATTTTCTAGAAACATTATTTAAAATGGTCAGTTGATTTTTAGAAACTTCTAAAAATCAACTGTCAATAACAATCTTTCAAATTAAGGTCCCTTCCTTTACGGTTATCCCGTTACAATATTATTTATTTCATCCTGTCCAGTAAATACACTTTCCTATAATCAATTTGGCGCCGGTAAGTAAAACATTACGGTATCAGGTACTGTAATGTGTTGCCTAGCAACGCTGCTCTGATTGCTTAAGGGAAGACAATTACTTTGAATTTTTGACATTTAAAAATACTATAATGACTATAAAATAAAAATAAAATAATAAATTACTTACTTTTACTGCCATATTTAAAAAGAAGAAATGTTATTCAATTTTATATTAACAATTAAATCTTAATAATAAAAATATTATTTGACAGTCACAGATGGCTTTCAAGGTAATTTGTAATTTGACCTAACTAATCAAGTTACGAACTATTTTTAGTCAAGCTACGAACTACTGTTAAAATTTTTATGAATTTATTAATTTATAAAAACAGGATGAAATAAAATATAATACGATACATGGTCGTTAGGTGTTATTACAGTACTCGTTTTTATTTCCGGACTTGGCTCCTACGTCGCCTCATCCGTAAACTAACTCGTACTGTAATAAGTCACCTACCGACCTTGTAACGTATAATACTATTTTATTATCATAAACTCCCTGCAATATATTGAGATTAATAGTTTTGTAGTTTATAAAATCGTGAGTTTTCTATAAACCAAACCATAACTTCTTCGTCTCATTATAAATCTGTTAATCAGATTTGATATTCGCGTTGTAATGGATGGTAGCTAAAAATAAAAAGTCAGCAGTTGTAGACCTATAAAGTAATTAATGAAAACCTCCTTTATAACATGTCTGCATAATTTACGAGGTAGAGGATGGCGTAAAAAGGGTATTATGGAGTACCTATTGCCTGACGTTGAGGATGAACATCAAGATATGAAACTACGAAGACCTTTAAGCTGTAGTGGCATTAGTTGTAGATTTTCAGACAGACCGATATACCAAAACGGTACAGATCTAGCCAGTGTTTCTAGACGAGGCCAATACACTAGAAGGGCGGATTTTAATGGAAGTGTGGTGGATTAATACTTAAGTAAGACTTGTTCTTATAAATATACCATTGTAAGCCAGAGTCGAGAAAAACCAGGGACTCACCATACAGTTGTCTGTGAGAATCACCCTGTGGGGCGCTCTAGATAGACCGTTTATCACTATTAGCATATTTTTCAGTGTAGCGACCTGGGTAGAAAGTGCTTCTAATAAAGCTATCTTTTATTCTAGATAACTACTCATTTAGCCAGATGTTACCTGCGGAAAGCCATCGTTACTAGCAATACGAGATTGGTGTGTAAAACAGCAAAAGGTTATAAGAATATTATATATAAACTGGCTGGTCATCCCAAACGGTTCAAAAAAAGTACTCACCAGCCAATCCAGTTTTCGGGCTGTTAATGCAAGATTACTGTATTAGAGAGCAAGAGCTAACTGTTTGGTTTGTCATCTCAAGGGGATGCAGGAAAGTACCTACTTATCTTCTAGTCCAGTTCCATCGCTATCAATGCGAGACTTTTGTGTATCTGATCACATGTACCTGTCAGATCTTTCTATATCTTCTTTTCTTATATTTTTAAGTTATCACTTCAGAAATAAGACATTTTAATTGTCAATTATTTTAAAAAGAGCGATTTGTTTATTGAACTGCTAAAAAAACAAATTAGTAGTCACGATGTCAGCAATCCGTGAAATAAATTTTTAAAATGTCTATTTTAATTTTTATTAACTACAATTTAGTATTTTTACGCATATTTATTTATAAAGTTTTTTGCAATAAGCACCGTTTCGAAATAATTCATTTCTGGTAGAAAATATTGCAATACAGCATTCAACTTGTATAACGTACATCCCAGTTATATGCGATTGTTACAATACTCGTTAACCGCATAGCTTGCGGGTACATTCTGTGAAGTTGGCCCTGTGCAGAGAATTCCATCCTGTGTTAACACACTGCGGCTCACTATATATTATTTCCTAGTAATGAAACTAAGTTTTTTTAATCAATTTTATTCCAAACTCTCTCTCACTCTAAATAAGTACACCAACAAAGACAAACACGAAGTTTTATTCTGTTTTGTTACCAAATTTCGTGTGATAAGCATTTTACAAAAATAGTTATTTTTAGTTATTGATACGATTGATATTTACTTACCTTATACTGTTCGACATAAGGATAGCAGTTGTTATTTGCGCCCAGAATCTGAAACAAATTAAAGTTTTAAAATATTTCTTCGTTAATATAATAATAACTAGGATCAGCCACTGTATTCTACGGTCTAGTGCATGCCAAAAAGTACACTTCCAAACAGAATGAAGACCTGGTTTAGTAAACAATACAACCATTACAGGAAACATTAATTAAGCACATACTATATTGTATATTGAAAAAGATGTCTGTTAAAAGAGCTAAAACATCGGGTGAAAGAAGCAGGAATAAAGGGACATCTGCAAATTATAGGGTTTTTTATGAAACTTCAGAGTAATAAACATACAGGTATGATATCCATTTGTTAGACCTACAAAAAATTAGTTTATGCTACCGAGATTTTACTATGAGTTAATAGAAGAAATACAAACCCTAATTAGGCTGCAGTACGATCGGTGAATATAAATATATATAAAAAAAACAAAAATGATTTTATGTCAATAAAACACATGTTATAAACTCCTTTAATTACTCCTTCGTTAATTATCCACTCGCTTGTATCTAATGGAACGTGTGACTAAGAGGTGTTTATGGATTTTATTGCACAATATTACTATTATAGATCACAAGAGCCACAGAAACAAGTTCCTTTTGAGTATTACTTTAACAAATTAAATTAGACATTTATTTTATGGTCCAATGAATAGTAGAGTAATTTAATCTGTATAGAACATATGTATCTCTTTTAGGCGTTTCACCTAATTAGAATTTCAAAGATCAAATGTTTACAATCGTATTACACTGTGAAGTTCTATTCGTTAGCAACGTATATTGTAACACTCGGATCATGTTGAGGGACCACTTAATGTGACTGATAGCTTAAAAAGCATTGTAATTAGCGCGTTCTCGACACACAAACAATAACATGCTAATGAATGTCTTTAATATAAGTTTAATTGCCTTCTAATAATTCACAACAAACACGATCAATTAATTGTATTTAAACTAAAACAAACTGTTGATGAAGATTTAAGAAAAATTAGATATTTTATTCACAAATAAAAAAAATAAATAAGAATTAGAATAAAGCGTAAAACAACTGGAAAAATTTTAAAATTCGTTACAAAAATTTTTTATTCAAAATTTGACAAATACTTTAAAAATATAAATAATCAGGGATCGTTTAAAGCTTAAAAGTTTAATGTTTTTAATGGAACGGTTTTTTGACAGTCTTATATATAACATGATAAAAAAAAATATACAAACGTATCTAGTGCCATGTTATCAGTGTATTCCAGATACATAACCTGGATTTGTGCCTGGTTAGAATTCCTAACTCTAGGACACAGGATGCTACGACATAGATATAAATATTGACCAGTCTATACAACGATCAATATTTATAGCTATGTCGTAGCATCCTGAATTCTAACCAGTCACAAATCCAGGTTATGTATCTGGAATACACTGATAACATGGCACTAGATAATTGGTTTCATCATGTTATTTATGTATATATATATATACATATATATTTGACAGCCTTATACATAATGATAAAAAAATGATACAAACGTACCTAGTGCCATGCTGTCAGTACCTATATACCAGATACACAATCTGGATTTGTAAAAAAACTGTAAAAAGTGATTGTACAGAAACGTGAGTATTTCTAAGAAGGTATTCTTCGGTATGTTACAATTTTCTTGGATTAGGTGGTAGTTGTCAGAGATGGTAATCACAAGCTCCAGAGGGATGTTCTTAAATAGAGACATTACATCGAATCTCACTAATACGTAGCCTGTAGGTATTCTGAAATAGTTGATCTTCTCTGCAAACTCAAAGAATCTTTTACTTTGAAGGTGTTGAACGAGATGAAAGAAACGTCGATGATATTAGCCATAAAACCAGCAACGGCCTGAGACGAAGAGTTGTTGCACACAATTATAGGTCTCAGGGGTATCCCTTCTTTGTGAATTTTGGGTAATCCGTAGTATTTAGGTACTGTTCCTGTGTAGCTTTTAAGATCTTTCTTAGTTTTAAACGTAGCTTTCCACAAGTTCTTCACTAGTTGGTTAGATGTACGGTATACCATAGGAATCAGATCCTTGGGAATTTTGTTGTAGCATTCTTGGTCATTCAACATGTTTGTGGATTTCGTATTATACTTATTTTTGTCCATAATTACAGTCTACCCTTTTCTGCGTTGATTATTATGATGTTTGGGTTTTCTTTTAGGAACCTTTTCGTTTTTGATTCAATGGCCGAGACAGAAGTCATGTTGATTTTTATGTAGTTCGTAATCGTGCTGGGGTAATTATTCTTTGCAGGTCCTCGGCGGCCATAGGCTGGGCGCAGACGCTCGGTTTCCTGATTCGGTTTCCGGATCAGGAATTCAGATTCCAAATTCCGTGTGCCTAGCGCAAACATCTGTTTTTTTGTATTAGGAATTTATACTGTCAGTTCGAATAGCGACGTTTCTGTGAAAGAAGATATGAAGAAGAAGAGAAAACGACGTTATTAGGTTTTTCCGTTTTTACGACCCAAACGCACGGAATGAATTCCGAAACGAACGTCAGGTTTTTTTCCGTTCTGAAATAGTTAGGACGTGTGCGCCTTGTTAATAATTTTGTATGTAAATGAAGCATTCAGGTTTCAGAATCTGAATTCCTGATCCGGAAACCGAATCAGGAAACCGAGTGTTTGCGCCTAGCCTTAGGTATCAGTCGTATGTAATATTCTATGTCCGCCAGGTAAGTATATATCTGAATGTCTTTGACTCATATAGGTAGCGAAAAACGAGGCTTCAGTAACAGAAATCCAATGGTTCTTTCTTACTTTTTACATAAACGTTGTTATCTATACAAAGGGTATAGTTACAAGAGATGACCAAGGTGATCGACCAAAAAATAAACAGAATTTTAAACATTAAAAGCCTGGAAATGTATAAAAGTCTTTTACTAGCTCGTCAGCACTGAATCAATATATCAGAGAGTGCTTTTATTAGTTAAAATAATAATTTCCAATATAAAAATTTTGTTGTTGGTCTAGTTGTTAGTTTATTAAATTTTAAAGAAGTTTACGGTTAAAAAATAAAAACCAACAATTTAGAGACACTAGAAATAGGACAACGACAATTTTCCCCATTTATTGTTCTTTTTAACGTATTTGAACCTTCCAGGGAAATTATTTCAAGAGAATACAGCTGTAGCCATACCGTAAAACGGTCACTAACTTTTCAATTACCTAAAAGCATCTCTTTTAACGTACATATTTTAGGTACATCTACTAAAAATTATTATTGAGTAAAACTTTAAATAAAATAAAAGCAATGAAACATCCTGTATAGTTATTCTATTTGCCAACCATTCGAAAATCAATTAATGGACGCATTTTAACATAAAATTAATTTAAATTTAAATAGGTATTGCTACATTTGCGCTTAATTGAAATTTTCGTACCGAAACCGACATCAAATCAATCTCCATATCTTTGTTTTGTTTATAAACATATCATAATTAGTTTGGGTTCGAATTTGAAATTGACAGAATAATTAGTATTATGCATTATTACTTTATACGTCAATTAACCATCTTTTGTAGATAGGATAGTTATTGTTAATACTACAGGCAAATAATCACATTAAACGTCAGTAAACATTTAACAAGAGACCAAAATTTATTATTTAATACAAAATAAATTTGTTATTTTTTTCAAATTTGAAAATCAGGCAAACAAGAAAAAACATTAGGAAAAAATTTTAAAAATGCTATCACTATAGCCAACAGCACCTTTAACATGTTGGCCACAGATGTACCTAGAGTACGTCGACATTTGGATCATCACCTCTATTTAATTTCCCTTTAAGCAGGGCCCTAACGCAGATCCTCACCAGCTGAGAGCTTATTTGTGCCGAGACTATCGACTTTAAAGTTGCATGCCTGTCCGAGTATATGACTACGGTTTTACCCGTTTTGCGAGCTCCTTTACACAGTGTTGTATGGCGATTACTTTAGCCTGAAACACTGTAGTATACGCACCTAGACGTATCCAACGTTATCGGTTTTAAGTTAACGCCCTTTTATTTGTAAATGGGACAACTGACGCTTTTTTTGGATTGACTGTTAGGCCTTTATCCTTGCATTAGTTGTACACCATATTCATTGCGGTCTGCATCCGCTCTGAGACTGTGTCCAGAACCCTCCTCTGAACGATTATGACCAGACTATCTGCGAAACCTAGGTAGTGAAAGCCTTCGTTGCGGGGTTTTCTTAGAGACTGTGCCCAGAAACCTCCCCTGAACAATTATGGCCAGACATCTGCAAAACATAGGCAGTGAAAGCTTTCGTTGAGGAGTTTCTTAAGGGATTGTACCAAAAAACTTTTCTGAACGATTATGGCCAGATCATCTGCAAAACCTAGACAGTAAAAGCCTTTCTTGTATGGTCATCCAGAAGTGCTGACTACAGCAGGGGTGGCAATACCCCTTCCTGTAAACAGCCCTTTCTCACTCTTGATTCAATGGAAGCCTTACCTAACTTGGACACTACAATTCTATGCGTTAGATTGACCCATTCGTATATTACAGTGGGGAATCCCCTCCTTTAGAGTGCGTCGGTCACTTACTCGGGTCCCGCCGCATTATCAAAGGCTCCTTCTATGTCATTGAACGCCCCTGTCTTTTATTGACTTTGATAATAGTCTGTTTAAATTATCTACCAATAAGTCTATGGACTTGCCCCGCTGGTATGCCTATTGACGATCACTTAATGGGTTCTTCGTCAAGATTTCGTCCTTTATATCCATCAACCAGTTTTTAATTATATTAGAAATAATATAAAAATGCCGATATACTGTTTGATATATCCGTAGACAAACTGTTAAAGACCCTATCGGCTATCCATTGTATGTTGTTTTTTTAAATTTTATATTCATGTCTATTTGTGTCTATCTATTTTTAAAATTCCAGAAATCCAATAAATGATATTTTAAATAATTCAAAAAACCCGAATTGTATATGTTGATGATAATAATAAAAACCTCGAATTTTTAAAAGTTATTTTTATTGATTGCTAAGACCTGTAAAATATATCCAATATCAAATCTTGAAAACATAATAATAAGCAACGGATAAAATTACAGCACTCAGCATGTCACAGTAATTGAATGTAGGAGCTTATCAGTCCTGTTGAATAAGATTTTTTTCACAAACTAGTTTAAAAAATATTCGTGGAATTACTAACTTTCTTTTGCCTAATGGAAAATACTCAACTAAATCGAAAAGATTGCATGAAATAAACAAAATTGTTTTTATCAGCTCAAATGTAAGAGTACAATTTTAATCTAAATAAATACAATTTTTCCTTATTTCTACAAAAAAATTTTTGTTACAATTTTATATCCAACCAATCAGAAAACTTCCAATGTAAAAAAGTCTCTTTGATATTTTTGGATGACAGATGTTCTAACATATGAGTTATGTAATTGAGTTGATAAGTTTTTCAACTTACCTACTCTTAAAAAATTGAAATAGATTCAAAAAAATAGATATATAAAGTTGGTAGTCGTGACACTGACAGATAGAAGCTATGCTTTTATTCTGCCTGTAAAATTAAATTGTTAAAAGATCTTTGATCATTTTTATTATTGGATTTGTTATAACGTTATGATAAAATAACAATTTTTTAAAATGTATAAAATTTTTTGTTATTTTTTAAGTTTCTGGTCAATATTCAAAGATTTCTATCAAAATTAAGCAATAATGTCTTTTGTGTTGTTTTTTACATTTATCACGATCAGTATCAAAGTTAAAAATGCAATTTCAGGACCCTCTACCCCACTTTCAGGAGTTCCACAAGGTCAATCTTAGTCCCTATTCTTTACACTATCAACACTAGCGATATTCCTCATTTAAATATACATTTATAGACCGACGACACGGCCCTATACACCACTGCAACGTCGACCGAAATTCTTAACCGAAAAACTCAAAGACTGCTGGACGAGTTCTCCAACTGGTGCAGCAGATGAAGAGTGTCCCTCAAACCCACCAAAACCAAAACTATCATCTTCAAAAATCCAAACCTCAGCCGACGAGAAAATCTTACTTTTGTCCATATGAGCCTGTCACTATGTGGGAACAGCTCGTTCCTCAAGACCAGGTGACCTACTTGGGCGTGCGATTCATTCGTACACTTAGACTCGGAAGATGCCACTTCAAAACTCTACTACATACCTACAAAACTTTTATTCGACCTCTTGTCGATTATAAGGCCGTACCATACTCTGCCTTTCCTTAGAGAGTCATCCATTCGCTTCTTGCCACATAGAGAGGCATTATCCGCAGAGCTAAAAACCTACACCACTTTACCCAAGCCACCTTGTCTAAAAAATACTTCCTCTTCGTTCTCGATTATAGACTCTACAACAACGATACTTCGCTCGGACTCTACAGGTTACTAATATCACTGCCCAGAGGACGCTCCATACTCACTGGAATGGAGGGCTCCAAAGAACCTTAAAAACTCCGAAGATCAAGATCCCCTTCTCTCCTTAAGTCTTCTCGAAAGCGTAAACAGGGATCTTCCTGCACAACTTGACGATCTCCATGACAAAACCCCTCTCTTCTACAGGTAGACAAAGGACGACAACAGGATATAAAAAAAAACTAAGGTTTCTAAGGCCTCACACCGGAGGAGACATGGCATAGCAAACATCTCCCAAACCCACATTGCACCACATGGGACTAACACCTACACACGCTCACTATCACACCAAAAAAATATTTTTTTACGGTTTAGGCACTTTACAGGAATGAAGGACCAGTAACACTGAAACAGCAGAAAGCAAACACCGAATGGCGCCGACGACTGATACTAACTCCATTCAAATTCCACAAGTTCTATAGCAGGGTCCTTAAATCTAACACTCAAAACCGTCCAACATCACACTCCTGTAAACCAATTATTCCTTAGATCCTTACATTCTTACATTTATCACTATACCCATAACGTTTCATACGAAACATAACTTTAAACATAATAAAAACTGTTATTATATATAACTATACGTATACGTGCGCGTATTTATTTACCTTTACATATGTAGTAACTTGATTATATGATGAACTGTCTTATGTGTGGGTGTGGATTATATACGTAACGCCGTTTTCTGTCGCTTTCCACTTTTATTCGAATCGACAAAACGTAAATATATAATTAAAAAATAACTTATTGAACCGAAAATTAAACTTTCGTCAAAGAACTTCTAGGGCTAAATTTTATATTTGATAAAACAACCATCCACGAAATTTTACTCCTGTATCTAATCCATTACCAAAAGATCCAAGCGATACTTCTTGAAGATACAATTTCGCGACTGAATTTATAAATCTTCATGATGAAAATTTTACCAAT
Source organism: Altica lythri (assembly GCA_964028335.1). Lineage (NCBI taxonomy): Eukaryota > Metazoa > Arthropoda > Insecta > Coleoptera > Chrysomelidae > Altica > Altica lythri. The sequence goes on along the minus strand of OZ034800.1, from coordinate 91,703,833 downwards.
TATATTCTTTTTAGGTACAGATGAAGCCAAATTTAAGTACTATAGACTAATTAATCTCCATAACTAACATTATTGACGAAATTTTGATTCCAAAATAAATTTTTCACGAATATATGAGCCGGAATATTAGAAGATTATGTAATTTAATTACATATCATCACATAAAGACCTACAATTAAAAAATATAATTTGCCTGTGTTGTAAAAGGAAATTTTTAGCTTTAAGTGCGACTTAAAATGTCATGGTGCTTCACCTCATTTTCCCTGAGAGGTAAATAAATCGCGATGGATTTATAGAATGGTCTGTTAAATCGGCTGACTTAAAGCTGATATACTTATGCTTTTTAGGGATTATTTTAAGACTCTGTATATAACAGCTAAAGCAAAGAATTTTTGAGGCACTCTTCTACTAATAAGAGTAGACTGACTTAAATTTAACGTTAAAAAATTATAAATTTAGAATTCCGTTGAATAATATTCGAAAGGAGGTTTTTAAATTACACAATTTATAGAACCTTGGCTACTTATTTTAGTTGTAAATTATCTTATCTACGCTTATTAGTGTACATATGTCAAAATATGTCTCAAGAATTCTAGTACGCCATACTTCAAGCTGAGCTAAGTTACAAAACTTGTTTGCCTTGATATAACGAAGCTCTAAGGGCACTTTAACAGCAGCAATGGGAATTCTGTTAGACTTCCCTAACACTCAAGTACTCTTAAAGAGACAGGTAAGCATGAGCTTTTACAGGCTACAAGAAAATTTTTTGTTAGATGAGAACACAAAAATGGTGGAAAAACATCAATGTGAGTGTTGGCTAAAGTCGAAATTTAATCCAAGCTTCAGGGTTACAACTGGTCCACATGCGGGTCCAAGACTGAAGAGAAATCAGGATCAGGAATTTACAGCAGTGACCAAAACGTAAAAATTTCTGTTTCTCTGTGTTTTAGTCAGAAATATATGCAATGTTGCAATGCGCAAGAGAAAATAATTCGAGCAATCAACATATGCACAGATGGTCAGGCACCTATTGGAACTTTAAAGACCTCTAAAGTGGTCTCCAGACTAGTACACAAACGCCTAGTTTAACTCGATATCGTGGCGGAACAGAACAATTAAATGCAACAAGCATGCTAATAAACTTAAAAGAAAATAATTAATTAGCCACAATATTCTACGGTCCAAAAAGGGTACCAAAAAGTACGGTCCAGAGCCAAATGAAAGCCTGCAACCAGAGACAACACAATTACCACTAGCAAAGCAAACAGTAGCACGTGTACTAAATAGACGTGCGATAGAATATCTAAAACATTGAAACAGGAATCAGCTACATACTGCACCATTGCGAGGCACTACATCGCAGCAGACAATTTTTGGACAGTTCTTTAGAGTGCCTCAACAAACATAGGTGACTTAAAGAAATACAGTAAAGCCAACTAGGCTGCAGTACGACCAGTGACTATGTTAGTCAGCTTCCATCTTAAAAAATACAGTACTTTACATGTTAGTGTTATGTAATGTACAACTTACAACACAGGAAGTATAACGGCTTTAATATCTTTAATACGCGTTTATGTAGAGGTATTAATGTTAAAAAACTAAGTAAGTTAATGAATTTAAAATTACTAAACATTATTAAATTACTTTTTTGGTAAAAGTTGTAATTTTTTTTGTATATATCTGCACAAGTATAAGGTTAAAAGTTGGTTAAAACTTTTGTAATAACCAGTCCTTTCGTGTGGAATAAAAATTGTTTAAATGTCAGTTACACGACGACCGATATGAAAATTCTCTTTGATAATACTTTTTGACTACAACCACAAAAAGCGATAAATATACTGATAAGAGACATGATGTACCTGTTTTAAAAAGTTTCTGTGTCAAATAAACCATTAAAAATGCAATGTTTTGCTTGTGCTGACTGTTTGCTTGCTAGCTCTGTTGAATATTTAATAAGGCGAGTCGAGAAGGAACGCGCAACCCTATGCAGCAACTCCGAAACCTCGTTCTCACCCCCTTCCCATTAACTAACCCCTGTGCTACACCTTTAGCCTGCATTTATCAACACACACGCTTCCCTGTCATGTCATAATTGATTAAAATATACTGTTGCTTCTACATTCAAATATATCGAACAACTGTAGGTAACAATACACTTTCAAACTTTACAAACTGAGGGAAATTTGAAAACTTCTAATTAATTGTAACTTCTTGACAGTATAAACCGTTACCGTAATACTATTATAAAACCATTGACGCTTTTCACCAAATGCTTAAAACGTAAATCAACCCTTACAGTGTTATTTAATTTGCTTAACATTGATTTGATTTTTCTTTAAATATTCGCTTTTATGAAATTAAACATAAACTAATAATCTTTAATCTTTAGTTTGTATGTTATCTAGTTGCATTTATTAACTTTTTTTGTATATAAAACAGATTTCAGAAATTTTTTCTCGGTTCATTTTTCCGGTATGAGGCTTATATGAGTGATGTTTGTAATCGTTGAAGCTGCTTATAATACAAGTAAACAGTGATGGTTTGACGCCTTTCCAAAAACTCATAATGGACAATTCCAGTTGCTGTCCAACAAAACCTTGTTTGTGTGCAAGAAAACCTCGGACCTGTGTAGTACCGTATTATTAGTCGACAACCAATTTGAAAACAAAATCCCATATTTTGTCACAGGTTAATAACCGATTAAGAAATGGTTTATTATCAAATTACAAATAGTTTTAGGATTCACTCTAAAGATTTCTGCAAGTTCTTAGCACGTTGTCCCGAAATTTGCGTCCACAACATGTCAAATATCCTCGTTGTTCAAGATTTTTGGTCTTCATGAGCGCAGTTCATTTGTCAAACTAAGATCTTCCAAAGAAAATTGTTTGAAATGGCACCACTTTGATCCTCTCTTTCCAAAGTGAACTGGAGGTTATCATTAGAATTAAATATTTTTTTATGTAAAGTAAAGGAAAAGTGATGACATTGTCCAACAAATCATCCATAGCCACTGCTGACAAAATTGGACTTATTTTAGCTCCTATAGGAAGTTTTTTTATATATTACATTATTGAAGTCTGTACCTACTGTTAAAAAGGAAATGAATGAGTTAAAACTGTTAAAAATTTCAAAAGAATCCCTAACATATTAGTTACTGCTAAAACCAGTAAGGAAGGAAGCTAGTTGTTCAGTTGGGGGAGACTATGGGCCGAAGAGATAGAGTAGTTTTATGGAGTTTGGGAAGAGTATAGAACTTCCGGATAACACAGATATAGAAAATGAGCTTTTTTTAGTTATTTCATGAACCTCATGGGAGTAGAGCAGTGATTTGATCAAGTCATTGGTTTTGAAATCATGGGGCAGTGTAACGTATGTATTATGGTCAAATAGAAGATCTAGCTAGAGTAAGGTGAGAGTATTGTTCTTTCTTCGTGATTACTGTTACATTGCCTTTTTAAAGATGTCTTGGTTTTATGATAGAGAAACCGGAAGTATGACTTGTTATGAGTAGGAGATAGAGCAAAACAGAACCTCACTTCTGGAATTTTATAGCGGCCTTTTCTTAAGTGGCTTATTATTTCACCTATTCTTTTCCGATGGATGAGCCCTTGAGTGTATTTATTGTTACCTGTACGTCTCTTCTTATTTTCTTTAAATTACAGTAACATTCTCACAAGAGTAAATTTTTTAACAACCTCTTAATGCCATACAGTTTATTCATAATTTTCTTTTATCATTGTGGCATGGTCCCTGATAATGTTATGTTAAAACTAGTTAAAGGTAATATTGGATTCATTAAAATTCTTAAAGAGCTTACTTTACCCACTATACCCACTACACTTGTTTTCTAACTAAGTAAGCCACGACTTACAAATAATTACTAAAATATAAATTTAATACTCACTAAAACTATTTAATTAAGAAAGTAGATGTAAATATACCTTCTGTTGACTTAGTGCTTACTTGTTTTAAAATTGGTTTGATCGTCTGATAGTAAGAGGTAAAATATGAAATTTATACATTAACCTAAATTAATAACAAATAATATAGTCCATTTCACCGATTTTGGCCGATGACAGAAATCATACTCGAAGTAAATTTAGAGTTACATCTCTCTCAGATACAGGCAAGTTAGAAGTTTAAATGAGGACGTTTGTTTTTTAATACAACACTTACGTATTTGCATCTTGTTTCACCGGTAGATACAAAGTATTCAATACGGAAGTCTTGACTTAATTCACATTTCTAGTAACCGTCATGTACGGCTCGTTGTTGAAGGGTTGAATTTAATAATTATTAATGTCATATTTTTGTAGATGTCAAACCACACTGATAGTTTCAGAGACTTACGACCTAATTTACAAAAAAAAACTCTCCGCCATTGGTAACTTGGATGACAGTTTAATCTTATTTCAGTGGTTTCTAATATCAAATCGGCCAAAAACGATGAAATGGACTATATAACATATTACAAGACTTTTGGTGGTATATTGAAGTAAAACTTCTTTAGCGACACTAGGAGTAAATCAGTTATTCTAACGGACGTGACTTCATTATATTAACAGAAACCGGAAACAAAACCTAATACAAAATACCTAACACGATTCTGCATGGGCGCCGGCAGCAGGGTGCAAGAGGGTGCGCTTGCACCCCCCTGCTATGAAAGAAAATACCTGAATTTACCAGAAAATTATATATTTTTTTAATTTTTTTATTAAATTATTGTTTGAATAAAAACTAAAGGCGTCGCGGTTGCTGTCCAAATCATTCTACATTCTATATATATTAGATCATAATAGTGTGTAGATGCAGATGCACCTCCCTGAAAATAATCCTGGCGGCGCTCATGCGATTCTGCCTACTATATTAAATAAAATTAAATCTGTAATTGTATGAATTGACAGATTGTCATCTTGTCAACCAAAATACATTGCTGGTAAATAGTTTAAATTTGTGTATAAAGTGTTTGTATTAAATATGAATAAACAAAGTGGATTTATTAATGAAGAAAGTGATGAAAAAATATTGAATGAAAATAGTGAGTACCTACTCTATATGCATACATTTTATTTTTGATGTGTAATTACACTATTTATACCTAATTATTTATACCCATTATTTATACCTAGCTATTTTCGTTTTATAGACTTAAAGAGCTAAAAAGAAAAAGAAATTGTAAACGTCAAAGGGCATATTATAAGCGCCAGAAAGATTTGAAGAAAAATGAAAATGAAAAAAGGACGAGACAGCGACATTCATTATGATTTGATTAAGTAAGTTTATATATATATACATACATATTATGATAGTAAATAATTGTTTATACGGAAGCTTTACGTTAAGTAAAGAAGCATGTTGCACGTTTTTGTTCATAAAATAATAATATTCGAAATGTTTTAACACTTTCTTATACTTATTTTAGGTTTGGTTAGGTAGCCATAAAGGCCATAAAACCACTAGTCAGGATGGCTGATCAACAGGTCCTTCGTAGACGTGAAGAAAACAAACTTAACTCAGGATTTTAAATTTTATGGAATATGCTGTAAAATGCTACAAAATGAAATGGTTATCTAACTATCGAAGGCTCTTGTGTTGTATTACAATAAGGTAGATACAGCTACAAAATCACACATTCTAAACGTAATGTGTGTATATTTTTAATATTGTTTACCTATGATTGAAGCAAAACTTCTTTAGGCGCGACTAGGGGTAACTCTAACGTTAGATTCTAACGGAAGATTCTGATGGAAGTAACTGTGTAATTTCAGCTATGGGAGGAGCTTAAATTTTCGAAATTTATTTATGAAATTTTTAAACGGTTTCAAATACATTAAATGGTATTTAGAGAGTAAAATCTATGTTTCACATTTTAGTTATCATAAACCTATTATTTCATATATAAAAAATAATGATAACTTTTAAATTCCTATTTCTAATGAATAATATAAATATAACATCTCATTTTTTGTAAAGTATATAGGCAATAAATATGATTGAATTGTAATTAAATATTTATTTTCCGATACGTACGTCAACAAGTTTTACTTCAATCGCGCCTAAAGGTTACACGCACACTCTTTTTTTTGTAAATAAAGACGGTTAGTTATTAAAATAAACATAAATAACCTATTGTATCTCAGTTCAAGTTATTAAAAATAATACCCTAAAGAAACGGTTATAAATTGTTTTTTTTTACCATATAATTTAAAATCTACTGGTTTATAACAAGTAGGTTTATTATATAAATAATGATTTTTATACCTTAAGGCTGTATACGAATACTGTCAGTTGCAAATATGGTATTTTGCTGTTCGATTTATATACAGAAACAGGAAAGCAAAAATGTAAATAAAACTTGAGAAAATACAGTAAATTAAACGAAAAAAAAAGCGTTTTATGTAATATTGCTTACTCCAGGGCTAACAGAAAAACGCACACGTATACAACAGTTACATGCATAGCCGAATTATTATAATACATACAGATAGCTACCTTTATTTGCGATAGTTTTATAAAATAATTATAATAATAAATAAAGCACTAAATCTTCCAGACACACTTCAACTTTATTTTAATCGTTTAAATATATGAGATAATAACTGCGCCATCTTACGGTGGCGTCCTAGTTATTTTAAAATTGTAATATCTTCTAAGATGTTCACTGAAATTAAGTGGTGTAAGACAATTTAGTTCACAATTAAATACTCTTAATCAACAACACATTTATTTGGATAAAGATTAATATTATTACGTTGATACAACTCCTAACAAATAATGCATTAATTTCGACCAAATTTGATTACCATAAAAACGGTTCTAGTGAGTTAATCTTAAAAGATAGACATATACTGTCGGGGACATTTTTTTAGATCATTTCAAGAGGAATAATTCTTTTATACATATATTTTTGGTATCATGAACCATTTTCGCAGCGCACGCATTGGAAGTCTTCAAGGATCAATAATTTTCCCCGTTTTTTTCACATTTTCCATTACTTCTTCGCTCCTTATAGTTGCAACGTGATGCTATATAGCCTAAAGCCTTCCTTGATAAATGGTCTATTCAACACAAAAAGAAGTTTTCAATTCGAACCAGTAGTTCCTGAGATTAGCGCGTTGAAACAAACAAACAAACAAACTCTTCAGCTTTATAATATTAGTATAGATTTAATAATAACGAAGACAAAACTAGACAATAAAAATATTATTACAAATAATAGCCTACGCAAATGACATTGCATAATCGTAAACAGAAATAAATGCAATTTAAACTAGACAAGGAGACGAGTAGGTTCAGAGATAAATAAAAACAAAACAAAATACATGAAGGTAGACAAAACTATAAGTTTAAAGCAGTGCACACCTTCAATTATCTTAAAGTCACAATGGGAAAGACGGGAAAGGAGAGAGTAGAAGAAAGAATCTTAAAAGGCAATCAGTGTTTCGGTATGAACAGAAATCTTCTGAGAAGCAAAGTATTGAATAAAAAAAACAAAAATAAATCTGTATAAGTCCTTTATCCGACCAGTAGTTACAAATGCATTAAAGACAACAAGAATAAATAAAGAGAAGAAAGAAAGACAACTAAAATTTGAAATAAAAATAATGAGAACAATATACTAGGCGAAGCGAAGAAAAAAAAGACATAAAAAACATTAAAATAAAAAAAGGACTAAATAGAAAAAGCCCAATCACTTTGCCTAGAATGTATTGCGTATATACTCAAAAAATGCCAGAGGGAAATGCTTCGAAGAATAACCAACTGGACGCCATTATGGCCCAACTGCAAAAGAAGATCAAAAAAAAGATTGCTAGATGACGTGGAAGAGGACGTAAAAGCCATGAATGTCACAGATTGGAAAGCTTAATGTAGGACAGAAAAAATGAGGAAGATAATCACAACAGCAGCCCAGATGCAGAGAACGACCAAGAAAAAGATGACTTAATGACATGGAAGAGGATGCAAAGCTATGTACGTTACAAATTGAAATAATATTAAAATAATAAGAAAGTTCAGGACAAATACTGCATATACTAACAGAGATATCGCGCTTGCAAAAATCAAGTGACTTTTCTGTATTCACTCCAAACGACTTTACACTGTTTCTTCTAGTTATAATTTTTGAACTTTAATGACGTCCTTAGACAGAGAGCTTTAGTTTGAAATTTCATTTGGGTCTCTAGCTCTTGTAATAACGGAGGAGATGTGTTTAATACAGACGGACGGACAGACAGACAAAACGATTTCTACATTTTCACTATTTCATACTAATAAATATGGCAAGCTGATGACTTAACATAATTTCTAATTACACTTGTATGTTAATCAATACTACTAATTAGCTATTAAAAATAATAAAATAAATATACTCATTAATATGGGTTGTGAATTATGCAACAAATGGTCTTTCTGTAAGTTGAGATAACGAACTAAAGTAATACTCATAAAATTAGGAAACCCTTGTTAGTTTTCAAATGCTGAAAAATTTATTACAACTCGAAATCAATTACCCTTCTTTAAAATTTACGTAGCTTCATCCTGTCCATATTAATACGGTTTTTGTCGAGCGCTAACTTTAAATTTGTGAATGCAAACTGTTTTAGAAACGTACTGCCTGCCATCCAGCGGAGAAAAGACGAAAACTTGCTAAGAAAATCAATACAAGAATGAGAGGAAAATGTAGATTACTATTTTAAAGCGACTTTAAATGGTTCGGATCCAGGCTATTAAGAATTAAATTAAAAACCAATCATGCGATTTTTGTATTTGTAAATTTTAAAGGAAATTAATTAATTATTAATACTTAGATTAAAATGTATTTTATTTAAGCTTTAAACTAAATTATGTTGTAGAAAATATAATTAGACACTGAAGTAATGAATACTGTTTGATTTACATAAATAAATAAGACATATTTTTATATAATATATATACCAGGTTTGTCTAAAAAGTATTCGATACACTTTTAATATGTTATTAACACGCTTTTATTAGCTTGGTGGGTTTTATGTATGTAACGGAATCTTTGAGCTTAATTTTTAGCGGTTTCTAGAAGTCTGATTGGTCTGAAACTTTGCATATGTATCAAGGACCGATGACAATGCAATAATTTGATAACAGTTTTCAATAATCTTTATTAGGACCGCCAGGATTAATAAAAGTCCTGTATATACATCGATGTTAAAAAATGGCGAATGCGCCCGACTCCTGCACCATAAATTGTAAAGCGACGGATTCCCTGATTTTCGAACCTACACTTAAAATAAATTAAATATTAACCATATAACCATGTTAAAAAAACAATACCAGTTTGAATAAATGATTGTTTGATTGTCTACTACTCGTGCTTTTTATCGCGTTCGCCTTCGACTCACGCGACAAACGCACTCGTGATGGGATCACCTGCTTTCCGCACTCGTTACGTAATGTAATATTTTGTTATTAACAACTGCAATTTTTCTTTTTTTCATAATCGCATTAGTTCACATAATTTCTTGAAGCTCTTACGAATAGAATGCAATAAGAATCATATAAATCCAACTTAGTGCAAATACTTGGTAGGTTTTCTGCTTCGTTGCCTCGCCTTAAAATCTACACTGAATAATATAATTAGCAAAGTATTTTGGAGAATTTAAAACAAACCGTACTTTGCTGGTTTATAAGCTTTGTTATGGATATGGTTGTAATAGCAAACATGACTAAATATCTATGAATAAATAGTAAGTAACTCAAACTTTGATTATTATTGTCTTTGATCAAATTACTATCAAAATAATATTACTTTGATGTCATACACAATTATTTCAGTTTAATTTGCGCATAATGTAGAGGAACCATTTAGATACTAATTAAAAATCTAGATTGTACAAAGCTTTGTAGTGAGTTCAATTGAAACTTTGTTTTTAAATTATTGTGATGTATTACAAAGTTAGCATTTCCAATTCATTCAATCATATCAATGCTAATGTCACAAACATTTAAAATTTACTTGAGTTTCAAAAATTTGTTTTAACATATGTTTGTTTAAATTTAGTTTGTAAATATAATAAACTTATTTCTATTTACAATATATTTGATGTACCTATTTAATTAAAATAAAAAAAAATACTTAACATTATATGGGAAACTATAACCAGAAGAGATCTCACAGCTGTCTTAACCTGAGTAAGAAAAACCTCCGAATTATAACAGGAATACTAACCGGTCACTGTCGATTAAGAGGACACATGAAGAAACTAGGATTAGTAGATGAAGCAAACTGCAGATTCTGTGAGGTAGAGGATGAAACCTCAATACACATACTTTTAGAATGCATGGCATTAAGTACTTCCAGGGTCAAAAACCTAGGGTCATATGAAATAGAAAGGGAAGAAGTACCTAATTTAAAACCCAATGATATCCTAAACTTTCTAAGGAAGATAGGTCTAGAAGAGCTGCTATAAGTCTGAGGAATCATCAGAAATATAGCAAGAAATGGGGGACACAATAGATCTTATAGGTTGCAGGTGTATCTGTTACCTCTAACACCATACATGCATACATATATAGGCAATTAAGTTGATTAAAAAATGTTTTATTGGGTTCTTTTATTAACAGTAAATACGGACTTAGTTTGGTTTAATTATATTAATGACTACTGTTATTAAGATAATTTAAAATTATTACGATTAACAATAATGCATATCTATACCAAAACTAATAGTGTCTTTTAAAATATCCCCCTTTTTAAAGCCCAAAATTATGGCCTTACAAATGTATTAAAAATGTCAATGAAAACGAAAATTATAAAATACTTAAATATTATGGTGCAAACGACGTTAATTAAAACAGACATATGCAAATTATGTAAAAAAAGGTAAATCTTTTCAATATTAATTCAATTCTGTTAAGAATTTATTTTTTTACAAAACGATGCCTAGTTTCTGTAGGAAAATAAAAAATCTTAAAAGAATTACATACCCTCGTATTTGAATTTCTAATTTTTTAATCTGTTACTTAAAAATTAATTTTATATTAAATAAAAAAAATATATCTCAAAATGTCTAAATTGTTCAAAACATATTAGGTATACCAAAATTATGTTAGATTTCACCAGAAATTTGGCATTAATTTCCAAAGCCTTATTTTAATTGCTTCTAGCTCTAAAGTAACTTCTCTAATTTATATCTTAGTATGCTATTTTGTCGTTATATTTATACTGTTGACATATTTTACATTAAATATATCATAAGTCACATTTACCAAAATTTAAAAAAACAAAGAAATATAAAAATTAAAATATATGTAATATAAATGTTGTAAAATGCAAAATATTAGTTATTCTATCGCTTTACGAGTTTTGAAAAATATTTTCAAAAACATTGACCATTTAACTAAGAAGAAACAACTACTGCCCGGGCTATGTGCCCTGACGGATATTGAATTAAACTTCAAAGTCAAATGGGGTTGGCATATCTTAACAGATAATTTAAAGCAACCATTTTAGTTTGCAGTTAGAATAACTATATTTACAACATTTGTTCATTAATAACTCGCTTTATTAAGTAAGACACTATTACAGTTTTCTGTAATAATACTTTAATAGTATCAAGATCAAGGTCTTGTTGTCAAATCGAATTTTGGTTTGCAATTAGAGGTGAAGATGTCACTACTATCACGGCGTTTACACTTTCGTTACTGAAAGTAATATATCGTTCGTGATTTTAGTTGAATCTTCAATCAGCGATTATGCCCTAAGCTCCCTGACGGATAACATATACCTTGTACTGATAAGGCCCAATAGGCCGAAACCGGTCTACAAGTTATGTTATCCCTTTTAACTGCAAACTAAAATGGACGATTTAAATTATCTGTTAAGATATGCCAACCCCATTTGACTTTGAAGTGTAATTCAATATCCGTCGGGGCACATAGCCCTGAAAGTAGTTGTTTCTTCTTAGTTAAATGGTCAATGTTTTTGAAAATATTTTTCAAAACTCGTAAACCGATAGAATAACTACTATTCTGCATTTTACAACATTTGTTCATTAATAACTCGCTTTATTAAGTAAGACACTATTACAGTTTTCTGTAATAATACTTTAATATGTAATATATTAATTGTTTTTATAATTAATTTTTTATAAAGGTTACTTTTTTGTACATCTCATACAAAGTGTTTACTTTTAAATAAACCTTTACAATTTATATTGCAATATGCTCCATTTTATAAGGAGTTATACATTTTACATACCTAAACTCCTATAGCGCATTCACCAAAAATTTAAAAGAAAGTGCTTTCACCAAATTTTAAAAGTAGCGTATTAACCAAAATGTTTTTTTTTCAGTTATTTATGATTTTTTTTTTCAATTTATGTAAAGTTTTAAGAAATTGATAAATTTAAATTTTTTGTATTAATTTTAGGATTTTTAAACGTTATTTTTATATTTCTAAAAGTTTGAACAAATGGTGTTCCAATATATGTAACCCTTTCTGTTGACGCTTTTTTACTTTTTATTTTTCAATTTCTCTGGATTTCCTAGAATGTTTATTGTAATTTGTTGTGTTGTCATTATTATATGGGGAAATAAATTTCATAGCGCATCCACCAAAATTTAAAAAATGTCACGTTCACAAAAAATAAAAATTTACATTTAATAAAATGCACGAGCATTCACCATAATATTAAATTTAGTCACCAAAATGTAAGCGCATTCACCACAATTCAAAATTGACGTTAAAACTGAAAATTTTTACATTCATATTATTCTAATATTAAAATTGACGTAGTCATTTTATTAACTTAAATTTTTTTTTGAAATATTACTTGATTGGACGACATTAAGTTATAGATCAACCTATTTCATTTATATTTATGTTCAAAATAAATAGAATAATTTTAATAGAAAAAATGTATAATAAATAAAGCTCTTGCAGATTCAATTATATAACTTAATTTACGTTCAAAAAAAATAAAAATTTACATTTAATAAAATGCATTCACCATAATATTAAATTTTTTCACCAAAATGTAAAGCGCATTCACCATAATATTAAATTTATTCACCAAAATGTAAAGCGCATTCACCACAATTAAAAATTGACAACAAAAATGAAATTTTTTACATACATATATATTCTAATATTAAAATTGACGTAGTCATTTTATAACCTTAAATTTTCTTTTGGAATATTACTTGATTGGGCCACATTTAGTTATAGATCAACCTCTTTAAATTATTTTTATGTTCAAAATAAATAGAATAATTTTAATAGAAAAAAATGTATAATAAAAAAAGCTCTTGCAGATTTAATTATATAACTTAATTTACGTTCACAAAAAAATAAAAATTTACATTTAATAAAATGCATTCACCATAATATTAAATTTATTTACCAAAATGTAACGCGCATTCACCATAATATTAAATTTATTCACCAAAATGTAAACGCCTTCACCACAATTAAAAATTGACGACAAAAATGAAATTTTTTACATACATATATATTCTAATATTAAAAGTGACGTAGTCATTTTATTACCTTAAATTTTCTTTTGGAATATTACTTGATTGGGCCACATTTAGTTATAGATCAACCTCTTTAAATTATTTTTATGTTCAAAATAAATAGAATAATTTTAATAGAAAAAAATGTATAATAAAAAAAGCTCTTGCAGATTTAATTATATAACTTAATTTACGTTCACAAAAAAATAAAAATTTACATTTAATAAAATGCATTCACCATAATATTAAATTTATTCACCAAAATGTAACGCGCATTCACCATAATATTAAATTTATTCACCAAAATGTAAACGCCTTCACCACAATTAAAAATTGACGACAAAAATGAAATTTTTTACATACATATATATTCTAATATTAAAATTGACGTAGTCATTTTATTACCCTAAATTTTCTTTTGGAATATTACTTGATTGGGCCACATTTAGTTATAGATCAACCTCTTTAAATTATTTTTATGTTCAAAATAAATAGAATAATTTTAATAGAAAAAAATGTATAATAAAAAAAGCTCTTGCAGATTTAATTATATAACTTAATTTACGTTCACAAAAAAATAAAAATTTACATTTAATAAAATGCATTCACCATAATATTAAATTTATTCACCAAAATGTAACGCGCATTCACCATAATATTAAATTTATTCACCAAAATGTAAACGCCTTCACCACAATTAAAAATTGACGACAAAAATGAAATTTTTTACATACATATATATTCTAATATTAAAATTGACGTAGTCATTTTATTACCCTAAATTTTCTTTTGGAATATTACTTGATTGGGCCACATTTAGTTATAGATCAACCTCTTTAAATTATTTTTATGTTCAAAATAAATAGAATAATTTTAATAGAAAAAAATGTATAATAAAAAAAGCTCTTGCAGATTTAATTATATAACTTAATTTACGTTCACAAAAAAATAAAAATTTACATTTAATAAAATGCATTCACCATAATATTAAATTTATTCACCAAAATGTAACGCGCATTCACCATAATATTAAATTTATTCACCAAAATGTAAACGCCTTCACCACAATTAAAAATTGACGACAAAAATGAAATTTTTTACATACATATATATTCTAATATTAAAATTGACGTAGTCATTTTATAACCTTAAATTTTCTTTTGGAATATTACTTGATTGGGCCACATTTAGTTATAGATCAACCTCTTTAAATTATTTTTATGTTCAAAATAAATAGAATAATTTTAATAGAAAAAAATGTATAATAAAAAAAGCTCTTGCAGATTTAATTATATAACTTAATTTACGTTCACAAAAAAATAAAAATTTACATTTAATAAAATGCATTCACCATAATATTAAATTTATTCACCAAAATGTAACGCGCATTCACCATAATATTAAATTTATTCACCAAAATGTAAACGCCTTCACCACAATTAAAAATTGACGACAAAAATGAAATTTTTTACATACATATATATTCTAATATTAAAATTGACGTAGTCATTTTATTACCCTAAATTTTCTTTTGGAATATTACTTGATTGGGCCACATTTAGTTATAGATCAACCTCTTTAAATTATTTTTATGTTCAAAATAAATAGAATAATTTTAATAGAAAAAAATGTATAATAAAAAAAGCTCTTGCAGATTTAATTATATAACTTAATTTACGTTCACAAAAAAATAAAAATTTACATTTAATAAAATGCATTCACCATAATATTAAATTTATTCACCAAAATGTAACGCGCATTCACCATAATATTAAATTTATTCACCAAAATGTAAACGCCTTCACCACAATTAAAAATTGACGACAAAAATGAAATTTTTTACATACATATATATTCTAATATTAAAATTGACGTAGTCATTTTATTACCCTAAATTTTCTTTTGGAATATTACTTGATTGGGCCACATTTAGTTATAGATCAACCTCTTTAAATTATTTTTATGTTCAAAATAAATAGAATAATTTTAATAGAAAAAAATGTATAATAAAAAAAGCTCTTGCAGATTTAATTATATAACTTAATTTACGTTCACAAAAAAATAAAAATTTACATTTAATAAAATGCATTCACCATAATATTAAATTTATTCACCAAAATGTAACGCGCATTCACCATAATATTAAATTTATTCACCAAAATGTAAACGCCTTCACCACAATTAAAAATTGACGACAAAAATGAAATTTTTTACATACATATATATTCTAATATAAAAAGTGACGTAGTCATTTTATTACCTTAAATTTTCTTTTGGAATATTACTTGATTGGACCACATTTAGTTATAGATCAACCTCTTTCATTTATGTTTATGTTCAAAATAAATAGAATAACTTTAATAGAAAAAAATATATAATAAATAAAGCTCTTAAAGATTCAATTATATAACTTAATTTTCGTTCACAAAAAAATAAAAATTTACATTTAATAAAATGCATTCACCATAATATTGATACTGCTTTGTTTTTATTTTCATTCTAGATTATTGTTTAAATATTGGTTGTACATTGGTAAGGGGGTAATATACAGTTATTAAATATGGCATTTATGTTACGTTACGGTAAATATTAGTTTAATATGTATGGTGTCTTGTGAGTCTGTAAGAATTATTATTTGAAAATATAAATCTATATAGCCATAGTTGGGTATCCTAGCGCAGAATTGCCATGAACCAACCCACTGAATTTGAATGGTATAAAAAGATTAAAATCACCCAGTGCCACTCCCTCTTGGGTGGTATTGGGCGCGAGACGACGCCTCTACCGACGTCAATATCAAGTAATGCGTCGGACTGCCCCTTTTATCTCTAATAATTTAAAAAAATAATATTTTAAATATAAAACAAAAATATTTCTAAACTATTTCAAACATCTGTCTACCGGCTTTTTACGCGCCAAGGTCGATGCGTTAACTTGTGTGCTGCTGTATTGCAGGCAACGTAAATATAAACAAGAAGTGGGGATAACTGCGCTCACTCTACGAAAACGGAAGGACCTGAATCCAATGTTGCCAACTCACATTTCCCAAAGAGTTCATTGCTTGATAAGGCAGGATTAATTTCGTCGAGACATCATTAGATTTATGATAGGGAAGTTTTAGTCAGCTACATTCAATTCAAATTATTAAAAGTACTCAATAAATAAACGCACAAAAAATCTTTATTTATTTATTTATTTTAAAATCTATATAGAAATATGTTACCATAATCATTTATACAGGGTGTTAGTGAATAAGTGCGAAAAACTTTAGGGGGTGATTCTACATGAAAAAATAATGACAGTTTAAAATGTGAAAGGCTTTCGCAACCATTGTTTATTGTATCAATGGTTTTTGGGCTGTTAGGCCGGCGTCGATTGTCATGTTGACTTGACGTTTCGCCCACACGAGCGGTTGGCATCTTCAGAAGTTGCTTTCTGGTTGACAGTAGTTCGCAGACTGTGAACCAGAAAGCAACTTCTGAAGATGCCAACCGCTCGTGTTGGCGAAACGTCAAGTCAACATGACAATCGACGCCGGCCTAACAGCCCAAAAACCATTGATATAATGACAGTTTGCTGTATAACTTTTGTCCGCAAATACTTCGTTTTCGAGATACAGGGTGTTAAAGTTTTTCTTTTGAAGAAAAAATAGTACGACACTGAGATATTTCAAACTAAAAATAGTTTTAAAAATCCTCGTTTAATTTGTGCCAAAATATCTCTCCTATCTTTTTGTCGTATGGGGCGCCGTTTTTATGCAAAAAAATAAAACATCTTAACGCGCATTTTTTATTAAAAAGTAATAAAAAATGCGCGTTAAGATGCTTTATTTTTTTGCATAAAAACGACGCCCCATACGACAAAAAGATAAGAGGGATATTTTGGCAAAAATTAAACGAGGATTTCCAAAAAGATTTTTAGTTTGAAATATCTCAGTGGCGTACCATTTTTTCCTTCAAAAACATTGAGATCATTACCCGTATGCGCGCCAATGATAAACATAAAATTTTAAATTGCATGTCAAACAATTCGCAATAACTACCTCTTAACAACCACCAAATTTCATTTAAACATTTTTACCGGTTTCAGAGCAATACATAAATAGTTAGTTTTTAAGAAAAACTTTAAAATTTGCGGACAAATGTTATACAGCAAACTGTCATTATTGTTTCATGCAGAATCACTCCCTAAAGTTTTTCACACTTATTCACTAACTATAATATTTTTTTTTAATTGTATAATTTTTTTATAATCTTATACCATGTAGATACCTAAGTATCTTTAAGAAAAATAATACTTATTTTTTAAAATACATATTAGGTAAGACGATTTTTTGTTTAGTTTTTTATAGTAACTCATAAGAATGATTTTAGTTAAGTTTTGTAAAACATTGACAACCAAGCATGTTTCTTTCTGTTTTGCTTTAGTTGGTTTGTGAAGTCCTTTAACAGAAAACCTTTAAACAGATATTAAGTGCAGCAAGTCAACACTTTTAGTGAAATAAATGTTTAAAACTTTAATTAACGATTATATTATTACAGTAACACATACGTTTATAACGTATACTTTCAACGAGTTTAATTTTATTTTGTACCAGTCGGAAATTAATGTTACATACATTTTTAAATAAGATTTTTTTATTGTTAAAAATATTTTTACACAAATTAGAAAATGCTCTTAATTCGTTAGTTTTTTTTTGAAATTTTAGAAGGTATAAAAACAAGGATATATTAAAGAACATTAAGAAGATATTAAAAAAATATCGCATTTAGCAGGACACAAACCCACAACCTTTGCCTCTACGCGGCAACGCTCTAATAAGTAAGCTATGAATGCTTAGTAATTATTTTTTTTTGTGGTCGGTGGTCGTTAAATCTAACTGATGTTACATGTGACACTTATTTACTTTCTCCTTAAGTACAAATAGCAAGAAGTTAATGTATGTATACCTTCTAAAATTTCAAAAATCCCATAAAAGATATCTTAAAAAATAATCGTTTACTAAAAATCGTTAATTTTAGATATACTTTTAATTAATTTTTATTTAAAATAAGTTTACATGTACGATTTCTATATAATTCCAAAATTTATTGAACCTATGCCTATTATTGGTCGTTTTAGCAGATGAAGTGAAAAAACTCTTGCGATATAAAAAGAACACACATGCATACGACAGTTGTAACGATTGTATCGTTGGTTTTCGAACATTCCGTCCGGACTATAAATATTTTTAATTTATCTATTGTTATCACGTTGATACGAAAGGGGATAGGTAATTGGGATGGGCAGAATGGGTCACATCGTGAGTTTGTGATTTTATTTCGTTCACTTTATCGACGAATTTAAAGAAATTCAGAGCTTTTCCGACTATCTTTGTCCTTCTGTTTCTGGTGAGTAACATTTTGCCTTGGTTTTAATTTTAGTAGTTAAAATAATCCAAAATGCGGTAAATATAATATCTTATCTATTTTACTAACATTTAAATTTTTCAAATACAATTGCTGTTGATTCAAGGTCAGTTTTTGTGGTATTTTAATATTTATACATGAAAGGTAATTTAATTTTTTCTCGAAATTTGGGAAGACTTGTAGCGATTGTGTTTGAAAATTATTACTTGAAAGTCGGAGTTTTGATTCCAATTTTATTAATAGGGTTATTGCCAACTAGAAGAAGGGCCCTATTAAGGACCAACAAATTGCTATCTGAAATAATTTCGCAGTTCGACGCCATTTTGCTGTTCCGATTCCACGTCGTAGGAAAATTTGACAAGAAGTCCCTACAGGGGAATTCCATGCTGTTCCGATTCCACGTCGTAGGAAAATTGACAAGAAGTTCCTACAGGGGAATTCCATTCCGTTTTGCTGTTCCGTTTCCATGTCGTGTGAAAATCCGTCTAGAAGTCCCTAGAAAGGTACCCCATCCTTCCTACTGCTCCGCTCCACTGGATCAAAACTCCATCAGAAGCCATCGGAACCAAACCAAGATAGGAGAAATAATTAATTAAATATTTTTAATTAAATTACTAATCTCTTTTAATGTAATAAATCATTTTAAACTAATCTTTCGAATTTTATTTGTGTGTCTGTACTTGGCGCCCTTTAATTAATGTTTGGAGAGAATCTAGTAGAACACAGAAGGAAGCCACGACCCACGGGAGCTAGCCTAGGGTACTTTTAAGGTTACACAGTTCAGCTAATAGCTAAATAATTTCTGGTTTTACATACTTTCGAATTTCGATATATGTGCATGTATACTCATTGCAATATAGAATTAAAGTTATTGTGTTTTCAAAATTTTAGAGTTATCCTTTTTTATAGGACATTCTGGTGATTGTATTGATCGAAATTAAATAGAGTTAAACTGTATATATTGTAATATTTAATTGTGAAAAAAATTTATGAATGTTCCAAAGAAAATTTTTAAAAATCAAAGACTGTTTAACGAAATTGAAATTTCGTAAAAAGTTGAAAATTGATGAAAAACTAAAAATTCTTATAAACCTAAAATCGATAAAAATCGGAAAAGGATGCAAAAAAGTGGAAAATATCTATATAACGGTTGACAATCTTATTTATTATTATTAGTATTTATGAATAAATTTATAAAAAGTATAGAAAAAGATGTAATTTATGAGAGCTCTTTAACTCATTTTAACCAACAAAGTAAAAGTATTGCTTTTATCGGCCAGTGTCACGAATGTCAAGTTTTTTCAACTATTTTTATTATGGGACGTTGAACGAAGAAAAAGCTTCAAAAAAACATTTCTGGCAATATTGCTCCCTTAGGCAGTGAGAGAAGAACATAAACGCATATGAAAATTTATTACGTTGCTCGCTTATTACTGCATACATACAGCTATACAATATAAATTTAAGGAATCACAGATAAATTCTAGCGATCATAAAACCAAAAAACCTTACACTGTTTAATAATTATGTAAAAAAATTCTAAAAATACAAAAACAGACTGGAAAAACAATAATATTTCATCATAAAGAAATTAATCAGCCATTAAATTATGAAAACTGCAATAAAAATTAAAAAAAAAATACATCACCTTTAAAAAGAAAAATGCACTAAAAAGCAAAAAAAAATAATCTTTATTTCTTAAAAAAATTTTAAGTAACTTGGCATCTGATTTCAATTTCCTTAAAATCGGTTCCAATGGTTTAAAACTTTGTAAAAGTTACTAACATTCAAAACCTAGATTTAATAGCTAAGATTAAAATTGTGAGTAAATTGCCATTAAAGCCGACTTGAGGGTAATCGAAATCAGATGCCTAGTTGCCACAATTTTTTTAAGAAATAAAGATTTAATTTTTGGAACGAAGTTCCCTTTCGGGCGTTACGTCCAGTTACGACTGAGGCTAGAGGCTAGCCGAAAAAAATTCAGACCAAAAATTGTCACGACACACGTCTGTCTGTCTCTCTCTCTCACAGACCAAAAAATATAAAACTCTCTCTCTCTCATAGACAGATATATTACAATTAAAAAGACACTACTTTAAATGAAAAGAAAATGTACATTAAAAAGAAAATACTGTAAAAAAAATAATTACCTATAATAGTATTATATTTTATTTCATCATGTTTTTATGAATTAATAAATTCATAAACATTTTAAAAATAGTTCGTAACTCGACTAGTTAGGTACGTCAAAGTACCTTAACTGTCAGTTACTGTCTAATATTTGTATTTTAAAATTTTGAATTAAATTGTTAATTCCTGTTTTAAATTAAATTGAAATAAAAAGTAATTCTAGATATATGTATGTTATCTAAACCTCTGGTATTGTATAAATAGACACTTTTGTTAAAAGAAACAAACTGTTGAAAATATTCAGGTGATAATGGATTTACTATTTTTTATTTTGCTTTGAATAGTGTAGTGTCGCGACTTTGTTAAGTTTATACAGGTTTTTTGTAGATAATAAATAACGAAATAATAGAAAATAATAACAATAATGTATCCTGACAGTGTTTCTGCACAAGTTCCGGATATTGCTGATAGAGTTAGGTAAGTAGAGATTTAATACAGACAATAATAAATGCTTATGTATGTATAAACACTTTTTTGTGTTTACAAATTACAATTCCTTCACTAATTAATCGAAAGGAACTTCGTTCCATCCGGGTGTCCCTTGACACCTCTCACTTTTTGGAACGAAGTTCCCTTTCGCGCGTTACGAACAGACGCTAGGAGCTAGCCAAAAAAAATTCATACCAAAAATTGTCACGACACTATGACACGACACGCATGTTTCTCTCTCTCTCACAGACCAAAAAATAAATAACTCTCTCTCCCTCTCTCTCATAGATAGATATATAACAATTAAAAAGACACTATTTTAAATTAAAAGAAAATGTATATTAAAAAGAAAATACTGTAGAAAAAATAATAATTAACTATAATAGTATTACATTTTATTTCATCCTGTTTTTATAAATTAATAAATTCATAAACATTTTAAAAATAGTTCGTAACTTGACTATTTAGGTACCTACGTCAAATTACCTTAACTGTCAGTTACTGTCAAATATTTTAATTTTAAAATTTTGTATTGAATTGTTAATTCCTGTTTTAAATTATAAAAAGTAATTCTAAAAAGATGTGTTATAAGCTCTGGTATTGTATAAATGGACACTTTTGTTAAAAGAAACGAACTGTTAGGTAAGTAGAGATTTTATACAGACAATAATAAATGCTTATGTATGTATAAACACTCTGTTGTGTTTACAAATTCCTTCACTAATTAATCGAAAGGAACTTCGTTCCTTTCGGGTGTCCCTTGACACCTCTCACTTTTTTTTTCAAATTTTTATTTTATCATTTTTAGTTGCTACTTGTCTTTGTCGGATGTGGGCGTAAATTCATGATCTAGCATCTTTAAATCCTTCCGAATACCAATTATAAATCAAATTAAGTTGTTAAATAGGTAGTCAGTACAAAATTCGCCATATCGAATAGTTAAGAATCAACCAAAAAGTATAATTTACTCCTTTTAAAATAGCCCAATATTGATATTAAACTCTATCGCAAAAAAACTTTTTTGATAACCGCACCAAATTTGATTGTGAGATAATTGCGTACATACATAAATACAGGTCAAGCTAAGAACCCACCTGTATTTCTTCTTCTTCTTATGTACCATGTCCTTTCAGGACGTTGGTTACCAACAAGGCTAGTCGTATTTTAGTGTACATGAGTGTACATGAGTTGATTTTTTACCAGTCACGTAGGTTTTTTAGCCATGACGTTTTTCTTCGGCCTGGTCCTCGGCTGCCATCTATTTTGCCCTGAATGATGTTTTGTAGGAGCCGGTATTTTGTTCCCCTCATCACATGGCCGAAGAACTCTAATTTTCTCTTTTTTATAGTGGAGAGTATCTCAGTGGTCTTATTCAAGCGCTGCAATATTGTCGTGTTGGTGATCCTTTCAGTCCATGTGACTCTTAGTAATCTTCTGTAGGCCCACATCTCGAAGGCTTCTAGACTTTTCTCTTCGTTTTTTGTGATGGTCCAAGCTTCTATTCCATATAGCAGTGTGGAGAATACATAGCACCTCAGCAGTCGAATGCGTAGGGATATTTTTAGATCTCTGTTACTTAGAAGGTTACTCATTTTCCTGAAAGCTGCTCGTGCCTGTTCTATCCTTGATCTGACTTCTGTGTGGCTGTCTGCGTTCTCTGTTATTATACTGCCTAGATATCTAAATTGGCGCACTTGATCTAAGCACACGCCTTTGACTCTGATATCGGCTCTGACATTTTGTTGCTTGCTGACCACTAATACTTTGGTCTTTTTTATGTTTAGCGTTAAGCCCGCAGCATCGCATCTTTCCACCACTTTATTTAAAATCAATTGTAGATCATCCTGGTTAGAGGCCAGCAAGACCGTGTCAACAGCGTATCGCAAGTTATTTATCGATTCGCCATTAATGATAATGCCCGTCGCTATTTCCGAGAGTGCATCTTTAAAAATTCTTTCTGAATATACGTTAAAGAGGAACGGGGACAGGATGCAACCCTGTCTTACTCCTCGTTTGATGTTTACTTCTGGTGTATCCGTTCCCTCCACTCTGACTGTCGATGTTTGGCCCCAGTATAAATTTGCAATTATTCTGATATCCGCTCCGTCCAATCCAATTAGCTTGAGAGTTTCCACCATTATATTGTGTTTAACTCGGTCGAACGCTTTTTGAAAGTCTATAAAGCAGGCATACATATCGACTGACATATCACGGCTTCTTTTTGCAAGGACATTGATACCGAATAGTGCTTCCCTGGTACCGAAACCGTTGCGTAACCCAAATTGTGTGTCGCTTAAGTAATTCTCACATCTTGCATATATCCGACCATGAATGATTTTCATAAATATCTTCAACACATGATTCATTAGACTAATAGTTCTGTATTCATCGCACTTTTTAGCCGTGCTTTTCTTTGGTATTGTTATGAACGCAGATTTCAGCCAATCGTTTGGGATTTCACCGCTAGAGTATATTTTGTTGAAGAAAGCGGTGAGTGTTTTGAGGCCGTTTTGGTCGTCTATTAGCTTGTATATCTCACAAGGAATCTCATCTGGCCCTACTGCTTTGCGGGTTTTTGAGCACTTACTAGCGTATTCTACTTCTCTGTTTGTGATTGGTGGACCTTCTGTGTCATCCAAAACCGGCGGTGTTATTGTTCTATCGTCTTCAAATAGTTTTGTTATGTACTTTGTCCATTCTGTTATTTTTTGTTGGAGTCCTTGTACTATTTTTCCGCTTTCATCGTACAGTATGCTCCGTGTTCTGTTTGATCTTAAGTTGCCAGTTGCTTCCTTGATCTTTTTATACATGTTGAAGGAATCATATGCCGCTTCTAGATCCTCAATTTCCTTGCACTGGCTGGCCCAGTAGGAGGCTTTTTCTTCCCGGATTTTTTGTCTTATTACTAACTGTTTGGCCTTATAAGCGTTTTTGTTCTGTTTTAGTAGCCTACGTTCTTCCATTAGATCCAAAATTTCCTTCGTCATCCATGGTCTTTTCTTATTTTGCGGTTTGCATTTAAGGTTGCTTAAGCAGATGTTCTTTATTGCTGGTCTTATTTTGTTCCACTGGGTATCAGCGTCTGTTGCACTATCATTATGGGATGCTAGACATTCGTGTAGTTGTTTTCGAACTATTCCTTTTGTGGGTTCCACTTTTAATAGTGTGCGGTCTATGCTAATTTGATTTTGTTTTTTAGTAATTATCTTTAATTTTACTTGCATTACCGCTACTAGAGGGTTGTGGTCTGATCCGATGTCTGCTCCAGGGTATGTCCTGACAGATTTTATGCTGTTTCTAAAACGTTGCTTTACCAGTATAATGTCAATTTGATTCCGGACGGTGCCTTCCTCCGTTTCTACGTTTTACTTCCATGTGTACAATCTTCAACCTGTATTTGAAGTCGGCTAAATATCGAATTTGTTTAATTAAAAATTATAGAATTTATTCTAATAAATGGTGAATGCGCCACCAGTTTTGAAGTTATACTTCTATTCATGCACTCGGTGGAAAAGATTGTGTACAGTTAAATGGGAAAAACCATTACATATGTAATGGTGTGAGTAAGAGAGAGACAGAAACACTTATAAGGTATATTGATCGGTAAAAACAAAGATGAAATATTTACCACATGTTATTAGTCATAACTATAAGTCCTTTGAATACCGTTTCAACATTCAGTACATTGAAAAGGGATAGATATACAAAAAACAGTCTGAACTAATGTACGAATATCATAGTGACGGACCACATGATTAATTGACAGATTATTTTATAATTCTGTCACGTAAGTTAAAATATTAAGTTTAGTATTTTATATTAATAATATTCAGTAATGAGTATTGTAGTCTAAAATACCGTCACATGGTTGCAGTATATCCTGGACTATGCTTTTGAGGTTAGCTACATAAACAGAGTTTTTACGAATAGTCGAGGAAATAAAGCACCAAAACCTCCGAATTTTGTAACGTAAGATGGATCGGAATGCGTTTTTTGGCATTGGATTCGTTAAAGTATCAGGAAATTTGTCGCTATATTTTATAATGTAAACATGGAAATTGCATTTCTGCATTCGAAAAGTACATTCCGAACAGACAATAGAGAGAAAAATTACAACTCGGTAAGTCTTGCTGAAAATGGGTACAATTTATATACTCGGGGTTTTTGGAGTCGCTGAACACGAATATCACGATTCCGAAAGTCTCCGCGGCACTTGGTGTCTAGGGTATTTACCTCTTCTCCTGGGGTTTTATGTAAATTCTATACGAAATCAGTGCACACTTGGTAGGTACTCGGTGGTTTTCGCTTACCACGAATATCATATAATGAGTTTGCTAAATCATTCGCATACAAATTTATGAATCGATGCGCGTGCATAGAAGTATAACTTCTGCCAGCAGTCTCAGTGACTGCCACACTATTTTTTTTATAATGAAGACAGTTTATATACAGGTAAAACTCAGAAGCTGGATTAATTTCTCCGAGATTTAGTAATAATAAATTTTGAAAAAATCATGGGACTTCTCTTGATTTTATCTATGATAAAAACCTCCGACAATTCCAATTTTTACCATAATACGTCTTTAATCGCAACAGTAAAAAAAAAATAATAGATATAGTTTTTAATAACACTTTAACTGTCACCATAACGATTTTTTTAATTACTGAGTTCTTCTAAACAAGAACTCTATTAATTTGTTGCTGTTTTGATCTTATCATATATTTGTTTAAAAAAATTAAATTATTTATTAGTGAAAATATAGGTATATGCGAAAATATAAAGGGTGTTTACACACATAACCACACGATTACATGCCAGGATTATCATAATGATACTGAAACTAGGTATTAATTAATCATTTAATATAGGTCTATACTAAATCTATTGATATATTGCAAACAAATACATCATCATAAATTAAAGGACTTAAAATTACTAAATCGGGTATTTGAAAACAAATAGCTTTGATTGATGCAACCAATAAACATTCAATCAAATCCCATCAATGTTATCAAATACATTTAAATCTTTTATTTAAACAAAATCTTAAACAAAAACAGAATTCTAATAGAACCTATTATAAAAAATTAAAATTTCGGTCAGTAAACCAGTTAATCATAACCCACATTAGAAAAATTGTTACTACAATTAATAAATCTACATTTTCTTTAAGATTCCTTTTAATATGTTTCTTATCTGGATAATTTAAGGAAGACTATACTTTTACGCTGTAACTAGATTTTATTTCTCTGGATTGTAAAGACATATACTTATGTAAATTTGGTTTCTAAATTTACAAAAATTACAACCGTTTAAAGCTACGTTGTTATCGGTCTTTAAGTTCTACAGAAAGATCCTGGTCTACGGTTTGAAGAAGTCTTAGGGAGAGCAGGGAAATTTTGATTTTCGGAATTATTCAGGGTCTTCTATTCCAGTGGATATATGGAGGGTCCTCTGGGCGGTGATATTGGTACCCTGTATGGCCCGGAGAGCAGAAACCTAACCAACTGGAATATGAGATAGACAACAGGAAACAAACAACAAATGTATTAACCAATAAACAAGCAAACACAATAAATAATATGAAGAACAAACACACCAAAGGGTGACTCTCACAGACTATTTGTGTCATACCATTTCATACCCAGTTCATATTTCACATAAAAAAAGTTAAAATGGTGTCGTGGGACACCAGGTAGGAACTAAGTAGAATCAACACATAACACTACTCGCTTGTGTATACGACTGTAGCGCCTGCGCACGTCTCATTTAACGGTTAATATATCAAAATCAGTAAAATCTTGGCGTTAAGAAAGAAGCTTTTTTAAAATTCAGGGTGAGCTTTAAAGAGTAATGTATACATTTATTTATTCTCACCTTTCCCAACTACTTTCAACTATCAAGATTTTTAAAAATTATATCTCATATTACTTTAACAAAAAAAGGTAAATGTTAAGAGATATATACAAAAAAAATGCATCGGCCGGGAATCGAACCCAGCTCATTTAACGGTTTTTCGTTACGGTTTTTTACTATTACATTTTTTCAGTTCGGTCACGCAGCAAAATCCCTATCTCCTCCAAGCCTGCCGTAGGGAACTTAGTTCCAATAATTCAATAAAATATAAAACCAATAAATTATTATGTAAAACTTCCCAATCATCATATGTAACATAAGAACCGTTCTTTCAACACGGTATATTTTCAATGCCCGAAAAAGCATCAAAAGTATACTTTTTAAATTTCATTTACAATAAATAATTTTTGTTACAAACGCGACGAATTAAATTCAATCCCTTATATTATATAATTTTTTATGTCATATATGGAGCACATATAATCCTTTCTTAGTTTTTTCTTTTCTTGGATGCTTTTTAGATCGTAATTCAGTTAAATTAAAGTTGACAAAACTAAACCATAGTTGGAAATACCCATTCCCCTTATCCTGTTTTTGCAAAATGCTAAATTCGTGTAAGGTAGCAAAGAGGAAAGCACACCCGAATCCTGGAAGATAGGCAACCGTTCTTAAAGTTAAATCCCTCCTAGTATCTGCTTGTCAGGCCGTGATTTAGCCCTGCATTTATAGAGGTTGTTCCTTTACAATGCATCGTCTGATTTATTACTAGGTTAGTTGAGCCCTTTTCCAGACTATAATTTCGGATTTTATTCTCACGTACACTATACATGCGGTGGTTTTTCCACTTTAATTTATTTTGCCTATAAAAGTTTTTCAACAGAAAATAATGATATATTATGCAAGTTATAAAGCAACAAAGAAGCTGATAAATAAGAAAATACTATAAAATTTAAGACATATATTTTTGTTTAGCAGATATATAAATAACATTTTTATAGTGTTGCGAACGAGGTATAAAAGTTACTACACACTAAATTATTGGAACAACCACCTATGCTGGGCCTATTTAAAAAAATATATAAAAGACTTATTTATATTTTTAAATTTTCAACAAATTCGTAAGAGTGTTTCATGAAAAGCATGTTAAGTTTCGAAATAATGTAATTCTATATAACTATACGTATACGTCCTCATCAGTAGGTATGTGTCGGTATACCTAAGATTTGAAACCAAGTTGAACTGTTTTTAAACAGCTTTAAAACAGTTTGAAATAGCTTTTAAACAGCTTTAAACAGCTTTTAAAAAGTAGTTTAACCATTTGGGATACGCAAGGCAAACTGTTTTTTTTAACTGTTTAAAAGCTGTTTGAAGCTGTTAAAAGCTGTTTTAAAGAGGTTGAAGCTGTTTAAAACTGTATAAAATCAGTTTAAAGCTGATTAAAAGCTGTTTAAAGAAGAGTTCAACCTGTTTTCAAAACGAGTTGGATTACGTAAGGCGCTAGCTGTCTGAGTGTGTCTGGCCAAAGTATCGGTATACCTACTCATATCCATAGCGTTTTTCTCTTACCGGGGGAGTAGGGTATATTATAGCATGTAAACTTTTCGTTAAAACGTAACAAAAAAGTTTAAACAAACTAAACTATTTATTCAAAAAAAACTAGTGTGGCAGTCAGTCGGACTGCCGGCAGAAGTTATACTTCTAGGCACGCGCCGGGATTCATAAATTTTTATGCGAATGATTTAGCAAAATCATTATATGATATTCGTGTTCAGCGACCTCAAAAACCTCCTAGTACCGAGTACACACTGATTTTGTATCAAATTTGCATAACATTTCCTGGAGACGAGGTCCGTCTTAAGTACCAGGTGTTCCGTCCTTCAACTAATAAGTTTTCGATCATTTTTAAAGGATTTACCTCCATACCATGTTTTGCCAAAATCATAGCTCCACTACGTTTATTCTGTACACGACAACAATAAGAGCTCGGGTCATAACCAAAGACACTTAGATGCTGAACCTCTTCTGTTAAAAGAAAGTGCTCAACCAAACAAATAGCACTGTATTTTATATTATGACGCATGGTCGCCATCATTTTCAGTTTCAGCACATGATGGACAGATGATTAAATTTTGACCAACTACTTTTGCGCCTCTTAGACGAACTAGGCAAGCAGGATGATACTGTTTTTCCCATTTGGTACATTTTAATTCGCCTTTTAGAGATTGTTTACAACTCGCGCATGTAATTTTCACATTTATATCATCATCACTCGGCACTATCAAATACCTATACATCAATGGCATCACTGTTAACTAATAAAACTTAATAACTACAAACACAGGCAAGTAGAAATAATTTTTTTTTAAAAATTAACTGTATTCAATTAAATAAATACTTAGAAAAATAAGTGATGTGTGTCCTTACTTCAAACACGAAAACTAAACAGTAAAACGATCAATGTACAAAAAAAGTGTTTACAAAACCCCATAGTGCAAAATATAATGCAACCATGTGACGGTAGTATGGACTACAATACTCATTACTGAATATTATGATTAATATTATTAATATAAAATACTAAACTTTATATGTTTACTTACGTGACAGAATTATAAAGTAATCTGTCAAACACAATGTAATACGTCACTATGATATTCCAAAACATTACCTCAGATTGTTTTTTGTATATCTATCTCTTTTCAATGTACTGATACCTTATATGTGTTTCTGTCTCTCTCTTACTCACACCATTACATATGTAATGATTTTTGCCATTTAACCCCACACAAATCCAGTGCATAAATAGAAGTATAACTTCAAAAAAAGAAACCAGTCAATTTAAAACTGTATAATAAATTATATGATATTCTCCTTTTCCACTACAATAACATTTATTTAATAGCAGTTCATTATATTATTATTAGGTATGTAAACAACTATTCTTTGGAGATACACCTTTTTAAACTCTACAGTAAAGTATCGTTTCAAATAGATATTTTGATCTGTTTGTTACTGATATTTGCATAATAGAAAATCGTAAACATCATATCACATAACAGGATTTTTCTTATAGACTTTATACACTTCAAACATATTTTGTTAAATGCACTGGAACTGGTTTAATAGGGCGCTTTGAAAAGTCGTTTCGATTCAACAAAGAACCTAATTATATTTTTTACAGCCAAGTTCATATTTCAGCTATATTATTATTATAGATTTAAATAATAAGGCTTGTTTTGGTGTCGAAGAAGTCCATTGATGAATACAAACCGCCGATCTGTTGATCTAATTTTAAATTAAAAGATTCTTATTTAGGTGCTTATTAGGGTTTAAATTTAAAAAAAAATTAAATAAAAAAATACAAATAAAACTATATTGGAGTATGATACCATTTGATCATATAAGATTATTTTTCCGATTGTATAGATATCCGTAGTCTGCCAGTCCAACATTTTCTCACAGATTCTCGGCCAATATTTCTAGCGATATTTGTCGATCGCTGATCCTACGTAAATATTTGTAGATTTATAAGTGAGACTACCTATAAACGAAAATTGTAAACTTTTGTTTAAAACGAGTTTTCTGGAGTTTATCGACAATGAAAAAAGAATGTAAATATTAGCATATAGTTAAAAAATCTATTTTTAAGCGTTTATGATGTAAATCTAGTAACAAATATTTAAATAACGTTAAATATAAATAATTTTATTAAATTTAATCACAACAGAAAATAAACCAATCAAATAAACGACAAATTTTAAATGAAATCATTATCATCATCATTAAGGCGTCTCATTCTCTAATGGGATTTTTGCCGTTCTTCTACATAGATCTATTTGATGAATCAGAGTCCGCATTCTTTATGGTTCTTTTTACAAATTAGGCGACTTGGCTTTCTCTACAATTTTCTTTCAATCTATTGTATTTGTACATATTGGTGCACAATAACGATACGTCGCGTCGCCAGGACTCTACAGGGAATCAACATCACCGCCTAGAGGAATTTCATACCCATCTCATGAATTCAGAAGATTAAGGCCCTCCTTTTCTTCTTACTTCTTTAAACCGTAGACAGGAACCTTCCTCTCCTGCAGGTCGATACAGGACAATATAATCTCCAAAATTGCACCACGTGGAATTACACACCAACACACTCATACTCACACCAAAAAGATTATTTTTGACAGTTTAGGCACTTTCCCAAAACCGGAAAACATCGAAACAGTCAGAATTACCAGAAAGCGAACACTGAATGGCACCGACGACTGATACTAACTACATCCCAGACTCCTTTATCCATCCCGAAAAGGACACCAAGTCCTACAGCAGGGTCCTTAAAACAAACACACATCACACTTCTGTTATCCTGTTCTTTTTTATTCCGATTTCTAGATTTTACGTTTTGGCAAAATCAGATACAATAAAACGTGTTACTTTTAGTAGTTTCTGTTAATTTAGTGAGTGGGAGTTAATACTTATAAATTTTTTGCATCAGCACAAGTAAGGTAAGTAACAGTACATTTTTTACTATTGCCCAAGTTTACCTCGTATATGTGTGTCGTTGTTTCTCTAGTATGTTAACCATTAGATTAAGACCATTCTGTAATATTTTACTGGTTTCTACCAACTATCAATACTTGCGATACCTAGATTTGTATTAAATTTCTGCAGTTTTTACTTCATTGTTGATCAGTTGTGTAGAAATCAAAAAGTAACTGTCTTTTTAGTTTCACTTCTATCTTTTTTTTATTTTTTTTTATGGTCAAGCACAAGCACTGCGGGAAAAATCCTTTAAGGCGCTCTGGGAGCGGTGCGTGTGCGAAGAAAGCGATTCACGTTGGTCTTGAATCGTTGGAGGTTATATTCGGTGGGAAATACGGCCTCAGAAAGGCCGTTCCACAGAGAGGATGTCCTCCAGAAGAAAGAGTTCTTAAACAATGATGATCGAGGAGTATTAACTTGAACCACATAGGGATGGGTAGAAGTGGTTCGTCGTGTATTTCTGCTATGAATTGCTCTAGGTGGAATCAAGCGGGCAATGTCAGTAGAACACTTGCCATGGAAATATTTGTAAAAGAGGGTCAAATCACCAACCTGTCTTCGATGTTCTAAGCTGTAGAGGTTCTTGGTTAGCTCGTAGTCACCGATTAGACGAATGGCTCTCCTTTGGATGGAATCCAACAACCGAAGGGTATGCTTCGGTGCAGAACTCCAGACATGAGAGCAGTATTCCAGTGATGGTCGAATCTGGGCTTTGTAGAGTGTCAAAAGTTGTTGTGGTGTATACAGCTTTTTGGTACGGAAAAGTACACCGAGTTTCTGAGAAGCTGTCTTGCGATGGTTACAACGTGATTATTATTATTAATTAAACTAAATTATAACATCATCATATAGAAATATGAATTCAAGATATGCTCCTCGTACCCTTCAAGCCACAGTAATCTTTATTTTTTCAAATTAGGTTATCTAACCCTATCCTGTTATTTTTTACTAGTGGTACTCGCAACGTCATTCGCGTGGCGTGTGATTGTTGTATAAAAATTTCTTACCCCACCCCATTTAAGGAATGGGAGAATAAATTTTATACATCAGATGTTAAGTTGAAAGAAGACAAATACATCTGTGAAAACCGCATTCGAATCGAAACAGTAGTTTTCATGTGATGCGCGCGAGCACAAACATACAGACAGACAGACAAAAAAATCTAACCACATTTTTGGGTTCTATTTCGATGTACCCGCGACGTCGTTCGCGTGGCGTGTTGATTTTTGTATGAAAATTTCTTTCCTCACCCCGTTAAAGGAGTGAGGGGAGAAAGTTTTATACACCAGATGTTAAGTTGAAAGAAGACAAATACGTCTTGGAAAACCGCATTCGAATGGGATCAGTAGTTTTCATGTGATGCGCGCACAAACATATACATTTCTACAGTTTTACAGTAGCTGTTACACATATATTATTACAAAAATAGGTTTCTTTAATTTTAATTAGATTTCCTTCTAAAATTGCTCATTAGTAAGTTTCTTTTGCGTAAAAATAATTATACACAATTTTTTTCTACAAATTGATGTAAGAAACTTTTAATGTTCAAGGAACCGTGAAAAGGACAAAAAATTTAACGCCAGACAAGAGGTAAAATTGAACTGTCTTCTTTTCGTTCTTATTAAATTAGGCCCTCTTCTCTTAGTTTCTTTTTCGTCGATAGTAGGGCTGCAAAAACATTTTTAAACGGTAAT
Source organism: Altica lythri (assembly GCA_964028335.1). Lineage (NCBI taxonomy): Eukaryota > Metazoa > Arthropoda > Insecta > Coleoptera > Chrysomelidae > Altica > Altica lythri. Next base: position 91,670,225 of record OZ034800.1, on the reverse strand, counting down.
TGTACTTTTATATCAAAATTTTTAAATATGCTTTTTTATTTAGAATATAATTTTTCTTTAATTTTTAAGTCTTTGTGCCATCTTTTTGTATAAAACATCGTTTAAAAGAAGAAATGACAATCAATTTTAAAGGATTCCAAAGCCAGTTTTATTCTAATTTTTTGATCTTAATTAGGTTATAAGTAGGTAAATATATTCAATTAAAACTCCTACCAAGGCATCTGTACTTGTGTGGTTAAAGGTCGCAGATTCAAGTCCTGCTAGATATGATTTTTTTCTTAATATTTCTTTGTTGGTCCAATTTTTAAATTTCGAAAACCTTTTGTTTATTATTTGTCAACCCAAATTTTCTAACTACATTTATTTTTACTGTTTTTTTATTCTTACATGTAAACTCTTTAAATATTGCATTTAAATCAAGTTGTTAGTAAATTCTACAAAGCTACCAGACTAATATGTCTTCTGGCATAAGGTTTAAAGAGATAGCTCAGCCCCTGCATAAGTTTGACTCAAGTTTTTTGGTATTGATTAACATAAATACAAGGAACACATAGACGGGTAATAAAATGGTTAAAAAACAATATACAAAGAGTTTTTATATTTTTTTAATTTATATCTTTTTGAATATTATCAAATAAAAAACATCCGTAGACGTGATTTTATACTGTCGTTTACTACAGGAAAATTATGGTTTAAAAGACTAATGTAAGGGTAACCGTAGGTGTCTACTCTTTGCCATCTATAAAATATGAAAAAAATTTGTATATGGACTTAACCCCGATTTTATAAAGTCCCTTACATTTAAGGATATTTTGTGTATCCTTTGTGTGTCATTTTTCACGAATTTAGCGTAAAAAATGGCAAGCAAGATCGATACAGAAAAGAATGAGAGGTAGACCTAGGAAAACTTGGAACGACGTAGTGGCAGCATGTTTAAGAGATAGAGATAATTCATCCATTTCGTAAGTGTTCAGAATTCGTCTTTGCGCTTCATATATGGTATCCGTCATCGTAATCTTGTCTCTGGTCCCTGATAATTTAGAAAACAGTCCTACTACCTTCCGAGCTTCTGTGCTTAAGAGTACATTAAAACACGCCATAATTTAGCCAGAATATTTATTGCCTTCTATAGCCAAACTGTTTAAAGGCTGTACAATTACCACGTTTGATTTCAGAAGTCTCTTAAGAAACTTGCTTAATACACCAGAGTAACTTTGCTAATAGAAAAAGAAGGAAATATTACTCTTTTTTATCAGACCTTATCCTAAAGAAATACTGTATTATAGATGAAATTTAAAACAGTAAAAAGAAACTCAAAACAGCTTATAGGAAAAACACTCCAGGTCAAAGACAAGCAAAAAAGTCAATACAGACTTTACTGCGTGACTCTCAACTATTCTCATAGCTAGCATCTCTGTAAAATGAGCAAAGTGTACAATGAAATATGCAGATTCTCTGGCTAAACATATTATCTGTAACTGCAGAGTAATTGGTCGTTATTGACACAAATATTTGTGACAGGCCTATTCACGTTACAAACCTACGTCCTAAGCGAATAATAGACTTCTTTAAAACTTTAGATCTTATGAACCCAGAAATGGATGTAGTGTATTTATTGTTTTTGGACTTTACTCCTTAAGAATCGGTTATTGATATAAGGCGCCCGGTATGAGAAAAATGTGAGGAGTGAAATCTACTGAACGAATGACCTCGTTACGTTTTTGGTGCGCAACCTATCGTGCGCAACTTTCTAATTTGATTTAATCGTGGGTAGTGTGTACCCTTACTTTGCCTATACTTTTATAATGCTTTCTCTTACTGATGGCAAAACACGATTTACTTATATTGCTGTTTTTGGTAATAAATATCAATAATTAAAATATTGTTATTGTGAAATTATAATATTTATAATTATATTTTGCTATAGTGAAGTAAAAGTATTTTTAAATTTACTATGGCAGAAAGGGGTGTAGATAATATTGCCGGAAGTTCTGAAAAACACGTGGCTGCCAGGTACGTTATAATTCATGTATTATCTGTATGAGCATTTATGATTTGTATTCATTGAATGTATAATAATCATTAATGTAGTTTATATGATTATATATATATGAGAACAACATACAATTAGATATTTAATCCAATATGAATTACCAAGCGTATCCACGTAAAATAGACAATTTCTAACCTAACCAAAAATTAATTTTTTTTTCCGATATCTATAAATTCCTTAATAGTCGCGTCAAAATAGGCCTAAAAACCCAAAAACTTAAAACTTTGGTCGGAAAGGTCCGATCGAGCTAATTTTTTTTTAAATATTCATTGAGACCTCAGATTCAAAGTTGTAAAAAATCTGGATGCCGCTCGGCCCCCTTCCTTCCCCCAAATTCGACCCAAGTTGGGGGGTTTTCAAGACATGATGAGACTGCCCTCCCAACCCGGCCAAATGTTCCACTTGGGGGTTCTGAAGTCCCCTCCATCCATTTCTTCTTTAATGTCGCCTTTTCGACCTTCCCAGAGGCGTCTAGAAGGGCCTCCAAGGGTCCAAAATATAAGATATCTACAGAAATGTGCTTGACTGTAATATTGGGTCAGGGGGATTCCGAAGGGTGGGTATCTCATTTCTGTCGAAAATTAAGGTTTTTTAACCCATTAGGGCCGTATAAAAAGAGGCCCATGGTGTCTCAAAATTATGATTACGCGGGATTGAATTTCAGTGTACAGAATTGGTACGATCAAGTGTTATAAGGCTACCAACCCTTTATTTAAGCAGCCTGCGATTCTGTGACCCATCCAGGGGTGGACAAAAGGGCTGAATTTGTGACCCTTAAAACCCCGCCCGCCCATACCTGGCTGCGACAGGGTATAAGATGGTCTCAAAAAGGCTAAGGGGACTACTCGCTGGGCAGATTATATCCACTTTTCACGTTGGTATCAAATCCAATCAAATCACATTTTTTGGGCCTTGGCACCCCTTTTGTCCACCCCTGGATGGGTCACAGAATTGCAGGCTGCTCAAATAAAGGGTTGGTAGCCTTATAATACTTGATCGTACTAATTCTGTACACTGAAATTCAATCCCGCGTAATCAAAATTTTGAGACCCCATGGGCCCCTTTTTATACGGCCCTAATGAGTTAAAAAGCCTTAATTTTTACAGAAATGAGAACCCCGCCCTTCGGAATCCCCCTAACCCAGTATGGCAGGCCGAGCACATTTCTGTAGATATCTTATTTTTGGACCTTTGGAGGCCCTTCTAGACGCCCCTGGGAAGGTCGAAAAGGCGACCTGACCGAAGAAATAGATGGAGGGGACTTCAAAACCCCCGAGTGGAACATTTGGCCGGGTTGGGAGGGCAGTCGCATCATGTATATACCATCTTGAAAACCCCTCAACTTGGGTCGAATTTGGGGGGGGATGGGGGGTCTGAGCGGCATCCAGATTTTATACAACTTTGAATCTGTGGTCTCAATGAACATTTAAAAAAAAAATGAGCCCGATCGGACCTTTCCGACTAAAGTTGGAAGTGAAAACCTACTTTGACGCGACTATAAGGTTATTATAATTTATTTTATGAATAATTTTTTGATATCAATAATTATAGTCAATAATTCGATAACATTATCAAAAAAATTAGTTATAATTATTTCAGTTAATTTCAGTTAAATAAGCTCTTTTTACGTCTGTTTTGACAATCGTACTCCAGTCGTGCTTCGGAGCTGACACACACAATTTTTTTAAATATATTTTTGTTACCCATATTGTTGTTTACGTGTCAGTGTTTGCAACTTTTATTTCTTATTTCATACTTTAATAAAAACACTATACCTTGAATTTGTTTTTATTAAAGTATCTATCAATAAATATGAATGGTTTAAATTTAGAATTTGCTTATTTTTCTTTTGCATCCTTGGAGTATTGGAAAGTAATTTTGTAGTTAGATGAATCCAGATGGAGACAGTAAATAAATTTCCTTCATAAGAATCGACAGTGTCACAATGCGATAAAGTTATTTCTTGCTTCCAATAAAATATTCCGAGCGCGTTTGAAAAGAATATTTCACAGTCGATATAAAGAATGAAAATATTTGGATATACAAAAGAACACATTTTGAATGATATCGGAAAATATTGCCAATATGGGCGTCTTATTTATACAGACTACTCGCATGGTTTACTATTTCTCCTGCAATTTATTCCTCCTTTTTGTATATGCAAGAAATAACCCACATAAAAATCAGTTTTACATCACAGAATAAACATAAAGACAGTTCTTGGTACAATTTTGCTGTTTCCAATAAGGTATTTACACTGGTTGTATAACGATAACGATAACGATAACTTCAAAATTAAGGAGGTCCTTTCGCTGCAGAATAGTCAAAACAACTGTTGTAGTCAATACTCGATAAATTAAAATAAAAAACCCCTAAAAATTCCTAAAATTAAAAAATAAATAGTATATGAGGCATTGATAATTGAAATTTTGAAAATTAAAAAAAAAATAGTTAAATACAGAAGTTAATTTGACTCTTGTAAATCAGCTGTTAATATCCTGTCTGTGATTTGACAACGCTGTCTCACGTTTATCCACACCTTAAACACGTAAGCTTTAGCTGTCAATGTAGTGAACGAGTAAATTAAATAAAAATGATTAATCATAATATTCGAATGTCTCGTGGCAAGGATGATTGTAAATTTGTGAGTCTTAAACGTAACAATGGTGTGATAATGTAAGTGCAAAAAAAAGAAAAGTTTACATTGAAGTATTCAATGGTTTGAAGTTCGCGCGCTACGCAACGTTGCCAAATGTTTTGACTCCATTTTAATGTAAGTTACTTGAGATTTTTTTGTGATTTTAATTATTAATTTCTCAGTAAATTGCCCGGTGACTGATATATTTTATTGCAAAAAAAGGAACCTGGATATTTCAAAAATCTAATTTTCAGTTTTTCTTTATTCCATCTAATCGGTAACTGATAGTATAATTCGAGAAATATCGTTAAGGTCTCACTTTCTCATAAGACTCTGTACAAATACTAACATTTTAAAACATTTTTTTTTTCAAAAATTTGCACGGTAAGGTATAATTAAAACTTCACTATTCAATAAATAAGGCCTTTAACTATTAGAAAAAAATTAAATTTATTCATAATCTAATATTTTTTATTTAACATTGGCGGCGAAAGGACCTCCTTAAAATGCTTTCCATATTTTTTGTGAATTAATATTAACGTCTGTAAACATTTTATTTCATTATTCTAATCTCGTAAAATTTTAATGAAATTCAATTAAGTATAATTAAGTAATTTACTATTTACTATATATACTTCCTTCGTTGCTTTGAAATGAATGAAGTAGAAGTTCGAAATTAAAGGGAATATAAGAGGTATTAATAATTCAAAGCGTTTATTCAGTTTTTTTGTGCGGACCCAACTGATGGCTGATTTAATCAGATGCATCTATCAAAACCCTTTAATTTTGTGTATAACAAAGGTCGGTGTGCAATTTAAGAATTCAGCGTTAGCGAGACTAGAGAGAGGTAAAGGGGTGAATACTGACAAAACATTCATTATGCAGTTTTGAACCCTCGTCAACGGGTAGACTGAACGTTTTTCAGTTTTCTTATTAATGAAATCTTGGGTTTCTAATACTCTACAAGCTTTTACAAGTCAAAATTTTAATATTTAAAAATATAAGTTTTAATATTATTTGTATAAATATGTTAATAATTTAACCCTAGATTATTTCAGCTAACGGATACGTATAATGTGTTAAAATTTATTATTGACAGATATTTGGATCCGTATTAGAGTATTAGGGTATATAGTATGCTAAAGTTAAGTTATGGGTTATATACTAGAAAATCATATTGAAGAGACAGGAACTTACGTGAAAGTGTAACTTAACTTAAAGTTATGAATTTAGACCAGAAGTGAACAAAGTTCAGGTTTATATAGTATGAAGTAGAAGTGATGGAGTTTAAAAGGTCTCAGTAAATCAATGTTGTTTGAAATTCTGGTGACAAATGACGAGTATATAAGGGAAGGAACTGAGCAACCAATGCCGTATTATGAAATTGGTGTAATAATTTACCTCAGACTTCGAACTACACAGTTATCGACTTAAACCTATTGTCTGTTAATTATACTCTCATTCATTAATGCTTATTAACTCGACGTTTACATAAAAATATATTTATGGCGGTAATTTCAATTGATTTTAATTTTGGGGATGTTTTAAATGTAGAACAGGAATATATTGAACTTCAAATATTTAGGGCCTCTCCTAGTAAAGAATGGAGGGTGTAAGAATAAGATAAATTATAGAATTAAGTGTGGATGGAGAAACTAAAAAAAGGATAAGTGAGGTTGTGTGTGATAGAAACGTGAGTGTAAAAATGAGAGAGTTGTAAGACCAGCGTTGATGTATAACTCATAAATCTAGTGAATAACGGAAGAGCAAGAGAAAAAGTTAGAAGTGGCAGAGATGAAGATGTTGCGTTGAATGTGTGAATGAATGAGAAGATATAGAGTGAGAAATAGGAGAGTAAGGGGTACAGTGCAAGTAAGACAGCTGAGCTAGAAAATCCAGGAAAATAGGTTGAGATGGTTTGGTCATGTAAAGAGGAGGAATACGAATTATGTAAGTACAGGAATAGATGAATGTGAGATTTAAGGTAAAAGCAAGAGAGGAAGACTGAATATCAGATGGATGGATAGCATAAATAAGAACCTAAAAAAGAGAAAAATGAAGAAGAGGATATGCGTTGAATAAAGACAAGAAAAACAAATGTGACGGAAGATCAACACCGACCCAACTAGTCTTGGGATAAGGCTGAGAGAAAAAAGAAGAAGATAAAGATATGCAAATGTTTATATTATGCAATAATAAATAAGAACAAAGCATTTTATGTGCTATCATGTAAAATACGGTACACTTTATAGATATAGAGTTTTATGGGTCAGTTATCAGGTGTTTGGGTTTAGAAACAAACTTTTGTGTTTGCATTTTCATTTTGTTTGTCAAAAATTGGCTGTTGTTTCCCGGACGTTGATCAATTGCTATTGACCCAGCTATAAGGGCATTTTTTACACCATAGTCAAACGTTCGAATATGGACACATTTCTTTTATAATGTTATATATATAATATTAAAATATGAGTTTTATAAAATAGCCTTTATTAAAATATTTTTCGCCTGAAAGTTTGACTCTAGTCAGCCGTTTTTATTCTAACATTTTATATTCGAGGATATTACGAGATTTTCCGGTGTATTTTATTTATCTATTCATATTTAGAAAATTTAATGCGTATAATACAGATATGCTAAGAAGGATATCGTATATACATATAGAAGTTGTAAGTTATTATCTGTTTTGTTTAACTTAGGTTTACTACATTCGCTAGGGTGACAGAAATACGTAGGCGTATGGAACGATTTTAACGAAATTTGACACTTACTTCAGTTTAAATACCTACTTCTCAGGAGTTAATCGAAGTTAGGTATACCGCTGACTTTTCTTGTTAAAGTTTAATTTAACCCTCATAATTGAGTTGTCTATCAAGATATTTTATAAATGTGACAGATACTGTTCTTTATGAAGCATGCTAAAGGGTTGTTACTTATTCATATTCAAAGTTTGAGTGTAAAATTATAAAGTTTGTATGCTTGTCAAGATTTGTAGAATGAGAAATTACTTTATTTAAATTTATAGTTTGAAAGTACACAAAGAAAGGAAAACTAATATTAGTTGGCAAAATCTTTTATGCGAAGTCACCAAAATCGGCTCTTTACATGTTTAATAGCAAGCCAAAAACAAATTGTTGAGCTTAAATGTTTATAACATAACCCAAAAATGCAAAATAAGCGCCCTTCTTTCGGGTTGTGAGAAACTAGTTGATATTTTGTATATAGAAGTGAGTCTAATGGTAGGTTTACATGCTTGGCAAGTCCCGGCAAGTTTCCATAAACACAAGCGTGTAAAGGGGGTGTTCGCGTAAGATAGAAGGACGTATTAACACGTTGACGCATGTTTAATGCCGCTCACGAGTTCGCGCCGTACGGTTGTATCCTAAAAAAACTTCGACGTACACGTCTCACATCTATGGGTAACACACTAGCGCATTCGCAAGCGTGTAAATCACATTCAGGCGTTTGTGAATGCTTGCGGAGACTAACCAAGCGTGTTAACCACACATAAAAGCGCATAAACATGTTAACCGAGCTATGGCCAACGCCAACATGTAGACAGCCTATTTGCTTGCCGAGCCATTGCTCGGTGTAGCTTGCATAGTTGACAACGTGAAGGCGAGAGCCAACGAGTGTACAGTTCGTTTGGCTTAACTTGTCTTCGCTCGTGACCAATTGCCTCACTTTGGATTAAATAAAATAGCCGAAACTACAGCAATTTCAATGTCGACGTCAAAAGTTTTTCGGTGAATAATGAATACTGACAGTGGCCAACAGTGGCCATCTACGGACACTCGTTTGGACATTAGAACTTGTCTTGTGCCCTTTTGCCGATGCTTGCCTTGGCCTATACTCGGCCAACTTGTATAGGCACCTAAAAAAATAACTATTCCAACAGCAAACGGTGCGGTCATTGTTGTGCCAAACTACCTGGCACAGTTTTTAATTTAAGAGAAACTTGTCAGTCTGTGAATTTTGCATATTAATGTTAAAATTTAAACGAAATTGTCATTAGTGTATAATTAGAAACGTAAATGAGTATTCGCTTGGCGTTTAAAACGCCTTTCTTAATAAACATACTTTTAATCATTTAATGATGAGACGTTCAAATTTGGAAATAACACATCAGAAATATTCTATTTAAAAAAGATTTTTGACTACCCCCTTATATCTTCGACACTTTAAGTACCTACCTCATATTAAAAATCTGGTGTTTGCAATAAAAAATAAAATAAAAATATCTCGTGCTCGGTAAAGGCAATTTATCTACATGATCTTCTTTAGTTTAGAGAGCTTATAAAGGAATATATTGCAATTTATCTCGGGTAGTCTAATCCAATTTATTCTCATTTCGTCTTAGAAGGCAGTCGTAGTTTATATGCTTTATGATGGTTTCCTTCAATGAGCATTTACGGCAAGCTATTGAAACCGTAGACAATAGGTAACAGTAGATCCATTTGTATTCGTTTTTCTTACCTAAGATAACTGTAGTTTTTACGGCAATCTAATCAAATTTGAGATAAATAATCTTTTATAGTAAAGAAAAGAAATTTATAAAGTAGTGTTTTAATTAAATTAAAACAGCCAGGAATGAAGATGGTTGTTAATTTTTTTTTACTGATATAAAATTAAATATGATATCAAGTATATTTGCAATTTCTGTTTTCCCGAGCGGTTTTTATAAATAAATAAACATAGAAATATAAATAAGTTACTCGATCTACATGGATCACTAAAGCAATGCAAAACAGAGAATGTAAATCGTGAAAATTTTCAGAAGGAAAATTTGGCAATAACTCGTTTTAAGCAGAGTTCGGTCCGGTGCAGATGGCTCATACAATACCAGTTCTGTTAAACACCCGCCCTCTAGCCATTCAAAACAGCTCTAAAGTGGAAATCGGGAGCCGCTATTTCAGCTGACAAAACCTTTCGACAATAATATATCACACTGCGTCTTATTTTTCAAAACGTTTCACGATTTTCACGATATAACTATTTAAATAAAATGACTGTTACCTAAACAGGCTTATTCATATTTATTACTAAACAATTACTATATACTATCAACAGGTGTCTTCAGATAGGCGTTCGACTCTATTCAAAGATATAAATTGTTAAAAGAAATAATACTAAATATACCTGCAAAGCTAATCAGACTAACAAAAATGACTATGGCCATATCCCGAACAAAAATAAAAACACAAACACAATCGCAGTAAAAACAGGAGTGAGGCAAGGAGATTCATTGTTAACAACTCTCTTCAATAACAGCCCTACTAAAGGAAGCAAGGCAGAGAAAGAAAAGAAAATAACAAAATAAAACAAATCAAAATAATAAAATACATCTTTAAAAAGGTTCAACAATGTAAATACTTGGGAGTAATAGTTAATGGAAAAAATGAGAGAAGTGACAAAATAACGAAACGAATAATAGCAGGCAATAGAACATATTGAAGATATAAGCCATTCACTTTTTATTTCCATCTCAGTAGGCTCTGTTAGTTACATGAAATTCGCCCAGTATAATACACATATTGTTCTGTGGTCTTATTAATTGTAAATACGATGTTGTCACGTCTTCAATAAAAATATGTGTATTCATTACAAATATCTTAAGTAATTAAATCTGCAAACCAAATTTAAAACTTGCCGAAAATAAGTCAATGTATTTAATATTAAATTGAATAGGTACTAAAGTAGATACGTCAGTTTTCGCTGCAAGTAGGTACTATTAATATCCAAGAATGGTCTATTTAAATTCACATGAATTTTGACTGATATTCAAAATAACACATTCCTTTGCACAGAACAGATCCCTGTTTATAGTCAATTCTCATATTATATTATTGATCTAGAACGAAAATAGTTATTATCCTATCAAGTGCGGAAAGTTATACTTTCCCGCAAGAGTTAGGATCAATATTTTTTCTACAAGCATAAAAAAGATACTTTATTCATTTTTTAAATTTTATTTTCAACTCCTAACAATGTAACAAAATTTTAATTTGTGACAATTAAAGTTTGTTGTTGCTTTGAGTAACGTTTACAGAGGTGTTTTAATAAATTATGATTTTTTTAAGAACAAACATTTTAAAAATCTCTATTTTTATGCAAAATAATCTTTTTTTTACTATTTGTATGTAGTAGGTACAACAACATAAAAGTAATAATACAATAATTTTCCAAAAGGTTATTGAAGGACATATTCATTTAATAAAAAAAGAGAAAGAGATATTTTCTGAATTAAAATGCGTGCGGAAAAGTGTTGTTTTACGCATGCTTGTAGAAAAATATACTTTTATATTTACATTTTATTACAAAATAAATAATATAAGTAAAATTCGAAATGTAGCACATATACATATATTAATAAAAACGTTTAATACAACTTTTAAATTACTCAAGCAATAGTAAAAGATCCTTTTTACAAATGTATAATATAATATAATATAATATAAAGCAGTGGTAAAAAAAATTATTTCATCAGTTTTGAGTTTAACATAAAAACACAGTACTCAAAGTCTATAGGTATCCATCTTTTTTAAAGTCTTCTATTTTACATCCAAATGGCATCGTAGTGTAACATTATTGTATTAGTGGCTGTAGGATAATAAAATTTCACATCCAATGGGTTAATTGAGGAAACTATACTCCAGTAAAAATTTGATTTTCCTGGTCCGCCCCAGGTGGTGTCGCATTTGACTTAAATATGCTGATGTTTTAATAATGTTCTTTATAACAGAAATTTTTCAGAGAAATTAAGATTTGTTAGACATTTCAAACCGATACAATGAAAAAAAATATTTTAATAAATTACATAAAAGCAAATAAAAACAAATACAGATGCAGATTTAGATGTAACATGTAAATGTTGTCGGTGTATTTGTATGATCAATCCTCTTCCATTATTTCACTGGAAGAATCAGAGTCACTATCAAATCCAAAATCGGAATCGTCAGAATCTGATTCCTCCAATGAAATAATTAAAGGAGGAATATTGTCATGTGAGCAGTTTCCCATGTAAGTAGTCCAATCTGCCAAAATAAGTTCGTCTGTATGTCTACAAAAATTTTGCCACATGTCTGGTGTACATTTAGTCAATGCTTCTGTCCAAGTTTTTTTAACTCTTTCCTGGTCAAGATAAGTAGATGTAATATGTTTGTTATAATATGTCTTAGTAAACCCCCATGCTAGTTCTATTGGATTGTAGTGACAATGGTATGGTGGTAGTCGAAGTACTTCATGTCCTCGTTGTTTTAAAATTTCATCCACTACATATGTCTTTTCGTCAGTTTTATAAGGTAAGATTATAGAGTACAGTTGTTTCTTTGTCATTTTTGTGTCAAACCTAATGTTATTGTTAATCAACCATTCCTGCATCATTGCTTTTTTCGCTGAAAAAGAGGGTGGTTTGTTAATTTGAACTGAATGGTATGGTGCGTTGTCCATGACCACCACACATTTTTCTTGAAATACAGATAGAGCAGGAATGAGTTGATTAACAACCCAGTTTTTAAAAAGGTCACCATTCATACTTTTGTGATAGTCAAGGTCTGTATTCGAAGAGTCTAGTAACAAGTCACATCCTTCCAAAAATCCAGTATCAGTCCCTGCGTGTAAAATAGTAAATCGCTTTCCTTCGGATTTTACACGGGCTGGATTACTTTTTAGGTCAGAATCGTGCACCCACTCACGCACTGAACTACCATTTTGATAGATCCATGTTTCATCTAGGTACACGAATCTAACTCTCTCAGCAAGACTTTTTAGTTGTTTATATTTCCGAATGAAAGCGATCTTTCTAATTTTAACGTGTCGTTGTTCACATAAAATATGTCGTCCATTTACTTTTTTAAATTTGTATCCCATTAATTTTATAAGTTTGTATAGTGTCGTACGTCCCCCTTTAAAATCAAAATTTTGTTTAGCATCAGTCAAAAGTTTGTCTAAAGTAAAATGTTCAGTTTTAGCATGGTACATCCAAATCTGTCGCTGTAAGTCTTTTTTTAAAATAAACTTCTCAAATGTATCAGTTTTACATCCTTTATCTGCGACTTTCTCATTATTTTTCAATCCTTCTTTAATAATCTTCCGTATTTTCGATACACTGATCTAAAAAAATTAAGCATTTAGAATGTTTGTCATATTAATTAGATTCAAAAAATATACCTCAGTTACACAACGGTAGTTAAGAGATTTAAAAATATTTAACAAAATTTTGAATTAAATTATAGTTACAAAAATGTATAATTTCGAAATTTGAAATCTGACAACATTGTATATAATTTATTATGATATCTGTCAAAAAAGGTTATGTGTTCTTTTAATAATATAAATTTTATTTAAAAAAGTGATACATATTTATAAATTCATTACAAAAACCTCTCTCAATTAATCTAATGCAAAATATATAAGTTTATCTTAGCGACTAGCATTGATTTAAAAGAAATACACATAAAATCGTACTTACTTGAAAAACCTCGGCCAATTGATTTAAATAAACACTCTCGCAGCTGTTAGCTTGTTTCCTAAACATACCATAACATCTAACGATGCTGTTGTGAATTTCTGTACTTATTTTTTTTGGCATTGTATATTGAATATAAGAAAGCATCAAATATTTCGTTATTGAATCTTCAACAATTTTACCTTTGACAATGTGCTGTCAATATTTCGACAGTAGGTACCAACCCAACAAATTGAAGTGCCAATCCAAGAAATAAAATTCATAGTCTACTGAGATTGAAATAAGAAGTGAATGAATAATACCATAACCTAATGAATATAGTAATACAAAGCTGGAAATATACAAAGTGGCAATTAGACCTGTAACTACACATGCAGTTGAGACAATGTACCTTAAAAGTAAAGACGAAAAAATTCTACGAATATTTTAGAGGAAGATCGTGAGGAGAATTGCGGGTCCAATAAAATCATGAAATTAGAGATATAATAGAAGCAGAAGATTTTGTCAGATTTATTAAAGCGCAAAGACTGTGATGGAGAGTACGCACATAGATAGAAGAAAAAAATATATAAACTGTTTGTGTACAAAAAGTGTTAAATTTGGCTTTTTCAATAGAAAATGTATTATGATTCGCTTCACGTAATTAATTACTATATTTTATCAAAAGATAAACTGCTTTATAATATATTAAATTATAAAATGGCATAAAATTCACTTCCACTTTTATTCAAATATATTATAAAATTACAGATAAGAGTGTTGGGTGCAGTAAGAGTGCCGAATTAATTTCAGGACATTCGCATTCAGAATAAATTAGGGACGCGATGAGGTAGCGCCTATTTTATCTTTTCAAATCGTCATGACTATCTCTGGTGAGCAATAAAAAATAAAGTATATCCAGTAAGGGAAATTCCCATCAACAGAAGTCGTTATGCGCGTATGAATCCAAATGGATGAGTTAAGTTTACTGTTTTTCATATCCGGTGGAATGAATTTATTTTTGACTTTACGATTAATACTTCTGCCATAAGTATCCTATCACCATCTTGAAATTATTTTGTAAATGATTTTCTCACTCGGTTCCGCGATTTTTCAATACTAAAAAGTGAACACAACTCATTCCAAGAAGGTCATCTGTCACTTGTATATGTATGAAGATTCATAATGATTATTTGTTTATTTGTTTATATACCACATGGCCTTTATAAAAAGAAAATGAATAAACTGGAATATCGCATCTTCATCAAATATTTTTTATTGGGAAATCTCCTGATCAATGAAATTATTATACATCTTAAAACCACCGTATAACAACATTTATACGGTTGTTAAGAATTTATAATAAAAGGCAGAAGCTCCAATAACGCACTATAGTCTGGAAGACAAAAAGAGGCTATCAGTGCAGTAATCATAAAGCAAGCAGTGCAATACGAGAGCTGTCTTTTTAGTTTTACATATGGTCGCTAAATTGTAACACATGTTTTAGAAAGCGATGGTCAAATTCGACTAATTGGTATTCAATTTAGTTGCTCATCCACCGTGTTCTTTACACTTAACCTTTAGCGAGTGCTACCTATTCCCAAATGTTAAGCGGTAACTTCAGGGAAACAGATTTGCATTAAATGGGGCAGTCATCGCACACACTGATGCGTATTTCCAAGTTTGGACGTTTCGTACTAGAGAAAGACCATTGAAATCACTATACCTTTAAGAAAATTACGTTATTTAAGGAATAGATATAACTATGCCCAAAAAATAAAATTATAAAGTTATAAAATAAAGAGAAACTTTAATATTATTCTTAAAATGTGAAAAAAAATATACATACACAGCAGATGAAACGATAGAATAAAAGAAGCGCTATATAAATAAAAGGATCACAAAGTAATGTATGTTGCAAAGCTAAGTGTTCTGACTGAAAGAGAAGAATAAAAAGTTTTGGAAAAGATAAAAAAACAATACCACGCCCAAATAATTAAACTGAAGAGGAAGTGCAAAATCAAAAATGAATCATGAAATGTATGACTGGATAAAATATAAGAATACAAAGAAAAAGGAGAAAACAGACCACCTGAGAGCATACATGATTAATATTCATTACTAGGCAGCATAGGCATAGAAAACCCAGAGATATAATGCAGTAACAAGAAATAATTAAAATATAAATAATCTTAACCAATCTTACCAATTAACCAACATGAAAGCATGTCACATTTATTCAAAAAAAAAAACGCCAAGAGTCACAACGACGAAAGGGTCACTCTTAGGCCGATCGCATACTTACAAGACATGTGTTCGCAACATGTCTGCGACATGTCGTTTCATTGCCAACACAGCGGTTCCTATGGCGAGTCGTAAACCAAACAGAAACGCCGCGGACAGGATGAGACTTTTCGAAAACAACTTTTACGACACTGCTTGCTCCAATTTCAAGCGTCATTTGTGTCCGACAGCTGCTTCCGAATGCACGTATATGGTTCAATAATGGAAGATAATCCAACATTTAATGTAAAATTTGTGCAAATCGTTGAAAATAAATATACTGCGATAAAGATTAGCTTTACTATATGGATGAACCCAATATTTTCGATTATTTTTCTTCTTTCGCCCTCGCAATATTAGAACCGATAATATTGCCACATCATCATCAGACGACATAATGTAGACTGATGTGCGAACTACGGAGTTTTGTTTCCTACATTGGTGCTCAACTGTGTTGAAGCGACATGTCGCAGACATGTTGCAAACATATGTCTTGTAAGTATGCGATCGGCCTTACAGACACCCCAAAAGGTGGCGCTTACAGACAACTTACTCCGGACTCCTCGAGTGCGACCTCAACGACGCTCTTTTATAGTCAAATAATATTCTACGTGAGAATTAAAATTAAACTATTAAAGCTCGCCTTGAGATCTAACGTACTGACTTTGACCTGTATGATTACAATACAAAATAATACAATACTTGCGTATCTATAAAAGATTAGCAAACAATATCAAACACAAAAAAATAAGAAAAATTTGCATCAATTGCAAAGTTACTTAAGAAATTAGAAAGCAAGAGTATGATAAGTTTATTTATAGGAGTGTTCAACGAGAAGATGTTTGTAAAAAAAGTGTTAAGAAATAAGATGAATAAGATAAATCGTTTTTGGAAATTATATAATTCTATGACCTTCGAATTAGGTCCCGTTATATAGAAATAATTGTATTGCCCAATCCTACAATAAAGTGTAAAGTCCATAAAGAAATAAAAGAAACAAGAATACATAGAGAAATGACATCCATGTAGAGTATTTACACAAAACAATTTAGATAATAAAAACAAAATCCATTCACCTTACTAATTATTTACAATTTGTTCGTTATATATGTTTTTAGTTAAAACACTTGCTTTATTTACTTTTAGATCGTCTATACAATTTACTTTAATTATTTAAGGTAAACAACGCACCAAAAAATGGTTATCAGCTTACACTGAGGTATAAATTTCAAGTCAAAGAATAAAATTTTTAATGTTATGGTGCAAACGGTTTATTTTTTTAGAATCACTTCAAGTTTCAATCGAACTGTTGGTTGGTATAGCTTTATTGGATTGTCAACATAAAATATGAAGTTGTTGACATTTGAGGGATTATTTCTGTAAAGATTTTCAGTTAAGTTATTTGAAATATGATTCTTTTAAAGTGTCAATTGGTCACATACAATTGTATTGTTTTGTATATAGTTTACCCATGTCAAAGAAAATCTAAAGGCGAGCTTGCATAATTTAGCTTTTATTTTTACATAGATTATATAATAAAGTATAAAAAAAATCGTTGATTCCGGGGTTTGCGATCTCTGAGTGACTATCAAGTGAATCGGAGTCTTTAAATAGACCTTTCTTCCATTTCTGATAATTTTTTGTTCGTTTCCTTCATCAATTGGTTTATTTACTGTCCTCATTAGGATACCAACCAATAGGATAAATAAACACGACCTGAAGTTGAAGTGCCTCTAGTAAATCCTCACCTCATCACAAACCACAAGAGTAGACACCTACACCTCATTTAACAATATTAAAAATCTTCCGAGTTAATTTAATGTTACGAGGGTTGTCTTTTTAGTTTTGCATATAGCAGTTTAGAAGAGATCACCAATAGAACCTTTGGACTTAAACCACACCTCAATCTTTTTTGAAGTTATACTTCTATTCGTACACCCTGTAGAAAAAGATTTTGTAGAGTTAAATGGGAAAAATCATTACATATGTAATGGTGTGAGTAAGAGAGAGACAGAAACACTTATAAGGTATATTGGTCGGTAAAAACAAAGATGAAATATTTACGACATGTTATTAGTCATAACTATAAGTCCTGTGAATACCGTTTCAACATTCAGTACATTGGAAAGGGATAGATATACAAAAAACAGTCTGAACTAAGGTATGAATATCATAGTGACGGACCACATGATTATTTGACAGATTATTTTATAATTCTGTCACGTAAGTATACATATAAAGTTTAGCATTTTATATTAATAATAATATTCAGCAATGAGTATTGTATTGTAGTCTAAAATACCGTCACATGGTTGCAGTATATTTTGCTCCATGCTTTTAAGGTTGTTGGATACATAAACAGAGTTTTTACCTATAGTGGAGGAAATAAAGCACCAAAACCTCCGAATTTTGTAACGTAAGATGGATCGGAATGCGTTTTTTTGCATTGGATTCATTAAAGTATCAGGAAGTTTGTCGCTATATTTTATAATGTAAAAATGGAAATTGCATTTCTGCATTCGAAAAGTACATTCAGACAATAGGGAGAAAACTTACAACTCGGTAAGTATTGCTGAAAATGGGTTCAATTTATATACTCTAGATTTTTGGAGTCGCTAAACACTAATATCACGATTCCAAAAGTCTCCGCGGCAGTTGGTGTCTAGGGAATTTACCTCTTCTCCTGGGGTTTTATGTAAATTCTGTACGAAATCAGTGCACACTTGGTACTCGGTGTTTTTTTTGAGTCGCTAAATACGATTATAATAATAGCGATGGTGTTCGAAACACCTGGTGCTTAAGACGGACCTCGTCTCCAGGAATTTTGTGCTAATTCGATACAAAAACAGTGTCACACGGTACTAGGAGGTTTTTGGGGTCGCTTATCACGAATATCATATAATGAGTTTGCTAAATTTATGAATCCATGCACGTGCATAGAAGTATAACTTCTGCCGGCAGTCCCACTGACTGCCACATTAGTTTTTTTTTATATAAATCCAGAGATTCTTGCGATACAACAAGTCGTGTAGGTACAGTTAAGTTTTCAAATTAGCAAGTTGGTAGAAAAATGGATCTTAGCTGATAACATTTTCGAGCAATAATTTCCTACAATTTTCGAAGAGGATTATTTCAACAGCAATATTTCTCTAAAATGGTTTCTGTTTTTGTAAATGAAGTCAACTATTTTTCGCTGGTATTCCAGTCGCCAGAAGAAGCCATGGATGCCTCTAAAAGCAATAAAGTACTTTAGTCTATAGATTTTTTGTCTTTATGGCTATATGCAAAATTAAAAAGACAACACTTGTATGAATTATCACTGATTGATATAAAATTCGATTTAAATAATTTTTGAAAATTTCCTTATTGTTGTGGAAGAGATAAGCTAAATATGTCAATTCCTCTACATTACTTAAATTAAAATACCCCTTTAAATTACTTCCAAACTTATACCCTTGCTTTGAACACACAAGCTGATCATTTACAGAACATAAAATTCAACATAACGCTTTCATGAACTTCACCGGTTTCTTTCCACCAGCACCTTGAAATTTACATATATTCCAAAACATTTATTACGATCGGCATATTGCATCATCTTTAACAAACTTCCAAGTCTATAAAAACTTATCCACTGTAAAAACTTCTTTGTTATTTAATCTAGATATTCTTATTAAGTCCGACACTTTTATTATTAAATTTCACAATAGGCTTTTTTCGAGGAAATACGAGCTTTAGACGTACCTATATTGTAAAAACAGTAAATTTTATGACGCATTAATAAATAAGATTATATACTTAATTTGGTTGGATACTAAAAAGTTATGATGAGATAACTGTACCGCCAATATTTTTTATAGTATCGCATTAAATTACCAAAAGTGTTGCATTATTAATCATGTAATTAGACAATGTGTGCCAATAACCATTTAAAATTCATGACTATTGACTTCCAATTGCTTGTGTGTGGTGTCTGACCAAAGGCTTTTATGGAAGCAGCATATCCAAAGCAAAGCTACAATCGCCCTTAATAGGTGTAGACAAATTTGTGGCAAGTTCGGTGTTGTAGAACACAACAGTCTGTGGTGATCAGGCAACTGAAAAATCAGAGTGGTCATGGGGACCGCCTAAACGGACGCATTACAGTTTCTGCTCAACGTATCACCATATCTATATACAGGACGAGGCTAAGACAACTGCTCACAGGCTGCTACAAAGCTGGGCCACCATAACCTTATTGAGGGGAAAAGAGCAAGCAGAGCTCTATAATAGAACAGGATAATCATAAGGTACAACTTTGCGAGAAACTTTAAAGTAGAATTACTAGAAAGGAATTTATGGAACACTTGCCCTTCAATTTGAAGGGGAGTCAATCTGGTATACCGATGGCTCAATGACTGAGAAAGTCATAGGGTCAGGTATATAGTTGAAGACGCAGGAGTCCAATTAAGTCTTACTGCATATGCTACAGTGTTTCAAGATGAAGTAATGGCCATACAACACTGTGAATTAGCCCGAGCTGATCGTCCAATTTGTGAAACAAAAAACAACGCATAAAAGTAAAATGTATAAAGTGGAACAATTGGTTAATAAAAACTTCATAAAGGATACGTCACACTGGAAAATACACATGTTTTAGTATACATTCGAGAAGGATGCCTGCACCGAATTGCTACAGTAAATGTCTTTATTTTGCAGATAGATGCAAAACAATGGGAAAAATATATATCCTACGGCACACTTAGCTTTAACTTTGATACGTCAAAACGTTTTACTCACGTCCTATATACATATAAAATGTAATAAATTGAACTCGTAAAAGTCCTCCGCTACGAAGGTATATTATATATATTAAAACATAAAGATAATATTTGCATACAGGATAGACTATATAACCAAATTCGGTTTTGGTAAAAAAAATTCAAAACTTATTTCTTGAGCTAATTTTAATGACAAAGTGAAAATTTACTTGACCAAAATATTTTTATCCCGTTGGATATTGGTTGTAGATTAGAACGATGAATTTTTAATGAAAATATAAGACTGAGCACGAAAAAGTGACTTAGAGTTTGATGTTTTAAGGAGAAAGAGAGTAAGTGTCACATATGATATGAGTTAAATGTAAACCTTAGTTGTTAGAGCGTTGCTGCGTAGAGGCAAACGTTGCAGGTTAGAGTTCAGTTGGATGCGACATTTTCTTAATTTCTCATTTAATATATTTTTCTTTGTATACTTGCTAAAATTTCAAAAATATCATAAGTGTCCAACTAGTTTGGATACAAAAATATAGATAAATACAAAGCACAAGCTAATAAACTTGCAAGAAAGCAGCTTAGCTAGTGTTTAAAAAGCTCTACTGCACTGCTTGTACAACTTTTAATTAATACTTTTAACATTTTAGATAAGAAAATTAAGCGGTTAAGTATGGAATACACCTTGCGAGATATTATTGTTTGTTAGTTGTATTAAAAACACAAATTACAAATAAAGATGATCCCGAAATAAACGAGTTAATTAAAAACTCAGGTGATTTTAGTTTTAGAGTGGTTTTTGTAATTAAACTGCGCAGCAACTCTAAAAATTTTGTTAATGAAACGACCACGACGTTAGATTGCTTCCTCTCTAACCAACAAGTCATTTTCGCTCAACAATTAAATCAGTTATATTTTCATTTTAAAACCTTTAATCTTTCCCTCATAAAGTAACCCTTAATTGTTTCCGCGTTGAAAAAACGAGAGTTTTCAGGACGGAGCTAAATAAATTCCAGTCTCAACTTTTGCTTTGTAGATGCTGAATAACTGGTTGGATGACAAATGATATTAAAATCATTGTTAATATAAAAAAATAATTGGACAGATTTTTAAACACATCAAATTAACAAATATGGTAAAATTTAGTTAGAAAGCGTAATTAACAGCTTTATAACTTTTGAATCAATTTCACGTTTTATCGCATTTATCAAAACAGACGAAAAATAGTACAGGAAAAATTATCTTCGTATTTATGTATTTGTATACCAGGGACGTTGAAGAGTTATAAATATAATTTTGTAATAATTTTATAAACATTTAGCTGACCTCATAACACCTACTACTCTAGTCAACATCTTCAAAAACGTGAAAAATTAAAATAAAGGTCCTAAAAATATGAGCGATAGCTCATTGGATTCGTAATCACCTGTAGAAAAATGTTTTTAAAGGAAAAGTGTGCAGGCAAAAAATTGCAATTGTTATTAACAAAATAAGATGAAAAAAAACATGTTTTTGTTAATAACTCGAAAAATATTAATATTTAAGCAATTTTGAAAAAAGCTTGTTAAAGAGGAGGAAATTTCCAAAAAAAATTCCTTCCTCCCGGAACTCTATCTCCATTATTTATAATTTTAATTTGACGTTGAAAATGGGGCTTTGAGCGGCTTTTACGGCATGCGCGCGCTACCGCTAAACGGTGTTTATCAGATAAAATATTTTTTTTATGATATAAAATGTTATTTTAAAAATTTAAAAAAAATCCAGTATTTTCCTAATACTTGAAAGAATCTAAATCAGTTGGAAAAAACATTTTATCACTGTTTTTCAAAAAGTTAATCAATTGTTAACTAACAAATTTTTTCCTAATTTCTGTTGACATAAACAATGGGATAAAAGGTATAAATAATTGGCCTAAAAATTTGAAACTTCGTGGAGCCCTTTTCATATGTATACTATACAAGATCCTGCGATAAATCTTTATAAAAGTTTATTAATTTGTTAATAATACTTTCTAATATTATACGTCACGTTAACTGTAGTGCCAAATAACTTGCCAATTAAAAAAATTATATATCTTTTGAACTATTGGATATATGATAAAGGATATTCAGGAGTTTTTTATAGAAAATAAGTTTCTCTTTCAAATAATTCTAAGACCAAATTCGTATTTATTGTTTATTAGATACTACATGCATTTATTTGGAAAAATTCTATATTTTTCTTTACTTTTTCGCAATATTTTGCAATAGTTATGAAAAATCATAATTAACAAATTATTAAACTTTTATAAACATTTATCACAGAATCTTGTAAAGTATACATATGAAAAGGGCTCAACAAAGTTTCAAATTTTTAGGCCAATTATGTATACCTTTTTTCCCATTGTTTATGTCAACAGATATTAGGAAAAAATTTGTTAGTTAACAATTGAATAACTTTTTGAAAAACAGCGATAAAATATTTTTTCCAACTGATTTAGATTCATTCAAGTGTTAGGAAAATACTGGAATTTTTTCAAATTTTTAAAATAACATTTTATGTCATAAAAAAAATATTTTATCTGATAAACACCGTTTAGCGGTAGCGCGCGTATGCCGTAAAAGCCGCTCAAAGCCCCATTTTCAACGTAAAATTAAAATTATAAATAATGGAGATAGAGTTCCGGGAGGACGCACTTTTTTTTTGGAAATTTCCTCCTCTTTAACGAGCTTTTTTCAAAATTGCTTAGATATTAATATTTTTCGAGTTATTAACAAAACCATAAACATCTGTTTTTTTACATCTTATTTTGTTAATAACAATTGCAATTTTTTGCCTGCACACTTTTCCTTCAAAAACATTTTTCTAGAGGTAATTCCGAATGAAATGAGCTATCGCTCATATTTTTAGGACGTTTATTTTAATTTTTCACGTTTTTGAAGATGTTGACTAGAGTATACGTGTTTTGTACATTTTTCGATTTTTTTTCAATTATTAGGTTTTTACCATTTTTTTCGTTGTATTTTGTAATTTACCGATTAAATATAATAGATATCAACTGCGCCACTTTAAGGAGACGTCACAGTCAGAATGCCCCCGTTTAAATATATGAGATATTAAATGACTAAAAGATCAATAATAAAAACTATTTAACAGCAATGGTGATTATTCTAAAAATATTTCATAAATTACTTTTATAATAAATTTAATAGTGCGGATAATATTGAAACCATAAAATCAAAGCATATTCTACCTTTGATATCGTAGTTTCTGCATTGCAGGATTTGTAATTTCATGATAGTATTAAAACTAATACAAATTCTAACAATAAATTGAAAATGCTGTGCATATCAATACGGCCTCAAAGGAATATAAACACAGATTGTTTCATACAACCACAAACATTTTGTATATCGGAAAATACAATAATGAAATAAAATGTAAACATTTAATTTGTTTATATTTCATTTATTAGTTTTACTCTTTTTGTCAATAGTACACTGAACAGAAACTTTTTATATACAGCTTGGAAATCAACAAATTAATTAATCTATTAAAATTATATTATAGTCAAGGTAGTTTTATAAAATACTACAAATTGATAATGTCAGAACCCCTAATATCAAATTTTTAACAATTTTTGAATTTTTTCTTGTTATATTACACAGAGCCACAAGGTACAACAGAGATGGAGCCTTACTGAGCTTAGTATACGTTTACCTACGAGGTATGTCGCAAAGTACACAGAACTACACGATACTGTTATTGGAGCTACCGTTCGATAGGTACATCTTTCATTGATGTTCTGTTAAAATTTTATAATAATGGAACCAATTTACGCCGAGTCACACAACTATTTGGATCTTAAAGAGTCCTAAGGTGGATATACGAGTGCCGAGAAGAACCCAATGTTCTGTCAAGTACATAACTAGTTTGAGTGCCAGGACATAGGAAACGACAAAACACCAAGCAAGCTAATAAACTCGTAGCCACAATAATCTAAGATCCAGAACCAATTTTAGGGTGCCAAAAAGAACAATTCAGTGACGGATAAAACTCCGAATATGTATAGTCACCACAATGATCACTTAGAATATTTGAAGCAAACAAGAATTGATTGATCACTGCAAGATTTCTTACGGATCATGCATCGGTATGGGGCTATTTAATAAAAATCCTAGTTGCAGATTATAACGGAAATAGTCAAACACACAGTATGCCATTGCAATTATACAATATCCATCCTATAGACCTATATAGATTAGTAGAGAGTAACAAAAACCAGAAATGTGAAATAAAAAAAAATAGTGTGGCAGTCAGTGGGACTGCCGGCAGAAGTTATAATTCTATGCACGCGTATGGATTCATAAATTTGTATGCGAATGATTTAGCAACCTCATTATATGATATTCGTGATAAGCGACCCGAAAAACCTCCTAGTACCGTGTGCACACTCTTTTTGTATCGAATTTGCATAAAATTTCTTGAGACGAGGTCCGTCTTAAGCACCAGGTGTTTCGAACACCACCGCCATTATTATAATCGTATTTAGAGACTTAAAAAACCACCGAGTACCAAGTGTGCACTGATTTCGTACAGAATTTACATAAAACCCCTGGAGAAGAGTTAAATACCCTAGACATCAAGTGTCGCGGAGACTTTCGGAATCGTGATATTCGTGTTCAGCGACTCCAAAAACCTCGAGTATATAAATGGAACCCATTTTCAGCAATACTTACGGAGTTGTAAGTTTTCTCTCTATTGTCTGTTCGGAATGTACTTTTCGAATGCATAAATGCAATTTCCATTTTTACATTATAAAATATAGCGAAAAATTTCCTGATACTTTAACGAATCCAATGCAAAAACGCATTCCGATCCATCTTACGTTACAAAATTCGGAGGTTTTGGTGCTTTATTTCCTTGACTATTCGTAAAAACTCTGTTTATGTAGCCAACAATCTCAAAAGCATAGCACAGGATATACTGAAACCATATGACGGTATTTTAGACTACAATACTCATTACTGAATATTATTATTAATAGTATTAATATAAAATACTAAACTTACGTGACAGAAATATAAAATAATCTGTCAAATAATCATGTGGTCCGTCACTATGATATTCATACATTAGTTCAGACTGTTTTTAGTATATCTATCCCTTTTCAATGTACTGAATATTGAAACGGTAGTCAAAGGACTTATAGTTATGACTAATAACATGTGGTTAGTATTTCATCTTTGTTTTTACCGACCAATATACCTTATAAGTGTGTCTGTCCCTCTCTTACTCACACCATTACATATGTAATGATTTTTCCCATTTAACTGTACACAAATCTTTTTTACCTAGTGCATGAATAGAAGTATAACTTCAAAATGGTACAATGGGGCTGCAGAACTATCGGTAAGACAACTCGTAGCCACAATAATCTAAGGTTCAGAACCAAAAAGGACAACCCAGCGGCGGTTAAAAATCCTGATATGTATAGACAACACAATGATCACTTGGAACATATCCCTGATTTAGCACACAGCAAAATATATATTTAATAGAATTGTGTTACGGGTCATGTACCGGTAAGAGACACTATAGGGCTGTTTAATGGAAATCCTAGTTGCAGGCTATAACGAAAATAGTAAAACACACACTATGTGTGGAACCTTTAGACCCGTTTAGTTTTGTAGAGAGTACCAAAAACCCGAAATGTAAAATCAACAAATGTCAGTAGAATTAGGCTGCAGTACGACCGATGTCTATCTCAGACAACTTTCACAGACTGTATCGCAATCAATAGTGAAAATGAAGGATTACGCAGGTTTCCAAATATGCCTTACTATAAATCCATATGCTAAACTAATTCTCTACTATTAACACATTATATCCGAAATTAGATCTAATGTTTGTACATACATATATTATGTTAGATTTAATCTAGCACATAAATCGGTCTAATTGGTATCTATATCCCCATATAACCCTTGTAGGTACAGCATAATAAATTTACAATAATTATATATGACTAATAATAATCTCAAAATTTTAACAAATATACTTTTTTAACCCCATTTAAATCCTTATAGGTTTAACAACTTTTAGAAATAACAAAGAGACAGTCATCAAAGTGTTTTTGAATGCTTTGCTGAATATTTTAGGATATACTTATATGTTGGCAACTTTTAAATGAACCATCTACAAAAAAATTCGTTTCCGCTTAGCTTAGCTATAAATTATCCCTCGTACATGTAATTTTCGACAAAAATTCGCTGGCCGCAGTGAGAAATTACCACCTAATGACGTTGAAATTGTAGCTATTTAGCTTCGTCGTAAAATTTTCGTATTTAAAACCTAGCGCATCATTTAAAGGTCGATAGTTTAACTGAAAACCTTCCAAAGCTTGACTTTAACATTTAGGAAACATTAATTGCTGTTAGAATTTAATTGATTTTAAAACGAGTTCCAATAAAAAAAATTATTGCAAAATATGTATATTAACTACAGAATTTTAAGGAACATAAAAAAACAGTTTTTCCAATATACTGTGACTTTGTGCACTGTGACTTTGTATACGGTTTTTGTTTAGATTTGGGAAGTAGGAATAGAATTCAACGAGTACAAAATGCCTGTGTGCGTTTTGTTTATAATATAAGAAAAAGGGAATATATTTCGCAATATTACAAAAAAATTAAGTGGCTGAAAATGGACTCTCGTATTAATTTACATTTTTGCACATTCCTTATTAAAATCGTAAATACTCATGAAGCTCATCCTTTAATCCGTGAACGTTTAACTTTCCGAAATACTGTTCACAATCGTAATATTCGTAACAACAAAATATTAACTATGCCTCACCATCAGAGTGCCATGTTTCAACAAAGTTTCTCATATAATGCGGTCAAACATTACAATAATTTACCAGTAAAATTTCTTCGGCTAAATACTTTTAATTTTAAAGTTAGTTACCTATAAAAAGTATTTATTGAATTTGTAGGTACGATATAATAATATAATCCTTTTTTTCATTTTAACTTCCTAAGAATTTTGTTTATTTTTTTTTTGTCTTTTTGTAATTTTAACTGTTTGTATTATAAAATATAAAGAATATTTAAGATTTTTGTAACCTATGCACCATTTAAATGATTTTCCTTAATATCTTTCTATCTTTGACTGGTTCAGTAGAGTAGCTCTAAGATAGATAATAGTATATTATGTTACTAGGAGTAGAAGGCCAACATTATTGTTGAGCCCAGATTCTTGCACTGCCGAGGCGCTAGCCGAGGCTGTGCAAACTGGGCGAAACATATAATGGGCCTTCTGCTCCGAGTAACATATACTATTTTTTCTTCAAGCGTAATAATAATATGCATTTTATAAAAAATATAGAAGGCTTTGTTTATATCTCAACTATTTAATTAATACAAACGAAAAATTACATAAAGTGTTACCTATTTATTAACAGTAATATTAAATGTGCAGTTTTGTATACTGCAGTTGTTTAAATTTAAGCCACTGCCACCGCTTTCAGCTTCGACATTTACAATTTTGTCATTGGTATACATCATATTATTAGTAAGTTGATTGTCGATTATTATGTCAGCGATTCCAGAACTATTACTTGGTTGTTCTTGCCAATTAAGTATTTTTTGTGCAGTTTGTGTTTTACTGGAAATGGAATCCTCTAAGTACCCTTCAGCAACACTGGTGGATTTCCATCCACCATGCCGCTTTAAAGCGGTAATATCACCTCCGTTGTCAACTAAAATAGTTGCGGAAGTCCTCCGAAGGCAATGTCCTGTATATTCATGAGGATTTGTTAATTTCAAAAACGTAGCAACGTCTTTTGGTACGTTTGATATTTTGTGGATACCCATTACCACACGGTGACATTTACCATTCTGGTATTTAATAAAAAATCGCTGCAGGCCAATATCATCCGGACGAAGAGCCGTATACTGTCTTACCAAATTCAAATAAAAATCGCCAATTATAGTAAACGACCGTTGTTTTTTGTTTTTTGTGTTTATGATTTTAACCAAAATTAAATTTCCCAAATCTTGGATTTCGCTAGACTTTAAATTAACAAGTTCATCGCATCTAAGGGCTCCTGTGACTCCAAATATTAATATAACCTAAAACAAACGTTGAAATAAATAAAAAAAAAAGCTGGTAGCACCGGGATTAGAACCGGTGACCTTTGCGACCGAAGACAAAAGCTCTGCCACTGAGCTACCGTCATTAAATGTTATAAGTAGGAAATGAGGTAATATTTGCTGTCAAGTTAAATATTGATCTGCTAGTAGATATCACTGTCAACGGTTTAATAAACGTAATAATGATTAAAAAGAAATAAGAAAGTACCTACCTTTGTTGCTAAATAAACATTATTTGGTGCATCCTTGAGAAATTTATCAAATTGATCTTGTGTTAATACTTTTGATTTTTTCGGTGTATAATTTTCCCCTTGGCGCTTTATAAATGCAATTAATTTGCTATATTTTTCTATTTTAACATTATGTTTAATGTTTAATTGACTTTTAATCATTGAATACTGTGCCCATAGAGTAGAACTTTTAAACTTTCTGGACAAATTCGTGAAGTATGCAAGCATAACGTTTTCCGTGTATTGCTGTACATTATATTCATTGCACCATTTTAGAAATTTTTCGTATGCAAAATCATACAGTTTACGCGACTTCGTTGGAATTAGAGTTTCAATACTGGAATTAGCTATTTCAACTAATTCCGGAGGCGTACATTGCAATTCTTGAGACATTTTTCACAAAATTTTCAAAACAGACAAACGTCAAATTAAATAAGTTTAAAAATGACAGTTCCTACCTACTTGATTACAACGCCCCATTATTTTATTAGTACAATAATGAAAATTCATTTTTGTACTAGTAAAATAATGGGATATTTCTACGGTCTGTGTTGCAAAAAGTAATATAGTTATTATTATACGCTTGAAGAAAAAAATTATTATGTATTTCATCTCATTGTATTTTTTTAATAAGACATTTATTATTATTATTTTTATTAAATAACAATAAAATTTAGAAATTAGACAATCGTGTGAGAAATTTACTCAATTTATTTTTTTACTAATCTAGATAAAATTGAACTCTGGGAAACACCTTGAAGTTCCCTCTACATACCACAATTTTATCGGAATGTAGTGGAGTCAATGAGTACCTAAAATCGTTAAAAAAAATTCAAAAAGTTATTTCAACTACCAGAAATTTAATGCCAATAAAACGATTCTTGGTTTTCTACTTTCAACTCTTCGTGGAACCACTTCAAAACAGCAAAAAAAATCCTTTTTTGCCACTTTTTTAGGAGTACTCTTTGTTAATTTTTGTTTATTCCTTAGAAAGCAAATTAAGCTTTGGTGGTGTAACCATTTTATTGGCAATTACTTTAGTCAACATCTTTAAAAACGTGAAAAATTAAAATAAAGGTCCTAAATATATGAGCGGCTCATTGGATTCGGAATCACCTCTAGAAAAATGTTTTTAAAAGAAAAGTGTGCAGGCAAAAAATTGCAATTGTTATTAACAAAATAAGAAGAAAAAAAACAGATGTTTATGTTTTTGTTAATAACTCGAAAAATATTAATATTTAAGGAATTTTGAAAAAAGCTCGTTAAAGAGGAGGAAATTTCCGAAAAAAAGTCCGTCCTCCCGGAACTCTATCTCCATTATTTATAATATTTTAATTTGACATTGAAAATGGGGCTTTGAGCGGCTTTTACGGCATGCGCGCGCTACCGCTAAACGGTGTTTATCAGATAAAATATTTTTTTTATGACATAAAATGTTATTTTAAAAATTTAAAAAAAATCCAGTATTTTCCTAATACTTGAAAGAATCTAAATCAGTTGGAAAAAACATTTTATCACTGTTTTCCAAAAAGTTATTCAATTGTTAACTAACAAATTTTTTCCTAATATCTGTTGACATAAACAGTGGGATAAAAGGTATAAATAATTAGCCTAAAAATTTGAAACTTCGTGGAGCCCTTTTCATATGTATACTATACAAGATCCTGCGATAAATCTTTATAAAAGTTTATTAATTTGTTAATAATACTTTCTAATATTATACGTCACGTTAACTGTAGCGCCACATAACTTGCCAATTAAAAAAATTATATATCTTTTAAACTATTGGAGATATGATAAAGGATATTCAGGAGTTTTTTATAGAAAATAAGTTTCTCTTTCAAATAATTCTAAGACCAAATTCGTATTTATTGTTTATTGGATACTACATGCATTTATTTGGAAAAATTCTATATTTTTCTTTACTTTTTCGCAATATTTTGCAATAGTTATGAAAAATCATAATTAACAAATTAATAAACTTTTATAAACATTTATCACAGAATCTTGTAAACTATACATATGAAAAGGGCTCCACAAAGTTTCAAATTTTTAGGCCAATTATTTATACCTTTTATCCCACTGTTTATGTCAACAGATATTAGGAAAAAATTTGTTAGTTAACAATTGAATAACTTTTTGAAAAACAGTGATAAAATGTTTTTTCCAACTGATTTGGTTCTTTCAAGTGTTAGGAAAATACTGGAATTTTTTCAAATTTTTAAAATTACATTTTATGTCATAAAAAAATATTTTATCTGATAAACACCGTTTAGCAGTAGCGCGCGTATGGCGTAAAAGCCGCTCAAAGCTCCATCTTCAACGTCAAATTAAAATTATAAATAATGGAGATAGAGTTCTGGGAGGACGGACTTTTTTTTTGGAATTTTCCTCCTCTTTAACGAGCTTTTTTCAAAATTGCTTAAAAATAATTATTTTTCGAGTTATTAACAAAAACATAAACATCTGTTTTGTTAATAACAATTGCAATTTTTTGCATGGACACTTTTCCTTCAAAAACATTTTTTTACAGGTGATTCCGAATCCAATAAGCTATCGCTCATATTTTTAGGACCTTTATTTTAATTTTTCACGTTTTTGAAGATGTTGACTAGAGTAAATGGCAGAAATGTAAATATTTATATAGACTGCCGTCAAGCACTACTGATTTTGAACAGACAACATATGATTTTCTTTAAAATTATACAAGCTTACCTGGTCAACTTCGTACCTTTACTTGATATCAACTGCGCCACCTTACGGTGGCGTCATAGAACTTAATTAAGTAAGAACTACTTGCTTTAATATATGAGAATATACGAAATACCAACAATTATGTTGTAAATACATTACGCGAATAATCATAAGCGAAAGGAAATGTAACACATATAAAAAGATTTAAAGATTAAAAAAAAATGGTTGATACAGGAACAATTACGCAAATTCGTAAAATGAGAATATATCCATTCGAATCTTTTTTGTGATGATACTCTGTCGAAAATTTCTGATTCTAGTCTATCAGTGTGGCAGAAC
Organism: Altica lythri; assembly: GCA_964028335.1. NCBI lineage: Eukaryota > Metazoa > Arthropoda > Insecta > Coleoptera > Chrysomelidae > Altica > Altica lythri. The sequence goes on along the minus strand of OZ034800.1, from coordinate 91,638,660 downwards.
AAGAAAAAAAGGTCAGTTGACTTATAAGTTTAGAATCTCACATTTCAATCTTTCAAAATGCCTTTTTTTTTTCTTAAACGATGGGTTTTATTAACAAAAGTACTTACTCGTAATAAAATAATTTTAGGGCACCAAACTGGACTTACCTGGAAACGAAATTAAAAGAAAATTAATAAAAGGCATTAAGTAATTTAAAATAAAAGTAGAAAAGTGTTTCTAGTCATCAAGTATAATTAATTATACTTTCAGTAGAAAATTAGTGTTTCTTCTATTCACATTTCGTTTATAATAGTTATCGTTGGTAATTTGCATTTTATTTCCAGTATTGCGTTTGTGGTTTATTATACTGTAGTTCGTAATGAAATTTGGAAAGACACATTAAGAACAGATTTAATGTTACTGAAATGAGATTTTAGGTACTTAAGGACTATATTTTCCCTGAATTTCCATCTAGGGTCATCGATAAGTTTTTATTATACAATAAAATGCACTTGGCAGTTATTATTCGCTCAATTTATTTCATGTTAACAGTCTATAAATTTGTAAAAAGTATATTTATATGAATTTTTTATTATATATTACTCATTTATATTTTATAAATATTTTTACTACTAGCTGTGCCCGAGACTTCGTCTGCATCGAAAAGTGAGTTTGGGCAGCATTTTTTGGATTTAACTTCTGGTTTATTTTGAAACATGTACACCGTTGTTTTAAGTAGCTAAAAAATCTACTTTACCGTAATGCCTAATCGGGGATGAAAGCATACTGGCTGCTAGGATTGCTAACACATGACAATTGTTATTGCAAAACAGGCTCACCGGAAACTAGACACTTTTAAAACTAAACGGAAAATTGTTTGGAATGAGAGCAAACCGACGAATGAAAATACTATCAACTATTTCGCACCCTGTAAAAATCTTTGCTTCTATCAGATTTCGTTTGTAAATTGGTCACTTTTAATCTGGTCGGGCTCAAATTTTTAAGGAGCATTATGGGTACGAAGACTTTTAATTTTATTTTATAAGCTGGGAGTCCAGCAGCTTCCAAAAATTCTACTGGGTAGCTAGTAGATCCTTCTTCTTCTTCTGCTGTTAATGAAGATATACTCTACAGCATTTCAGCGTTTATTGCTGCTGCTTGGTCGTTCCGTGTAGTCAAAATAACTCTTTCGCGAAGCCAGGAATTTTCGCAATCTCGTATTTTCGTTGCGTTTCCATATATAGATAATATGAGGCTCGCATTAATGAAACTGTGCGGCATAGGTTTTCATTAAAAACAACTTTTCCTCGTTCCTGCAGAAATACACCATTAACGATCTTAAGTACCACGGCTCTTAGGGCACATTATATACCCGCACAGCCTACAAACGTTCATCCTAACCTGAATCATATTTCCGAAACCGATCATTTTTAACTTCTATTTATAATATGTGTTTATAGACAATTACTAGCATTATTATGAAGTTTAGTATAGTTTTAGTTAATGCTACTAACAGAGGAAAAATTATAGATATTAATAGGTAGATAGAAGATAGTAGAGAATAGTTTAACAAATGTTAGAGATGATTCTTTGAATTAACAGAACTTTTTTATTTATGAACCGATTGACATGAAGAAAACATTAAATATTAAGTAAAGCTTACCACAACATGTTAGTGAAAACCACATCTAAATCGGATAAGCCATTTTTTAGATTAGCATATATAAACATACAGACAAACAGACAAAAAAAATGGTTTGGCAGTCAGTGGGACTGCCGGCAGAAGTTATACTTCTATGCACTGTTAACTAATAAAACTTAATAACTACAAACACAGGCAAGTAGAAATATTTTTTTTTTTTAAATTAACTGTATTCAATTAAATTATTAAATAAATACTTAGAAAAAAAAGACCAGTTGATGTGTGTCCTTACTTCAAACACGAAAACTAAACAGTAAAACGATCAATATACAAAAAGTGTTTACAAAACCCCATAGTGCAAAATATAATGCAACCATGTGACGGTAGTATGGACTACAATAATTATAAAATTAATTAATTAATATAAAATACTAAACTTTATATGTTTACTTACGTGACAGAATTATAAAATAATCTGTCAAACACAATGTAATACGTCACTATGATATTCCAAAACATTAGCTCAGATTGTTTTTTGTATATCTATCTCTTTTCAATGTACTGATACCTTATATGTGTTTCTGTCTCTCTCTTACTCACACCATTACATATATAATGATTTTTCCCATTTAACCCCACACAAATCAAGTCCATGTATAACTTCAAAAATTCAATTTTTTATATTTTCTACAATTTTATTATATGTATAGATAACTAATCCGAAAAGCACAAACTAAAATGTAATGGTTAAAGGAAATAAAAAATATAATATAAAATATCGATTGGTCTAGCAGCGCGTGAATTTAAAGTTGAAGTATCAGACTTTAAAAGTTGTATGTCCCTCGGTTAGTAGACACATAAGAAGTAATGGAAAATATATGCAAATGGGGTTAGTTTAATCTACCATTGTCTGAAATGCCTGTTTTTAAAATAGTTTCGCACTTGCAGTTTTCGCACTGTGTCTGTGTCATTGTTTTATGTACCAAAATATAGAATTGATTTAACTAACATATGAAAACTAATAAAACTTTATAAAAAGTATCCACGCGAAAACTAAGTCCTGATTGGAAACTCGACAGTAAGACAACTTATTCTGTTTTAAACAAAACAGACATTAATAAAATGTAAATCAGATATATTAAGCCTAAATGGGTAACTCAAAGGTATCTAAAGAAAGTAATAATGTCCTCTCCAAATGACAAAGTGCTTACTAGTAGCAGCTGAACTTTATTAAAACAAGAAACAAAAGTCCTATTATGGTGTGGGTCCAACCTAAAATTGTTTGGTTTAAAAGCTCTGAAAATATAGAATAACAAAACCGCAACCAAAAATAAGTAAAACAATATCTTAAAAATAGTCTTCTTTTTTTTTTCAATTGACCAATTAGATTGAACAAAGAGAAAAGAACGCAACAATAGTCGGATACCAGGAATATAGTGCAAGTACTGTCTTGGCAAAAGCAGATGAGGACCGCAGTTTCTCCCCAAAGCCATTGAGAGGTCCGAAACTAAGTCGTCTGAGCTTTTTATCTCTAGCTCAGTAACCTGCATGCGTACGTGAAACTACTCACAGATAAGCCAGAAATAGGCAACGGTAAGCCAGAAGTAATCAAGGTAAGTCGTTAATTTTACAAATTTTAGAATTAAATATTGCGAAAATAGGAAAAATATTTCAGATATTTGATCACCATTTAAATATGCTTTAATTAGGCCTATATTTTATCAACAATTCTGGTTATAAGATGGTTGAAAAATTAAATTATGTCTATTTTTGATATATAAAATATTTTTTCTACAAACGTCACTAAAAGTGGAATTTTTAACGCGTGCTGTCAGTGTCTAAAATGTCTTTTTACGACACTGGTGTTAAATGTCATTTACTTTTAGCACCAGTGCTAAAAGTGATTTACTTTTAGCACTGCTAAGAAAATAAAATCAGAAGAAGTTGTATTCAATTAAAAGTGCAATTAGCAAAAGTACAATTAGTGAAAGAAAATCCATGACCAATCTCTCTGGTAGCTGTAACGGTATTTATTTTGGTAAAACTTGTACCAGAGCAGGAAACAGTGTTATCCGCCGAAGTGTTGGACAAAATTTGATCCGCAACGTTCTTTTTCTTTTGTAGCGAGTCGTCTATGTAACCCTCCGCTACTGTACTGGACTTCCATCCACCGTGTCTCTTGATTGTAGTAAGATTAGCACCAGAGTCCGCTAACAAACTAGCTGAGGAACGTCGAAAACAATGGCCAGTATAAAGATGGGAATCAAACAAATTTAAAAATTTAGCAATTTGAGCAGGCATTTTATCAAATGTGTTGATTCCAACTGGAGATTTGCCACTTTTTTTTTCATTTAAGAATTTTATAAAAAATCTTGAATGACCAATATCCACTAGACAAAGCGCTAAGTACTTTTTGTAACAGTTCATATATAGTTGATTCAAATAGAAGTGTCATCAAGTAGTCTCTGTAAAATTCAAATTTGTAGTGGCAGCACCCACGTTTAGTGAAATTTGAATCACAATATTAGCCAGCTTGTGATCAGATTGCTACATATGCTCAATATATGGAGCATAGCTCAATATAACTATAAACATTTTGACACATCGCGATGACATATAATTCCCTACCTAAAGTTCTGTTTCCATTGAATCTAGTAATAAAGTTAAAGATGATCTCACACGTACCCAGCCCACTTGATGACACTTTTATCTGAATCGACTATACAATGTATCACTAATAACAAAGGTTCTTGTGGCATTGGTTTTTGTGTCTGGTATATGCACAACTAGCGAATTTCCCAAATCCTCGATGTTTTCCAAAGTTAAATTGCATAGTTCTTTTCGGCGACAGGCCCCAAAGAGACCAAAAATTGCAACAACTTTCTGCATAAGATATATTTCAACCGAGGCTTCTACGAGAAATTTGTTAATTTGCTCCCTATTCAATATTTTTGACTTTTTCGGTCGATACCCTTCACCTTTCAGTTTTAAAAATGCTACAAGCTTGTAATACCTGCTTATGTCCTGGTTATTTATATTCATCATCGCTTTCAACATAGAATAATTGGACCAAAGCGTCGATGATTTCCATATTTTAGACTTTTCTTCAAAGTAAGCGAGCAGCACTTTTTCACTGGTTTCCCTACCTCTAACATTTTTTTGATCACACCACTTCAGAAAACGATCGTATGAAAACTCATACTGTCGCTTTGACTTATTAGGCAATAATTCAAAGGTAGCTTTATTAGCAGCTTCTTCAATTTCCACCGGGAGAAATTCATTTTCTTGATCACTTTCCATCATTGAATAAGAATTTATAACATTTGTTTGACGCAAGCTGTCAAAAACAAATCAACAATCGATTTTTTCTTCGTCCTAGCAACGTATTTCGTAGGTAAGTTAGATGAAATTAGATACATTTTATCAATTTATTTATTGGTTTTTCCCTGTATCACATACCTCCTACCCGTTGCCTGTCTTATTTGTTTAATAATAAAGTCGCTATGAAGGGCACCTTTAGCGTTTATACCTTTGCTGGTTTCTTTCATATAAGTTTATATAAGTTCCGGTTGACGTAGATAGGGAAGTGAATGGACAAGTGTGGCTAAATGGGTTGCGATATCCAAAGCCAAAAAAAAAAAGCGCTAATTTGGACTATTACCTACTAGCGTTCGTAGAAAAAATATTGTATGATATACGGGTTAAAAGGGATTTTATTTTGTTCTCACCAAATGAAATCTCACTTTTAGCACTTATATCATAAATAACTATTTTTTTATAAAAAAATTAAAAAAAGATTTTTAATTTTTTATAAATTTAAGAAAAACGTGAAATTTATTTTATTATTTTATATTTTATTTCTAATATCAAATAATTTGTAATAATTTTTTGAGGCATGTTATTATTAATATTGGGTAACTATTTCTAAGTTGTTTTAAGCGTTTTCTGCACGAGGGCATTTTTTTTTATATCATTTTTTTTGTTGACATAGGACGAGTTAAAAAAACTTTTGAGGTAATATTTAATTAATCGCTTTATTAATATTTATTCTACTGAGTTCTTCTCGATATTTTGTCGTTATGTTCTCTTGTGACCGTTGTATTAGCTTTAGGAAATTTTAATATTAATACCTTCAGAATTTTATACATTATAAGAGTTGTTTTTTCATGTTATTCAAAAGCTTTTAGTCCCTTGAGAATGTAATGTTTGTTTTTTGTAAGCACAAATTTTCCGATTCATTAAAAGGTATATAAAAGTATAGTAAACCCCACGGATAAAAACAATAAGAACTCGAGATGGAATTTCGCTAAAGGTAATTATATTTCAGTTAGTCGTAGATATGTTAAATTAAGCTTAATGTTTTTTTATAAAACAGTTAACTTTTGCAATATACATATCAAAATTTACGAAAATATTGTTTCGTAATAACAACGATTCCGCACATCGTCACTGATCACAAATAAACTGAGGTCAAGCGAATCATGACCATGTAGAATTTTGTATGTTTTGATCAGATCCCCACGGAGTCTCCTATCTAGGAGGCAGCATAATCCCAAGATTTGAAGAGTTCTTCATAATGGAGATTACGAATTGCTGGTGAAGGTCTGAAGATTTGCTTCTAAACTTGCTCAAGAGCATGAATGTCTTTTGCATAGAAATGGTTCCAAATTGGTGCAGTATAGTCCACGATGAAACGGATGTAGGTTTTGTAAAAAGTAGCCAACAATTGTGGAGATACATTTTTGAAAGATTGTCCAACCATGTACATTACTCGGTTAACCTTCCTGATGAGAAGCCCACTTTAGGTCAATCGTGATTACAACCCCAAGATCTTTCTGTTGAGACGAACTAACAATATTTACATCATGGATACGATCCTATCTGAGTTATTATGCTCTAGGTGAAGAATGTTACATTTTTGTACATTGAGTTCTAGAAGCCAAGTAGCACACCATTGTTCAATTCTACTTAGATCGTTAATCAGTTCTTCATAATGCTAAAGTGGTGTAGAAAAGAACTTGGTGACCTCTGCAAATATTCATACTGTGGACAGAAACACTGACAACATATCGGTAATATATACATTGAAGAACAGGCGACCGATAAGAGAACCCTGCGGTACACCACTGGTAACCAGAAATTCAAATGGTTAATCACGATTTTTTTTAAAATAAAGGTTTAATTGTTGTTAAAAATACTTAAAACATATAGATTTCTTTGTATTTAAGATAATCATAAACCATTACAGGGTATAATTTTTTTTAAAATTAACTGCTTTGTTTTTGGTATTAGCTGAATGACATGGATACTAATTCAGTTGATGCTAGGACAATGGCCTCCAAAAAAATGTAAATTTTAAAATTTCGAATATAAACAAAGGATAAATGTAAGGAGTATTTGATAAAATTAATAATTCCGGTAAATCTATATTTTGTTTCGCGTTCAATCCCCTTTAAACCCCTTATAAAATCCTAACTCCAATTCCAATTTACCAAACTTTCTTTAAATGAGTTTTCGTGATATAAAATAACTAAGATTGGTAGTGGAACTCAATGCACAAAGTGTAATATTTTTGTAATATTTGAAATTCATTCTAACAACAGAATGTCTGATGTTCCCTGGTAATTATTTCCGAGATTTCTCAGCGTTGCATCGAGAACAAAGCAGAACAGCGTAATTTCGACCGAGCCGTCTACGTCCGTATAGATCTTTCATGAAGTATAAATACAAATGTCTATGTAAATAAAGCGAGAAAATTGACTGACAATCAGGTGTTGAATCGGGAGATCCACCCTCAGAATCACCTTATCCGAATATATGGCCATAACGCAGACTCAGACAGTACAATACGTTTTGATAGCTCAATGAATAATTTCATGTAAAAATACCCTAGAGCCTTGTGAACGTATTGCTAGGGTTATATTAAATTTTTGTTCAAGTTTATACGGGATATCGTCTCGGCAGGCGGTGCATCCGTTTTTGCAATTTGCAAATATGTACACAAAGTAAACTTAGGAAGTATCTTTAATTTATAAATCAAAACTGATTACATTCAGTTTTTGTTAATAAATAGGTAAAACAATTTTTACATTTAGGAGTGGTACCTACCAAGTTCTGTGTATGAATTCTTTACATCTCTTGTTTACCATAAGTAATCTAAAACTAAAACTGATCTCTGTCTGTACATGGCAAATATATTTTAAATACACAATGGAAGGCCTTTATATACGCAAAAAATCTCAAGTCTTCTGGAGATGGTTGAGCGGCAAATTGGCAGGCTTAGACAAGCTGAAAGCAATAGTTGCAAAACGGCATAGGAGCGGCTGAGGCCATATGGTCACTACCTCGTAAAATAAATGACTGACGATGACCGAAAGAATAGGCAATATTCTCATCTAAATTTTGTCGCGACCTAAGTCTCGGGTAAAAGCTAGTTTAAAAATAAAAGGAAAATACCCCTTCTTTTGACCATCTGAGCTAGAAGTTAATTAAATGGTTGCATTATGAATAATTCATTATTGTTTTTTAATATTGATATTGTTAACAAGTCCACGAATGTCTTAGCTATCTCATCTTGCCCGGTCTCCCCTAAGTCTTAATTCCAGAGTATATTTCAAGTTGTGATTTTGGCTATATATTTTTACTCATAAAAGAATTGTTCAACTTATAAATAACCAATTGAAAGATAACCTGCAAACCTGTTCTGTAGATATTTTCTTGAATTTTGTTCAGTAGTTTAAAAGCGTATTAATTTACATTTTAATAATTCCACTATTATTTTTGAGTAGTATTTCATTTCTAAAAGTTATTAAAAATAAACACAGAGATGTAACAGTTCGATGTGGCAGCTCGAAAAGGAGTTAAAGAGCATTTTATTAGCCCCAGAATTCATCTTAATTTGATGAAATCTCGAAATGAAATCTGTCTGAAAATAATTCAACTTGATTTAATATTTCCGAATTGCTTGCTGTAGCAAGGGGTAAAAATCACTCTATGTAATTTTACGGACTTTGGAGTAATCTATAACAAGTCTCAGTAGCTTTAAGCTTGACAGCTACCATTTTTTAGTGACAATATTTTCATCGCTTTAGCGGGGGTAGACAAACGTCTACGTTTTCCTCAAACTAGTCTCTAATTAGATACATTTACATCTGCACGAAAGTAATTGTTTAAATTTATAATACAGAGAAAAAATGTTACTATCTATTAATTATTGTTATTAAAGTTTTAAATATTTTCTTACTTCATACATTTTTTCTACGTTATCTTCTTATTCCTTAAAAAACAGGGTGTGACAGTCAGTGAGACTGTCGGCAGAAGTTATACTTCTATGCACGCGCCCGGATTCAAACATTTTTATGCGAATGATTTAGCAAAATCATTATATGATATTCGTGTTCAGCGACCTTAAAAACCTCCTACTACCGAGTACACACTGATTTTGTATCAAATTTGCATAACATTTCCTGGAGACGAGGTCCGTGTTAAGTACCAGGTGTTTCGTCCTTCAACTGTTTTCGATCATTTTTATAGGATTTACCTCCATACCATGTTTTGCCAAAATCATAGCTCCATCACGTTTATTCTGTACACGACAAAAATAAGTGCTCGGGTCATAACCAAAGACACTTAGATGCTGAACCTCTTCTGTTAAAAGAAACTGCTCGACCAAACAAATAGCACTTTATTTTTTATTATGACGTATGGTCGCCATCATTTTCAGTTTCAGCACATGATGGACAGATGATTAAATTTTGACCAACCACTTTTGCGCCTCTTAGACGAACTAGGCAAGCAGAATGATACTGTTTTTCACATTTGGTACATTTTAATTCGCCTTTTAGAGATCGTTTACAACTCGCGCATGTAATTTTCACATTTATATCATCATCACTCGGCGCCATCAAATATACATCAATGGCATCACTGTTAACTAATAAAACTTAATAACTACAAACACAGGCAAGTAGAAATATTTTTTTTTTTAAATTAACTGTATTCAGTTAAATAAATACTTAGAAAAATAAGACCAGTTGATGTGTGTCCTTACTTCAAACACGAAAACTAAACAGTAAAACGATCAATGTACAAAAAAAGTGTTTACAAAACCCCATAGTGCAAAATATAATGCAACCATGTGACGGTAGTATGGACTACAATACAATACTCATTACTGAATATTATGATTAATATTATTAATATAAAATACTAAACTTTGTATGTTTACGTACGTGACAGAATTATAAAGTAATCTGTCAAACACAATGTAATACGTCACTATAATATTCCAAAACATTAGCTTAGATTGTTTTTTGTATATCTATCTCTTTTCAATGTACTGATACCTTATATGTGTTTCTGTCTCTCTCTTACTCACACCATTACATATGTAATGATTTTTGCAATTTAACCCCACACAAATAGAAGTATAACTTCAAAAATGTTGTTTTGTATGAAAAAAAGTGACAAATTTGTGTTAAACTATCACTACTCATACAATAGTACACCATAAGTATAAGCAGTTTTGCATAAAACTTTTATCATTTCATAATATAATCTGAAGATTGTTGGAAACGAGGACCCTAAAGTGAGAATATAGATTAAACGTCGCATTTGTACTTACTGCAAAATAATGAGCGATGTATGTACATTGTACATAGATGCCAGAAAGCTATTGTAAAATATAATAAACAAGTAAGTTTGTAGACAATAGCGACACAGATCCTGCTACATTTGGCTATCTAACACAGAATGTATTCAGTGGCATCGCCACAATGTGCAGCATAAGATTTAATACAAACAGAAAATATAAAGTATAGTTCAAAATTACTTAAAAAGTAATTTTATTAAGATACATGTTAATGAAATAAATATCTCTAAAGATTTGATTTATAGCATACTCACCGAGAATTTGGGCATGAGAAAGGTGTGTTCACGGTTTGTTTTGCACAAGCTCACAGTTAACGAAAAAATGCTTTGAATTTAACATTTGAGAAAAATCATTAAAAAGGCCAAGAAGGATAAAAACTTTTTGTACAACATTGTGACTGGTGACGAAACGTGGTATTTTTAATATGATCTCGAAACCAAGCGTCAAAGTTCCGCATGGAAGAAGTACCCATATCCGAAAAAGTCGTTTGAAAAAGTCAAAAGTGAAAACAATGTTTCTACGATTCGAAAGGAATTATTCACAAAGTATTCGTTCCAGTTATACGGTTAATGCTGTGTATTATGGCGTTTTACTCTCGCGTATTCGTCGTGCATGGCCAGAATATTACGAAGAAGGAAGCTGGCGCTTGTTGCACGATAATGCACCATCACATCGATCGACACTTTCTTGTGTCCGATTTTTGGAACGAAGTTCCCTTTCGCGCGTTACGAACAGTTACGACTGACGCTAGGAGCTAGCCAAAAAAAATTCATACCAAAAGTTGTCACGACACTATGACACGACACACGCATGTTTCTCTCTCTCTCTCACAGACCAAAAAATAAATAACTCTCTCCCTCTCTCTCATAGATAGATATATTACAATTAAAAAGACACTATTTTAAATTAAAAGAAAATGTACATTAAAAAGAAAATACTGTAGAAAAAATAATAATTAACTATAATAGTATTACATTTTATTTCATCCTGCTTTTATAAATTAATAAATTGAGAAACATTTTAAAAATAGTCCGTAACTTGACTATTTAGGTACCTACGTCAAATTACCTTAACTGTCAGTTACTGTCAAATATTTTAATTTTAAAATTTTGTATTGAATTGTTAATTCCTGTTTTAAATTATAAAAAGTAATTCTAAAAAGATGTGTTATCTAAAGCTCTGGTATTGTATAAATGGACACTTTTGTTAAAAGAAACGAACTGTTAGGTAAGTAGAGATTTTATACAGACAATAATAAATGCTTATGTATGTACAAACTCTCTGTTGTGTTTACAAATTACAATTCCTTCACTAATTAATCGAAAGGAACTTCGTTCCATCCGGGTGTCCCTTGACACCTCACACTTTTTTTGTCAAAAAATGGCATTTTAACCACCAACCACTTTTGATATTCTCCGGATATGGCACGGTGCGATTTTTTTTTCTCTTCGGTAGACTACATTTGTCCATAAAGGGATAGCTGTATACCGACGTAAATATCATTCAAAAGACGTTGTATACACGGAATTTAAGAGTAAACAAAAAGGTAACAATAAAGATCCAAGTTAATAATACTTCAGAACGTGATTATAAATCATTAAAAGTAATTGAATATAAATACAACTGATTTCAAGTAATTGCAAGTGATTTTTAGTGAATCAAAGTGATCACACTTGATTGCAAGTTATCATTATTAATTGCATTTTTTTATACTTATATTCGGTCAAATAATACTTTAGAATGATAAGAGAGCTATGCTTCCCCTCCTCGGTTATTCCCGAAGTGTTACATCTTTTTGTCACTCCGATTTAACTAAAATGTATTAGATATTATATAGGACTTCAAAATTTGATTTTACCGTTATTTATCAGTATGAGAATTTCTTCTATCTACAATATTGAATAATTATTTGTTTGGTGTTAACAAGAAAATTTTGGGTTGTTTTGAAGTTTATTTAAAGGAGATATAAAAACATAATTTTTTGAATAATGAGAGGGTTGCTAATGGGAAATGTAATCATTTATCGAAGTTGATAAAACGAGCGAAAGCTACTAAAATTTCCAAATTGACTAATTAGATGCGAAATAAAGGAGAAATGGATGACATTATCAGTAGGGTAAAAAGAAATTAGGGGCGATCTCGACCCCTCCGTAATAAAAACATTGAAAAGTTTCGATAAGAAGGCCCCATTTCAAGAACAAAGACGTTTACAAATAGGATCTGCATTAATATTTAAAAAGACCCGTTTGAGGCATGTCTTTTGATATAAAAAAGGATAATAATGTTCGTTCCGAACAAAAATGGAGATAGAAGACCGCAGAGTATTATAAAGGAAAGCTACACCAATAAAAACTAACGGGCCATTTTAAACGACTTTAAATATAACAGATTTTAAAGAGTAACAAAAAGTTATTACCTACATCTAGCCCTAACTACCTTTAAAAATACAACCCTAACCAAAAATGAAAACATTAATGTACAAAATAAACCCTCTGAAACATTCCTGAAACATTTTATTACAACCTCATTTTGACCCGATATTTTACTCTTTATTTAAATGATTATCTACACCATTTATTTTTTATTATTTACTGTTTAATTAGCATCTATAAAAAAAGAGTGTGCGTGTAACCTTTACGCGCGATTGAAGTAAAACTTATTTGACGTACGTATCATCGCAAAATAAATTAAAATTCAAAATATGTTTATTAACAAGTAGCTACAGGTTTTTGATTTTTTCGTTTATTATTATTATTTATGGATGAAAGAGTAAAATATTCTTGAGCATCCGCCATTTTATTCAAGTGACAACTATTGGAACGAAGTTCCCTTCCGGGCGTTACGACCAGTTACGACTGAGGCTAGAGACTAGCCGAAAAAAATTCAGACCAAAATATGTCACGACACGACACGACACACGCATGTTTCTCTCTCTCACAGACCAAAAAATAAAAAACTCTCTCTCTCCCTCATAGATCGATATATTACAATTACAAAGACACTAATTAAAAGAAAATGTACATTAAAAAGAAAATACTGTAGAAAAAAAATAATAACCTATAATAGTATTATATTTTATTTCATCATATTTTTATAAATTAATTAATTCATAAACATTTCAAAGATAGTTCTTAACTTGACTAGTTAGGTACCTACGTCAAATTACCCTAACTGTCAGTTACTGTCAAATATTTTAATTTTAAAATTTTGTATTAAATTGTTAATTCCTGTTTTAAATTAAATTGAAATAAAAAGTAATTCTAGGTAGATGTATATCATCTAAAGCTCTGGTATTGTTTAAATGGACACTTTTTTTAAAAGAGACGAACTGTTGAAAATAATGGATTTACTATTTTCTATTTTGCTTTGAACAGTGTAGTGTCGCGACTTTGTTAAGTTTATACAGGTTTTTTGTAGATAATAAATATTAAAATAATAGAAAATAATAACAATAATATATCCTGACAGTATTTCTGCACAAGTTCCGGATATTGCTGATAGAGTTAGGTAAGTAGAGATTTTATACAGACAATAATAAATGCTTATGTATGTATAAACACTCTGTTGTGTTTACAAATTACTAATTCCTTAACTAATTAATCGAAAGGAACTTCGTTCCATCCGGGTGTCCCTTGACACCTCACACTTTTTTATTTTGTTTTGTAATTTATCTAAAATTCATTAATTTGACTTTCACGTTTTAAAAAATTTTGACAGAAATTAACAGTTAGGTTAGGTTATCTAATCAAAAGTTCTGACGTACGTATCGCAAAATGTATCGCAAGGAAGTCAGTAGAAACATAAAGAACTGTGTGTGTGAAAATCTTGAGAAATCTGATAATTTCTTCTGTATTTTAAATGTTAACTGTCAATTAATTTCTAACAAAACTAACAGAATAGACCTAATCTTAAAGCAATATAAACCAGACATATTATGTCTATCCGAAACATGGTCCAATAATGACAATATCGGCTACATACGATTTAATAATTACTCTGTTGCCTCTTACTTTAATAGAACTAATAAATCACATGGCGGTGTACTAATTTTGACAAAATCTTCCATAGAAATTATGAAACACGATTTTTTGACTAATTTATCACTTGAAGTAGATATTGAAATCTCCAGTATCTCTTTTAAAATACTTCAAACCACCTGTTGTATATTAAATATTTATAGATCCCCATCTGGAAATTTCAATACATTTATAGATAGACTTTATAGTGCATTAAGTTTCTGTACATATAACAATTAAACACGTAGCATGCGAAGTAGATATTATGTCTGTTTTGTATAAAATATTGTAAAAGTTTAACAAGGAAATTTTGGAATTTCTCTGCACGTGATTGTCAATTATCAACTTTTCTCATTAGTGTCATTCCTGGTAGATATAATAATTTAGGACATTAAACATGTGCTACAATTATGTATTGATATGTAGTTAGCGTTAACTTGTTCTAAATATAATGAAAATATCGCGTTATCATAACAACGAACTTTTAAAACTGCAAACTTTTTAATCTATGTTGTTACTATGGATGAAAACTAAGTACATTTCTAACAAAGTAGTTTTAGTGGTTTTAGTTTCCTTGGTTTTTCAAGAAAAAAATTAATAAATTTATGTCTTAGTAAAAGATTTGAGTTACTTGTATTTAATATTTTTGAAAAGCGTATTAAAATTGAAACTCAAAAGATTGTTATTGCTGTCACCAATTTTTAATAGTGACGGCGGTTAATTATATACAGGTGAAACTCAAATGATTCTTATTTTTTGTAGTCGGTTAAAATACCAAAACCTTTTTCTACATCTGACAAATACCAAGCTGAAAACCACATTAAAATCGGTTTCGCTAAACGCGAGATAATCGCGCACAAACATACAAACATACATACATACATACAGGTCAAACTGAGAACCTCATTTTTGTTGAAGTCGGTTAAAAAGACCAATTATCTTGTTTAACAATAGTTTGATTTTTTAGGACAATACACCTGCATACGAATAACATGTTGCCATGCAAATAATTCCTGATTTCCTCGAAAACATTCGTTGTGAAGCAAATATGGCTCCGTTCTACTATGATGTTTTTCCTCAACAGAAACAGAGTAAAATTAACGTGGTTAAAAGGCCAAAACCTTATTTTTTAGTGTTTTAGTATGTTTATAGGTACATTAACGTACGATTATTTTTACCATAGGGAAAAGGAAGGCAGGTAACTTCATCTATTGGTTCTTTTGATAAACTATTAGTCAACTGTTGCTCACTTTTGGTCAGTGTTTATGAAACTGGACCACTTTTTTATCAAGGTTAGTCCTTTGGTGCGGTTCGTTAGCTAATTAAGGATGGCCGCCGTGTAACATACCGGGAGATAGAGGCATCCTTGGGCATTTCAAAGACCTCGATCCAAAAGAAACTACAGGAAAAACTCGGTGTTACAAAGTTGGTTCCTCATTGAATTTCTCATTTGCTCACAGAAAAGCATAGAGTGGTTCGCATTAATCAAACATTGGTTCAACAAAGGAAGCTCAAAAAACATTTATAGTATTGTTCGTGTCAATGAATCTTACATTTACTCCTACGAACCAACAAATAAGACGCCAATCCGTTCCAATCCGTTGTATGGGTTACGCCAATCAGCTGTATGGGTTTTTCACGATAAAAAAAACTAACTAAAGTGATCCGTTCTCGATTCCAGTCGCCAAAAAACTGTTTTACCAATTGGTTTGAACGTATGCAAAAGTGTATTGTTTTTGGGTGGGACATATTTTAAACAGCAATAAAATACTTTAAGTCTATATATTTTTTGTATTTATGGATACATACACAACTAAAAAGATAACCCTCGTACCATAGCCCAACCTTATATGCATACTGTGAAAGTCCAGTAGGTATTCTTGTCACCCTTTTTTGTATTCTTTCTAATGTTTTCATATCTTTAACATAATAAGGACTCCAAACAGTATACGCATACTCTAATTTAGGTCTGATGAAAGATTTGTTAATTCAAAGAACCATGTCTAAAGATTCACTTTTGAAAACTTTTTTGGGCCAGAGAAAAGAAGGAAATTGCTACCTTGCAACTAAATTTACTTATGTTTTCCAGTTTAAATGATCTCTGACAATATTACTAATAATAACTATGACATTTTTTCGTTAAGTGTGCCATCTTGCCTTGATTTCCACTACATATAAAAAATGACAAAATTTAATTATTTATGCATAAAATAATTGCATGAATTTGCTAATAATTAAAATCCTTTACTTTGTTTTTAATCACATTAGCAATAAAATTCGGTGAAAATTAATGAAGCAAACTTTATATAGTGCAATGAACGATGTGGGTATGCTTATCTCTGCGACAGATTTGAGTGTGAGTGTAAATTAGCTGTTGAAACTAATTAATTATTCAATTATAACTTCTCTGTTTAAGATGTTTTGGTTTGAGGTTTTAGCCCACGGACTATCGGAATTTTGTGGTATTCAGTCAGCCAATCAGTTGTCCCCAAACAATCTAGCATCTGGCGTCCTCTCCAACTAATTACTTGGTTTTCTGGTCACGTTCAAAACGTTGGCCCGACGACTTTATTTTATTAAAAACGAAAGACGACCTGTTATATTTATTATTACTTATTAAATTTAGTACATTAGTGCTGCCGTAGAAAAGACATGTATTTCTTGATAATCTAATTTTACGGAATATAATTTTTAATAATGTTAAAGTATCATTTTTAATAAATTATAGAATATACGTAATTCGATTACGTCAACTGTGATTACAAATAATTTAATACAATATTCTGTAGTTATAATGAATTGTTTACAGTTTAAACATTACTTTTATATATAACCAAGGCATAAGTATTGATTATAGCTTGCAGTTAGGAAAATTGAACATTCTTCATGAAATGAATATTAATTTGGATTTAGAACTTTGTAAATTTGCAATTCATTGGTTTAGAATTGCATGAATTATATTCAAGCATAAAAATAATTAATATCATACTGTTTACAAACTTGGACTAATATTAATAAGAATATTCCCATCACCAATACATGATACATAAATACTTTGTTAAGGTTACAGTATTGTCACATACGATAATAGGGTAATTTAATTGTTTGATATTTCATTGTTTTTTTTGTACTAGTTGTAGGTACCCGCAACGTCGTTCGCGTAGCGTGTGATTGTTGTATAAAAATTTATTACCCCACCCCATTTAAGGAATGGAAGAAAAATTTTTATACACCAGATGTTAAGTTGAAAGAAGACAAATACATCTGTGAAAACCGCATTGGAATCGGATCAGTAGTTTTCATGTAATGCGCGCACAAATATACAGACAGACAGACAAACAAATCTAACCACATTTTTGGGTTCTATTTCGATGTACCCGCGACGTCGTTCGCATGACGTGTTGACTTTTGTATAAAAATTTCTTTCCTCACTCCGTTAAAGGGGTGGGGAGAGAAAGTTTTATACACCAGATGTTAAGTTGAAAGAAGACAAATACGTCTTTGAAAACCGCATTCGAATAGGATCAGTAGTTTTCATGTGATGCGCGCACAAACATATACCTACATTTCTACAGTTTTATTATATGTATAAATTATTTTTTATTTGTAATCATCCAGGTCAAAATCAGTACGTTAGATTTCAAGGCGACCTTCTGGATCTGGAAATTTGGGGAGGGGCGAGCTAGTGCTTAGCCAGCACTGAGGCCACATATGACCCATTTTGCATCCTCCCGTATTGTAGGGATATCCTTACCTCAGGCTGTCACCATGCCTAGTGATTTAAAATAGGTAATGAGGCTCCTGAGGGGGATCTTCCTGACATCGGCTGGTGTAAGCCAATACTTGCCCAACACGGATCTTCTGATTTCAGAAAAACCAGAGCAGTCATACATAATGTGTTCTACTGTTTCCTCTTCTTGTTCGCAGCCTCTGCATAGCGGCGATTCTGTTAATTTCATCCTAAAGAGATGTTGTCGCAATTGGCAGTGACCTGTCAAGATTCCCACAGCTGTTCGGAGATTTTGTCTGGTCAATGCCTTAAATTTTTTTGCTGTTTCCTCGCCAGGGTGAGGTAATAACTCTCTGGCCAGTCTACAGTTCGTAGTTTCATCCCAGCACTGTATAAATTTTTGGTGAGAGTGCTGTTTGATAAGGTCCACGACTGCGAACAATGTTAGCTTGGTAGATGGGCGAGGGCTAACATATTTGTAGCCCGCAGCCCTCCTTGCTAAATTGTTCGCAATGCGACCTTATATAGTTTAATTCTTATTCTCACGTAGCGAATGAATTGGCTATAAAAGAGCGTCGTTGAGGTCGCATTCGAGGAGTTCGGAGTCTGAGGTTGTCTGTAAGGGTCACCCTTTGGGGTATCCCTAAAACAGACCCTTGGGTCGGGGCCGTTGTGACTCTTGAGGTATTTTTGTGAGTAATTGTGACATGCCAATATGTAGTTTATTTGGTAAGATTATTGTATTTAGTGCGTTATTCATATTTTGATCATTGTTTGTTTCATTGTTAATATATTTGTTGTTTGTTTTCTGTTGTTTTTCTTATCTTTCCCTTGGTTAGTTTTCTGCCTTCAGCAGGATACCTAACCAGGGGGTAGATAACCACGACCTGGGTGGAAAGTGCCTTTAGTAAGCTACCCCTTATCCCAAAACACTATGGCACATATCCCTAATCCCTCCAGCCGTGACATCATAATACGAGCGTGAATCTGAATCATTTTTGTATTATTAAAAAGAACATTGCTTCTTAACCATATGGTGTCCTATAAGAAGCATAGCTTAAAAAAATGCTCAAATGTTTTTATGATATTTTGAAGTTATATGATAAAACTTATATTTCTCACCTTTAAATTTTGGGGAAACAAAGTATTGTAATCAGGTTACAGCAATTGTTAGCATATTTTTTTTTTATAAATCAACGGCTCTTATAATATTTTTTTAAATTTAAGAAATGCCCTTAAACTAAAATTCTGTTAGGCTTTGATCTATAAACGATTTATCAGAAAGTCTACTCCCTGCACCGATAGTAAATTTATTCTGAGGTTATTTATAAAATGATATTTTTTGCTAAATATAAACTTGATTTTACAAGCTTGTCAACTGAACTGGAAATATTTCATCGATTTTTACTAGTAAGTGTAATATTGTGGAAAATTAATGCGTACCTGAACAAAGTTTAAAGCTGAAAGTTTACCAGTTATTTCTACAAAAATCCACGTAACATAGTTTATATGGCTTACAACATATCATTAAAAAAATAATTTGTTTTCTATGAGCTAAATATTCATACCTCAATATTCAAATCAGTATTAAACGCTTATCAAGATTTAGTATAAAATGAGAACAGCTCAGTAAAATAAAAACTTAAATAGACTGTATTTTGAAACTTTAAACTGATTTTAATTTTAAAAATGCAAATTTTATATTTTTTAAATTAAAATTTTTAACATTAATTTGATTTTCACATCTATTAGCCCTTCAAACTACAGATATACCTGCTGAAATGTAAGTTTGCACTGGCGTATTTTGATTTTTTGTATTCGAAACACCTTGTATATAATAAAGTTTTAATATATTATATATAATACCATTGTTGCCCTAAATCAGAAAAAAGTAGTCTCTGCCATACTAATAGATGTCCAAAAAGCTTTCAACAAGGTTTGGCACGCTGGCCTTATCAGAAAGTAAAATGACATCCAATTCTAGCCATAAAATTAATACACTTATACCTCTCCAACAGAATAATCCGTATTAAGGTTGGAAATGCAATTTTAGAACCCTTTACCTCCCTTTCAAGTATTCCACAAGGGTCAATCTTAGCGCCTATTTTTTACAATATCTACGCTAGCTATATTTTTCAGCTGCAAAATATCAAAGTATACGCCGACGACATGGCCCTATACACCTCCGCTACGTCGACTTAAATTCTTAACCGAAAATATCAAAGACTGCTAGACCAGTTCTTTAAATGGTACAGCAGATGGACAGTAGCCCTCAACCCGAGCAAAACACAAACAATTATCTTCAGACCTCCAAACATCAGCCAAACGGAAAATCTCACTTTCGACCATATCAGCCTCTCGCAATGGAGGAAATAGCTCGTTTCTCAAGACCAGGTGACCTATTTGGGCGTGCGATTCACTCGTACGCTCAGGTAAGACACCATGTCGATAAAATGAGAAGTGGAGCGTCCCTCCTAGATGTCCTGGGTGGTAGATTTCAAAGATGCCGATCCAAAATTCTACTCCATACTTACAAAACTTTTATTCGACTTCTTTTCGATTGGAAGGCCTTGTCATATTCTGCTCTTCCTCAGAGACTCCTTCATTCGCCACAGAGAGAGCCATTTTCTGTAAAGCTAAAAACGTCCATCACTTTTACCCAAGCCGTCTTGTATACCAAAATATTTCCTCTTCCTTCTTGATTTGACCCCCCTTTTCTATATGTAGACAACGCACAACAACATGGTACAAAAAAATGAGACTTTGGCGAAGGGTTCTGTGGTTCCCTTGCGCCCACGGAAACCCTGGAACAACCAGAAATCAGGAAGCAAACACCGAATTGCACCGAATTTTTTACTCTCTTTATTTCATTAAAAAATTTCATTTAAAATGTTAAAATTAGTTTTGTACCCACTGTTATTAGTGTAGCAAATAGATAACAATCAACAGGTGAGTTAGAAGCAAGTAAATGTCTCATAGCATGTTGCTGACGCGTACTCATAAGATTAGTCGCTACAAAAATACGTCTTACGCGCTTATAGAAGTTTTCACTTATTAAAATTAATAAAACAAAAATTTGACGCTTATAATACTCGGAAACGTGTTGTAGTTTGAAAACAATTTCAACTAAGTACTCTGAATAGCATGGAATGTTAAATATTTACCTTGTTTTCTAATAGATTTTCAGTAAAGATTCTTAAGTTGCAGTATGAGAAATTTGTATATTATAAGAGGATAACTTCTGCATTCTTGGCAATTTAATAAATTCTCATTTATACATTGTTTAATAAAAATTAACGAATGTAGCAAAGATTGAAGTAAAATATACTGAAGAAAAAAAAAGTAAATATTTATGGGGAGCTATGTTTCTAAAATAAAAAATCTCTTTAGGAGAGTTTGTTTGGAATCTGTGCAACATTAAATAAAAAAAAAAAAAACAGTGAAGTGGTAATTATAGGATAGAATGTAGGTGACATCCTGAGGTGAGGTGACATCCTGAGGTGAGGATACCCCTACATGTGGCCTCAGTGCTGGCTGAGCACTAGCTCGCCCCTCCCAAATTTCCAGATCCAGATCCAGGATAGAATGTAAAAAAACGAAGTGTGAATTTCAATTTTTATAAAAATCAGTATCGATTTAACCCCTTCTGGGTTAAATATGATTTCAAATGATTAAATGGGAATAATATATCAGACCTTAACTTCGCCACCTTACGGTGGCGTTATTTTACTTAATTTAGAAAGGATTTACAACTGCAACGTAACCGTCAGGAGTATTTTTATAAAATTCCTTAATTTAAGGATTTTGATTCGATGGAGAAAGCAATAAGTAATTTTCAAATAAAGTAAAACGTAAAGGGATAAAAAGATACCTCTTAATGAAATTGGCACAAATATAAATTAGGAATGATAAATATTTCATGTATTAGAGTAAATAAGAATCCCTCAAAGAAATTTAAATTACACTCGTAATTATAAAAATCGGAAATTACAATTTCTTGTAAAGGCACCAGTAATAAAAATTCCAGAAATGCATATCTAAAATCAAAGAAATTTCCTATACTTTATTTCCAATTACATTAAAACCCGGCGGCCATTAAAATCAAATGAACATTTTTATATTATAGAAGCCATTTTATTTGTCTCTCATCTGTTTAATATTAGTGCTTTTTGATTTATAATAATTTTGTTGCAAATCGATGTTGTGCACTCAACTAAAACCTATTTGAAATATCTAATTTAACGAGTTTACCTGCTAAAAGTAAGCACGTTAATCCTACGCAACAAATCGAGTAAAGCCCCCTCGACCAGAAATAAAACCTTGTATGCAAATGACTCAATATCGCAGACAATATCGATTGGACTATAAGCTGTTAGCGATTGTGCTTTTACATTATACCGATATTTTAACATTACATTCAGTTATATTTCGCTAGCAACTAGCCATGAAGAAGTTAAATATACAATTATATAAGATACCGTTTTAATGCTCAACCAAAACTGTGTTTCATAATGTTTTTGTATAGACCAAATTCGGTTTCTATTAAAGAGTCTGGAAAAGTTTCTACCTTGGAAAATAAGGAACATAATTTGTTTTAAGGCACTGGTGCCCAGACCTGGAAAATACCGTTCATGGTCAACCGGTTAAAAGAGACATTTATGAGAATAACGAAAATGTAAGCAGGTGCATTATCTTAATAAAAAAGCATTTTTTTAAATGCTGTCTTTTTTTACTCTCTATATTAAACTTATCGCAAGTAATGATGCTTTATGGTTTTCTATTAATGTTTACCTATTTTGAAGATAGGTAATCGTTTATTAAAAATCTGTGTCCCAAACAATAAACATCGTCACCTTTCGGGTCAATCTCTCTAGGAAGTCCATGCTAACATTTGTAATGAAAGAAATGCGTCTGAAGTGGGCCAAACATCGACGTGACCATCTGAAGATCGGTAAGTTATTATAATTTCTTCACAAATAATGCGTTTAACCATTTTCTATTTTTAAAATTTAAAATTAGTAGAACAAAGCTCTGTTTGTGCTTGCTCGTTATGGACAAAAATTTTCTCCCGACTAAATTGTTCATACTGTGAAGCACCCTAAAAAAAGTGATAATTTGGTCAGCGGTCTCTGTTCGTAGCAAAAGGTATGATGCGGAAAGACCAGTACAAAAATGACTGGATAAAATCAATTGATTCCGCAACTCCAAAAAATGGTTTTCAA
Organism: Altica lythri; assembly: GCA_964028335.1. NCBI lineage: Eukaryota > Metazoa > Arthropoda > Insecta > Coleoptera > Chrysomelidae > Altica > Altica lythri. The sequence continues at coordinate 91,615,421 of OZ034800.1, read as the reverse complement.
ATGGGAAATATGGATTAGCTGGGTAATAGCCTTGATGTAAAACCCGTTAAAAACGTTTGGAAGTTAATGAGAAGAGAAGTGGCTAAAGGTGTAATCAGAAACAAAACGCAGCTATTAACAATTTAAATAGTAACGTTAGCAACAACATTCAAAACCGCCTTGAATTGCAAACAATTTATTAAAGAACTGTCTAAACTAAACACAACAAAGTAACTTTTTTGTGGGTACCAGGGCATAACAGATTGCTCATATTCTCGCAAACAAATAAATTAGTATTTTGTTTTTTGAAGCTGAACCTTTCTGTGGCATCTCAAAATGCTGCATTATGGTTAAAGTTCGAAATTGAGGAAAACGTGGAGTTTTCAATACGATCCCGAAACCAAGTGTTTGTAATCGAAAAAAAGCCGTTTGCAATTTCACAAATCCTTGTATATATTTGTTAAACTTATTTAAAAATAAAATGTAAACCTAAAACTGGTATAATTTAGAATTTTAATGTATTTTATAGATCTGTAAATTGTGTATACAATACAGATCATATATGAATTGATTAAAAATGATTGTGTTTGGATCTATTTACATATCATTTAAATACTAACAGTAAAATAAATATCGTTTATCTGTAGATATAAATGACTATTAATTAACTTCATAAAAATGATTGATTCACTAATAGACAGGATTGGAATTTTGTTTTACACAAATATACACCACAAAACATTTCACAAAGCAGAATTTTAAATTAAAAACAACTCCCGCTATACGACTAGACTGTATTATGTGACAAAATATCAAGAGAATATTGAATTAAAAGTCGATGAAACCTGTCTGGTCTGGTAAATCTACCACATATAAGCCAAAAGTAAATATATGTAGTACAGCTTATCTCGGTCGGTGATTTCCAAAACCAACTATAAAATCTTTTTGCTATTTCCCATAAGCGTGACATTGCAGTGCAATTAAGTTTCACAATGTTATTAAATAAACTTACCTTTGAAACTTCATCTTGATAAGCTGATATGTATCACTGATGAGAAAAATTGTTAAATATAATCACAATTTATAAAATGAACTTTTATAGTAGAAAGTTTTTGGAACGAAGTTCCCTTTCGCGTGTTACGAACAGTTACGACTGACGCTAGGAGCTAGCCAAAAAAAATTCATACCAAAAGTTGTCACGACACTATGACACGACACACACATGTTTCTCTCTCTCACAGACCAAAAAATAAATAACTCTCTCTCATAGATAGATATATTACAATTAAAAAGACACTATTTTAAATTAAAAGAAAATGTACATTAAAAAGAAAATACTGTAGAAAAAAAAGTGAGGTGTCAAGGGACACCCGGATGGAACAAAGTTCCTTTCGATTAATTAGTGAAGGAATTAGTAATTTGTAAACACAACAGAGTGTTTATACATAAGTACATAAGCATTTATTATTGTCTGTATAAAATCTCTACTTACCTAACAGTTCGTTTCTTTTAACAAAAGTGTCCATTTATACAATACCAGAGCTTCAGATAACACATCTTTTTAGAATTACTTTTTATAATTTAAAACAGGAATTAACAATTCAATACAAAATTTTAAAATTAAAATATTTGACAGTAACTGACAGTTAAGGTAATTTGACGTAGGTACCTAAATAGTCAAGTTACGAACTATTTTTAAAATGTTTATGAATTTATTAATTTATAGAAACAGGATGAAATAAAATGTAATACTATTATAGTTAATTATTATTTTTTCTACAGTATTTTCTTTTCAATGTACATTTTCTTTTAATTTAAAATAGTGTCTTTTTAATTGTAATATATCTATCTATGAGAGAGAGGGAGAGAGAGTTATTTATTTTTTGGTCTGTGAGAGAGAGAAACATGCGTGTGTCGTGTCATAGTGTCGTGACAACTTTTGGTATGAATTTTTTTTTGGCTAGCTCCTAGCGTCAGTCGTAACTGTTCGTAACACGCGAAAGGGAACTTCGTTCCAATAATAATTAACTATAATAGTATTACATTTTATTTCATCCCGTTTTTATAAATTAATAAATTCATAAACATTTTAAAAATAGTTCGTAACTTGACTATTTAGGTACCTACGTCAAATTACCTTAACTGTCAGTTACTGTCAAATATTTTAATTTTAAAATTTTGTATTGAATTGTTAATTCCTGTTTTAAATTATAAAAAGTAATTCTAAAAAGATGTGTTATCTAAAGCTCTGGTATTGTATAAATGGACACTTTTGTTTAAAGAAACGAACTGTTAGGTAAGTAGAGATTTTATACAGACAATAATAAATGCTTATGTATGTATAAACACTCTGTTGTGTTTACAAATTACTAATTCCTTCACTAATTAATCGAAAGGAACTTCGTTCCATCCGGGTGTCCCTTGACACCTCACACTTTTTTTTTTAGTGATTTATAGGTTACATAACTATTATATAAATTATTTTGTAACTTGAATTTGTATATTATGTGGGAATTTTTCTAATCGATTTAACCCAGAAACAGACTACTATCACGTTACGTTAGTTCAAGTGACCTCACACAGACTCACGTCACGGCCAAAAAGTGTGCAATGTTATTTTGCATGGGCACAATAAAGTTACCTCATATATATCACGTCACGTCACCGTCACAGGCCTCAGGTGTGATTTTCCTTTGTTGTTTTCTGCGCTTGCATATATTTTGTCTCCGTGAGCTTATAGATTTTCGTAATCCGATTAAGAAAAATGGACGAAGTTTTAATATTTAAATTTAAAATTCTTTATTGTATTATTCATTACTGTTTTAGATAAAAATTATTAGATACTAGCAGCCCACCCCGGCTTTGCACGGGGATTAAAGAAAAATAACAAAATCCATTAAATTTATTGGGTCAACGCTTCCCTGTTAACAATATTACATGTTGTTTTATTTTCTGGCAGCAAAATAAATTGATTTTTAGGTGCTTCAACCCGCCTAAGGCGGTTGGCCATGAGAAAAACCGATCCTCACTAATTGGAAGGTTTGACCTTGCGACTTATTATTAGTAAAAGCGTAAGATGGTTTGATAGAAAATTGAAGCGGTTTAAATGGATTTGGTAGAGCAGTTGGGATCATCGGTATCCTCAGTGTATGAGCTAGTTGACCAGCTGGTGGTTCAGTTATAATGGTTGCTACAACTTAATTGTCCTTTAATTCCTTTATAAGTAGCCTCGTCCCATTGCACATGCTAAATTTGTGATATTTGTCGTGATTATGAAATAACTTATTTTGATAAGGATTAATACCAAGACAAAAACTTTTAAGAAATTAAAAAATTGTTATTGTGATGTAGGCATTATTTTATTCTATAATCAATAGTATTCTCAGCGCACGCGATGTAAGGATTTTAAGGTCATTTTTTGTTACATTAATAGCATTTTAGTAAGGATCCCTATTTTTTGTTTAAATGAAACATAGCCTATGTCACTCGGAAATAGTGTAACTTGCCAACGGTGAAAGAATTTTTGAAATCGGTCCAGTAGTTTCGGAGCCTATTCATTTCAAACAAACAAACAAAAAATCAAACCTTTCCTCTTTATAATATTAGTATAGATTATATATTAATTCTTCCTCTCAGAACACTATTTTTTTGCCAAACTAAACTGCAATTTCTTCTTATAGGGTTCAAATTTAACACCACTTGTTGGGAAAGTTGCGTTAATTCGGAGTCAGATTCAAACATTTTATCCTCGCATAACATATTATGCAGGCAACACGATGAGGAATTTTGGAGAATTTTGTTAACAAAATCGAGTTATAATTTTAAACATTTTTGCTTTCTTATCTTATTTATATCGTGTACGCATACTATGTTTAGGTTTCTATCACATACATCCAAAACTATACAACTACCTACACTTTTCAGGTATTTTTTTCATTCCGATGAACTAATTAAGCAATCAAATTCATTCGTTATCGAAAAACAACCACTGCACTGAAAACCAATGCAATACTTATAAAAATTCCGTTAGACGTGATAGCAGTGTGTTTCTAAGCATGATATTGCCATAAAAACATAATTATGTGACGGCATATGAGCTCACGAGAATACTCTGTTTCCACCTTTACTGATATGAGCTACCAAGGTATACCTAGATCTGCTGATGGTCAGAGGTGATAATGTCAGAAGTCTTCGTAGAAGGTCTGGTCTTAATGCAACAAACACTAAACAAGTAGCAAGCTTGCTGGGTGCACTTGGTTATCTCTCACGAGTTTCTGTGGAGGAATTCTTCTGAAAAATTTGCTGAGAATTGTGCTCTTTGACGTTCGTTTCATAGGAACCCGAGGATAAGATAACCAATAGTTTCAGCTGCATAAATGGATCAGTATGGCCTGGTGTGATCACTTGATCTATGTACGGTACGCTGCGCTCTCTCGTGCCTTAATTTGAAACCGCGCTAGCGATGCCTTCTTGTGTGTTGATATGAAACCGTGTTGCCACAATATTATATATTTAATAGAATTTAAAAAAAATTTATCACTACATACTTAATCGTTAATACGTTACATAACACAGATCCGCATCTCGAAAAACTAAATAAAACAATTCAGTTGAATTCAATTATATAAAAAATATAGACCCGTGGATAGGTGCTTGATTTTTTTATGTGCTGTATCAATTTAATTTTGAATTTTTAATCGTTAACCGTAAACATTGTTTACAACCGTTCACATAAAGCTAACAGTAAAATGGAAATTTAATATATAATTTATAACTGGTTTGTTTAACTTTAATATTAATTGCAAATATATACGAGTTACTGTAAATCAATAAATTTGCTAAAATGTTAATGCAATGTATATAATTTACACATTGATACCGTATATGTAATTGAATTTCAACACTTGTCTTTATATAGCATAAATGAATTACACCCATTAGAGTTCCCCTAATATGGCAAAAGGAAACTTTTCTCTAACCAAAGGAACAAAACCTAATATTTTTAGATTACAAGACCCATTTTCGCTCCCCATAACCAAACGTAATATCTTACAGGATTACATTATTTTTTGACATTAATTTGGTTTCAGCAGTTAAGTAAACCATATTGAACCTTTTAACGCTTTTAAATAACGCTGGACGCAAACCGCGATATTTTTTTCAAATCGAATTATTATTCTTCATTTTCTTCCTCCTGCAATTTCATGATTTTTGAATCCATTATTATTAAAATAAACCTTGCACTGAAAATTCAAAGCGAAAACCTTTTGCAAAATAAAATCTCTCAAAAATATATATAAGATGATGTTGACCATCGCCTTAGTGATATTTGAGTTCAGCTATCCCAACAACTCCCAAGTAACGAGTTTGGACTGATTTTGTATCGAATTTCTATAAAACTCCAGAAGACGTTGTCGATCCAGGTTGCCAGGTGCTCGGTAACCATCACCATAGGGATATTCGTGTTTAGCGATCCCAGAAACTCCCATGTAACGAGTTTGGACCGAGTTTTATTAAATTTTCATAAAAATTCAGTAGACGAGGTTCATCTTGAACACCAGGACCCCTATTCTGTAACTTGTGAGAGTGCTCATATACGACTACTCATCGGTGTAAGTACTCTCTCACTCATCGCTCACATGATCCTAAAAGCCCTATTCACGATAGATCGGCGAGTCTACTACTTTTTGCTCAACGTTGCCAATTTTAACCATCACATTTGAACTATTTATTTAGTACTTTAGGTTTGTAAAATATAAACAGCCACCGGGATGAGAAGAATAATTGTTTGGCGGGCTTGCAAAAGCGGTGTTAGCTCATCTAAAAGAGCTACAAAACAATCTTTACTCAGCCGAAAATGTTTAATAAAATTAAAATCGGACAATCTCAAGAAAGGGTCCTGACGTTGAAAATACAGGCGAGGTATATTATTTGCCGCTTGTTCTTCCGCATCTTCAAGATCATTTATTAGCATTTGCATTACTAAAGCATCATCATCCATTTTAAAAACACTTTATAACCCCAAAAACAATAACACACTGGCAGAAAATTGTCACTAATAAAACAACAAAAAGACTAAAAAAAACTAAATAATCAACAATGAACCAAACAAAAACTCTAGCAATAACAAATCATAAAAATAAACATTATGAAGAACACTTGTATTGAAAAATCATATGTAATGTCTGTCATGAGACAACACCCATTGTGCGCAAGTCCACTCTCTCAAAATGTATCAATTCTCTTGGTTTTACCCAGTAGAGTACTCGCGTAGAGGAGCATTCTCTTAATTTTCGTGAATACGGATTTTATATTTTAGGGGAGTGACATGCGCAGTGAAGCTAAATTGTGAGAGGGCTCCCCTACACGAGCATTCACACATTCACACAGGTTAGTGAATAGGGTACCAGGTGCTTCGGTGTTTGTGTTCAGCGACCGCGAAAACCCCCGAGTAGTATATTTCCGTCGACTTTTTATCACTTTGAGTTGCACTGTGAAAAATGCATTACCGTATAAGTAATTTTATTATTAATTTTTACTAAAAAAAAATCGTGACGCTCTTACGGATCAAATGCAACAAGAATCATATAAATCCATCTTACTGACAAAAATTGATAATTTCTGTTTCGTGCCTCGCTAAAACTAATAACCAAATAACGTCTTCAGTAAACTTCTAACCTCCATATACATATCAATTAACAATATATAATAGAAATGTTTGGTTAGATAATGAAAGAGCATAGTGAAATAAATTTTATTATTAGCTGTGATACAACCAACGATCTAATTGCTACCCTTCCAAAATGTTTACACCTATTGTAATGGTGGTCTGACAGTAAAATGTACCCGCATGTGCTTTGAGTTTCCTAAATGAAAAGTGATCCCTGAAAATTAGTTAATTATCCAGTTGAATGTAGTCGTCTTTATGTTTTGATTACGCTTACGGTATCTCTTTATATTCTGGGAACATGAAAGTGAGAGTAATAGGGAGCGAAATAATTATATCTATGTTATAGTGTGAATAAAAGATAAAATGCTTTATCAACACACACTTAAAATTAATTTTGTATTACTATATAATCAAATTTAATACAAATCTATATTGAAACATTAACTGCCCGTCAAAATTAGCGCATCACCTAAAAATTCTTTAAATACGGTATATAAATATAGTCCGAATCCTCGAAAGAATAAACATAAATAACATAATACCTGACCATCAATTTGATTTTCGACAGAACTACTCAACAATACAGCAGTGCCATAGGATTGTAAATTATATAAAATAAACTTTAGAGGGAAAAAAAGTGTGTGCGGCAGTATTCCTTGATGTGGAAAAGGCATTTGATAAGGTGTGGCATAGAGGCCTGTTGTATAAGGTGAAAAAGAATATGCCTAATGAAATATACCTGATATTAAAATCATATCTGAGTGAGCGATTTTTCCAAATCAAAGTAAATACCTCACTTTCCAAATACCATCCTATAGAATCCGGAGTACCTCAAGGTAGTGTCCTCGGTCCCTTCCTTTATCTCCTTTACACTGCTGATATACCTGCTGAAGATGACATTACTATGGCCACATTTGCCGACGATACAGGAATCCTTACATCAGACGATAATCCAGATAGAGCTTCTAACAAACTGCAAAACTATTTAAATTCACTTCAAACATGGTTAACAAAATGGAAGATTAAAGTAAACGGTGAAAAGTCTTCACAAATTACATTCACAACAAGAAGGATCGACTGTCCACAGGTTCATATTAACAACATTCCTATCCCCTTAAAATCAGATGTCAAGTACCTGGGACTCCATTTGGACCGAAAGCTGACATGGAAGAACCATATCAAAACCAAGAAAGCTCAACTAAATTTAAAGGTCAGACAAATGTATTGGCTGATAGGTAAAAGATTCCAGTTATCATTAGAAAACCAAGTATTATTATACAAAATTATACTAAAGCCGATATGGAGTTACGGTATAGAGTTATGGGGCTGCAGCAAACCGAGCAACACTAAAATACTGCAAACTTTCCAATCAAAGACGCTGCGCATGATAGCGAATGCACCATGGTACGTTTCCAATATAACTATCCATAATGACCTTGGGATACTATTCATCGAAGATGTTATTAAACTACAGGCAAACAAAGCTCAAGAAAGAAATTTCGCCCATGAAAGTCAAACTATTCAACAACTCTACCAGCCGCCAATTGTGGGAAGAAGACTGAAAAGGACATGGCCAGAGGACCTAACTGATTAGGTGTATTGGAGAACCATCGATGGATGGTGCCCAAAGCATGCCAGGATTCAAGCCTTTCCTACTATTTGCTAAATACTCTGTGTTGTAATTAGAGTAGATTGTAAATTTGCATTAATAATAAAAAAAAAAGAAAAAAAAATACGGTATATAAGAAATGGTAAAACATTGTTTAAAAATTTAATAGAGAAAAAGGCAAATTTCTTAAATCAAAATTAAATTTCTTAGAAGTTGTAAAACGGTGTAAAAAAGAATAAATCCTCTTACACGGATGACAGCATTCATTCGGTTCGGCATGGACTCAACTCAACTGTTGTGGGATGTTTTCCCATTCCTCCAGCATGTTCTTGTTCTATGAGATTGACTGGAGCGGAATCTCGTCTTTTCACCCATCTTCCAAAAATGTCCCAAACATGCTCTATTCCTATTGGACTGAGGTCAGGACTTCTTGGGGGATGCGACAACAAGGCAATACCTACATCTTCAAGGTACGTCTGGACAATAGCTGCAGTGGGCGGTCTGGTATTTTTATCGACTAATAAAAAAAATTCGCCAATAAATGGCATAAATGGCAACACATACTGCTGTAAAATTTTCCTAATAAAATATCGGTTAGCCCTCAAAGATCCTCTTCTTATTACGTATAATTCTACATTCATACCTGCCCAGATCGTCAAATGGAACTTTAGTTGAAAGGTTGCATGAAGCATACCGTTCTCCAGGACGTATCTGTCTACCATCAAGAGAATGAAGAGGAAATCGGGACTCATCCACAATACAAGACTTCACTTCAATCAGCAACAGTCCAATTGAGATGCAATTGCGCATATTGCAGCCTGGCTACACGATAGCCTCTGATCAAAAGAGGACCAACTGCAGGTCGTCTAGGTCTTAATTAATTTTACGAAGCCGTCGTTGAACAGTACCAGCCGAGACTTGTAAATGCCTAATGTCTCTCAACTACATTCCAAGCTGAACGCTTATTACAAACCGCCTTCTCAATACCTTAAGTCGAATATAACGATCATCTCTATTTGCTGTTATCTTTGGTCGGCCTTGTCCGATCCTCCTACGATTGGGCACAGTTTCTGCAAATCGAGCAACAATTTTTAAAATCGTTGATTAGTTAACCCCTTAATATCCAGCCACATATCGTTGACTAAAACCACTTCTTATTAGGGCTAATGCTGCCACAGCAATTTCTTTTTGATTATTTATTTTACAAATTTTGCGTCAAAACAAAACAAAAATTAATCAACTAATTTTTCTGCAATTGTAATTTCAAAAACTTTTCTGAAGATTATGCTGACAAAATTTTGACTTTTTGATTTGAATCCAGATATGTTAGTAGGTATGTAAATCAGTGAATTTAAACAATGATAATTTTCTGCTAATTTAAAACAGCAAAACGCTCAGGATGCATAGGGCTATATAACACTCTTTAGTTCTTATAAGCCTTTATTTCTTAATACACTGGCATAAATTTTCGTTCTCTGTTCAAATTTCTGCTCCATTAATTTTCTTTTACATTTTACTGAGGTAAAAAGAATAGCAATAGTTGGACATTTTCTTTTTATTTTTATTTTCAAATCAATTTTATTTCAGAATCATATTTCAAACTCTGACGTGTGAGTTAAGTGTTTGGAAGTGGTCAGTGTTCGCCAACCCTTAATGCATTGTTTAAGTTGGGGCTCTCCCTTGCATTTTCTCTGTTAGTGGGCATATACGCGATAAAAATAAATCGCGCTGAAAAATCAATCCGTCAGAAGATTTATTCAAGGTCTCACATCTGTATCCTAGACTCCGAGTGGTCAGTTACCCTTTGTTAGCCCTCGATGTACTAAAATCGCTCTACAGGTTTTTAGTGGTCGCTGAAGGCCTGCAACTTTCAGATATCGGAAAAGAAATGTTCCCTTTATTAGTATTTTTGGTGAGGTCTTAGTCCCTTGAGCTATTTCTCTATATTACGTTCCTGTTCAACTATATATCATAAATATTTCAAGAGAGGGATTTTTGTATGGGATACAGTTATTAATTTAAGTATATATCACTTTCTTTTAATTCATTATATAAATATGAAAAATTTAAAAATAAACTTATTAAAATTTAATCATGTTTGAAACAAAAATTAACTAGAGTACCCTGCAGTAAACATTATTAATTTCTTTATTATTTGAACTTGTCAACAATGCCGCGACAATTTTGACAGTTATCTCGTGCCTTATCCCTTATGCCTTACACGTAGTTTTGTGTGTTTTGGGAAATATAGCACGTTTTAGTTCATTTTTTCTTGTCTGTGACATCATGGATATGTTGTCAAGAGTAATTACACATCTAAGACACAAACAAATATTGCTATGGGGTCTCGCGAAGCTTAGGAGATGTAAATAAATTAGGCAAACACAAACTAGATTCAATGGAGGTGGCTTTTTCTTGATGAATATCCAGGTTAACGATTAAATCACACTTTTCGATATTCACTTTTATTTCACAAACTTACATAACATACAGCCGCGAGCAAAAGTATTAGGCACCCCTATTTTTTTTACCGGCATAGCCAATTTGTGTAGTCATAAGCTTTTTATGGTCATGCTTTTGTTTCAGGGGTAACTATGTTTATATTAAAATAACATAACCTTGTTTTTATGACATATAGATGAACAGTAACTCATTGTTTTTAAAAATTAGCTATTTTTTAAATCTTGATTATAGTATATTTTCCGAATTTAAAGTGATTACACGTGCTGTGCGCAATCATTTCTATCTTAAGTATAGAGAAGAACATTTTTATCCTAAATTATGCCTAAAAAAGCTGAACTTAATACAGAACAGCGCTTAAAAATTAAGATTTTACATGAACAAGGCATGTCACAAGTAAAAATCGCGCAAGAAGTGAAATACTCACGTTGTACAGTGCAATATGCAATAAATCGATTCCAAGAAACCGGCTCCTATATAAACAGGCCAAGAACAGGCAGAAAAAGGGTTACTACCGATCGTGATGATCGACTGTTGAAGAGGCAGTATTTGCAAGACCGTAAAAAACAGCTATTGACCTCGCTGGGAGTCTATCGGAGGCAACTGGCCAACCTGTGAGTGTTCATACCGTGAGAAGGAGGCTTCTTGAAGCTGGACTAAAAGGTAACAAAGCAAGAAAGAAGCCATGGCTGTCGCAACACAATATGAAAATTCGGTTGGAATGGGCTCTTAAACATAAAGATTGGACAGTGGAAGATTGGTCCAATGTACTGTGGTCAACCGAATCTAACTTTGAGGTACGGTTATTTTAATTAAAATGCTTTACATTTAAAACAGAATACCATTGAAAATTTATTCCATAATGCAAATCATACCGTTTTGAAGTTAATCTGTTTTTTTTCCTTAAACAGGTGTTTGGAACTCCTGGTGTAATCTATGTAAGGCGCCGAGTGGGTGAAGAATACAATCCAGAGTGTCTGGTGCCCACGGTTAAACACGGTGGAGGCTCAATTATGATTTGGGGTTGCATGGCAGCCGATGGAGTGGGCGAAATGGTGCTGTGTGAAGGACGAATGAACAGTCAAAAGTACACTGACGTTCTAGAAACAGCTCTAACACCATCGATAACGAAAAGTTACGGCGACACAAACAGTGAAGGCATCAAATTCCAGCAAGATAACGCCCCTTGTCATAAATCTGCTCACTCTATGGCCAGAATGAATCAAAATGGCGTAAAACTCTTAGACTGGCCACCACAATCACCGGACCTCAACCCCATTGAGCATATTTGGTCAATTTTAAAGAAGAAGATCCGAAAACACTCAATAACCAACAAAACTTATCAATTTATTTCAGTTTTCAAATATCTCTTTCTTTTTGGAATATGTGGTTAGTTCCAGTTTCAAAGGGCTCTCAGTTGAACGTCCTAGAGAATAGATATCACTTATATCTGCTTCAGAGAGGTGCACACCTTAGAGTTTTTTTATTTCTCTACAAATTGCTTGGGAATCGATTTTCTTATTATCTATTCTTAATCCAAAAATGATAACATTATTTTTTTTCGACTTCCTCTCTAGTGATTCTACTTTGTCTTTTAGTTGTATGTTTTCTGTCTCTAGGTATGATACTTTTTTTCTTAGTGTTTCTAATTCCAGGCGAATCCTTGTTTCGCTTGCTTGGATGGCATTTTTTAGGTCGTTTCTACTTTGTATTATTTCGTCAAATATTTGTTGTGCTGTGACATCTTCGTTGTCTTTCACTTTTTGGATATGTTTTCACAAAAGTTGAGTTTTCTATGAAATTATTTTTAATCATACACCTGGACTACTGCCTTCTGGAGATACAGTAATTGTCGTGCACGTTGGATTCAAATTCCCACCTACTGGAGATTTCTTTATCAATTGTTTTTTCGATTTATTAGTCGAATGATCAATTTTTCATGGAATGTTCACAATTTTACAATTTTTTCAAGTCTTTGTTCTTGGTAATTTATCACTTTTTCTAGGAGCTGTACACGAACACAGATACTACTACCCAAAATATACAATATCTTCGTCAGATGTAAAATCAGTACTAAACTAATATAATCAAGTTCTAGAATTTATAGTTATTTTTAAAATATATTTACAAGATTAGGAAGAGATTAAGTAAAAGTTATTGCTTGAAAATGTTCTCGGCTAAGATCCATTTTTCGACAAACTTGCTACTTTCAAAAATTCACTGTACCTACACGACTTGTTATATTATATTAATTTTTGTAGTTTCCTAAAGAAGTTGATAAAATAAAATCTAAATAAGCTAGAAAATGGTACACAAAAGAGTATTCCTGGCAAAAATTGTTTATTTTCCAATATATTTCTTCTAATAAGGGTGTTTAACAGCTGTATACGGTTCGATGAGGATGCGTTAGTATTGAGTGACGTTTAATTTTGTTGAAACCAGTAACGAGTAGAGTTAGGGGATTGAGCCAAAGACATGAATTACCCAAAATCCGGTCCTGCTTGTGGGATATAAATCTTGTGGTTGTGGTCTGGCGTGTTAGAGCTGGCGATGTACTGTTCATCACAGAGCTGAGTCTCAAGAGGATTACAGGCTAGAGAGAGGTGCTACAAACTTCTAGCCTGTGTTATTCAGACATAAATAAACACAGAAACGACAAGATATTTAAACAACAAATTCTATCTCTAAAATATGGATTAAAGCAAATAAAAGTTCTCATTTTACCATAGAAGAGTAGCGGCAGATTTCTCAACTTGCTAGTTATGTAAATAATTTAATTAACTTTGTGTTAGAGCAATAAAATTTCATCGTTAAGGAATTAAATCGTTATTAAGGATATAAATAACATATTTTTATTTTAAATTGAAATTAAACAAAGTACCTAAATTCCAATCAAACTGAATAAATAATATCAAACGTAGCTTCTATTAGTTCAATTAAATCGTAAAACGATATTTAATGAAAACAACTCTCTATTATGCAAACTATTTGAACAACAAAGATTATAACCAACAATTTGTAGATCATTATATTTTCTAATTACATTAATTGTAATAGTAAATATACTTTCATAAAATTTAGAATATACTAGTTACAATAATTTCCAATCTAATTATCAGTTTACATTTTATAGGATAATAATGTAGATATTGTAAATGGAATAACTTCATTAAATTTTATTTATTATTTTTTGACTATTGTATTGTATTGTCGCATTTAATTAAAAATAATGATAAATTTCCATAATAGTTTAATTAAATAAACACTATCAGGAGTGTTTAATGTATTGTTTTAATTTAATTTTAGATAAAAATCTACAAATTTTTGATTATTCCATAATAAAATCTTTGATGAAACGCATGATAAAAATAAAAAACTTAGAAATCAAATCCAAACTGTGTAATAGATATTAAAGGTTAATATACGAGGTCTGTCGATACTAGTAGCGCCATCTATTATTGGGGCTAGAGTTCGATATATAGGTATATTTTTCATTGATGTTTTGTCAAAATTTCATGACAAGCGAACCACTTCATGCCGAGTTATCGTGCTTAAAGGGACAGTACATTTTTAACTTCGGTCGAAAAATGAGCATCAAACAAAAAGTCAATATTAAGTTCTGTTTTAAACTTGGTAAAAAATTTACCGAAATGCATAGATTGTTGAAAACAATTTATGGTGATGATTGTTTATCTCGTAGTCGAAAGGTTTACACGGTTCAAAGAAGGTCGTTGGCCAATTGTCGAAAAAGTACGTCTGTTTATAAAAAATTAGCAAAAATCTTTATTGAGATACATGTAAATGAAATTAAACATCTCCAAAGATTCGATCATTGGGCTTAAGAAAGGTGTGTTCACGGTTACTTCCGCACATGCTCATGAATGACCAAAAATGCTTCAAATTCAACATTTGAGAGGCATCATTAAAGAGACCAAGAAAAATAAAAACTTTCTATACAACATTCTAAGTGGTGATGAAACCTGGTGTTTTTAATACAATCCCAAAACAAAGTTCCGCATAAAAGCATAAAAGGACAGCGGTATGCTGACGTAGAGGCCATCCATAAGGCTTTGACGATTATCTTGAAGAGCTGAAATACTTATTCAAATATCATGTGAACCATGCAAATCGCTGTCTTAACTCTGAATGGGACTATATTGAATAAAATAAATTCCATTTTCCGAAAAACAATTTTTTTTATTTTTTTTCTTTGTCCTGATTACTTTTCGACAGAGCTCGTACAATGCGTAAAGTTAAATAATTTTTATCGTGTAATTTTAGCAACGAACAAGTCCATCCAAATCAACTTAATTTACAGATTTGTACGCGTTCGCTCGACGAGATCCTTTCCTGTAAAATAGAAAACTGAAACACGCTAAGCTAAAAACAGTATTCACACTCGCATTCGCGTCTTTTCTCGTTTTTTTTTTTGTGTTGTTAGTATGGAGCTAGTAAATTTCGTTTACCGATGCGGTATACTGCCCTTAAACCTAGTATTTAAACCTTTTACAAGTTGTGGAACTGACGATGTTAAGGGTAAAAAGAGGTTTAGTTTAGTTGAATCAATATATTAAAAAAGAGTTCAAATGTTGCATCCATTTTTTTACTATGACGCGTTTCAAATTTAGTAATGAGGAAAAAATACAAAAATGTCATATCTGGCAAAATAATACCTATACGTAAGTAATGAATGTTCCTTTTTGAGATATCTCTTTTACTCGTTATTCTCGGCGAACTTACGCCACTTTTTTCTGTCTATATATAAATCCTGCCACGATTTTCCTTTATTCCTTAATATTTCCCTCACACTTTCAGGTAGTACAGCGCGTGACATACCGGTGTAGAACATCTCTATTCAACCTAACGTAATGAAAAGCGCTTGACATTCAAGCATCTGCAATAAAAACAAAACTGAGCTACATACATCTTATTAACGATCCGATTACGGCGTTAGAATCTAGCAATCCAGTACTATTTGATTACGGCGTAGTTTAACTGCAGCAAAGTAGCTACGCTCCTTATCAAGTACATCACTTGGTAACTTCTTTCAACAAGCAAAGACACCAAGAGAGATCACGCTACTGCTTTCGACTCCGCAGAAAACATTCAGGTGCTTGGTGACCATGCCACTAACCGCAGACTTACTTCAACGAATACTCACACCATCAGCAGATCTTTGCAATAATAGAACTTTCTTAGCGTTTCACATAGTTAACTAGAGGTTGAGACCATCAATACCTTACCAGAACTTGAATTTGCTTCTGATCCCTCCCAGCGAGACCTGGAAGCGGTGACACTTTTAAATTCTTTTTAATGTCATTTCTTGTTCGTTTACTTTCTTAATCCCATGAAAAATGTCTTAAATAATGAATGTACTACCGATAAGTATTATAAGATCGTAAAATCGATACATTATTTTTTTGCTTTATGTTAACTAGAAAGCAAAAAATGTAAATTTCATATTTGTGTTTTAGTACTTTGCTGGTATTTGTTTGAATATGTATACAATACAATTGTAATTGGTAAACATTCCTGTTTTCAAATTAGTGCCTTTGCTGCAAAGAAGTGGTCATTATAGTATGCTTTCTAACCAAAGAGAAGTGAGCGGAATTAACCATATAAAGGACCACTTTTAATTCAGTCGATTACGGACCCCATTTATAACATAATTGAAGCAAATGCAGGCAACTAAACTTCGTACTGTCGGACTGGCAGCTGTGTAGCGCCTTGTGGTCAGACCCTCGCACTCTATTTCGCTGGTTCATTCATTATTTAAATGAAATACTACGGGCTGCAAATTTTCAAATCACACTGTCCATAAATAAATTATGGCATACGGTGTTTCGGGCACCAGTGCCACACTAATATATTCTGGATAACCGAAATCAGAGTCGTTAAGTGTACGCACCAAGAATCTACAATAAAAACCATAAACGGGTAGAATTTAGTTTAACGGGATAGTATTTTACAGCAGATTTTTGGATATTGCAACATACTTAAACATTAAAGAGATCATGTAGAAAAATAAATCAAAACTTAACTAAAAACTACAAATAAATTATTGCATAGGATGATCAATTAATATATAAATCAGCTAAGGAATGACAAAATGCGAGCACTCAAACCAAACTTTAAGGTTACAACTGGTTCATCGTTAATGCTTCTTATAATTAAGTTATATAAAATATTTAAAAAAATTAAAGATTTGATATACGAGCGCTGTTTTATAATTGTTATTAAGTAAACTGTTAGTATTTTGACCTTCATATTATACAATAAAGGCTTCATCAAACAGAACGCGATCTGATCGCGCTGATCGTCGCGATCTCCCATATGAAACTGATAGCGGGAAGACGAAACAATGAGTTTAGATCGTGAATGGCTAGAAGTGCCTTTTTGTACGATACTCGTGAAGCTGCATACAAAGACAATGTAAAAAAGTTTGAAGGTTGGAAAAAAGTAGGCAATGAACTAAACTATAAAGGTATATACTATTTTAATAAATTTCTAAAAAATGATTAATAGTTATTTATGTATCAAGGGCGTAAAACAGGCGTTTATGGACCGCAACGTGTAAATAAGAGCCCGAGCCGCAGGCGAGGGCTATTAACACGTAAGGTCCATAAACGCTGTTTACGCCCGAAATACATACAAACTTTTATGCACGACCGATTTAATAATCATTTATAAAAAAAATTGCACTGTCAATTGAAAAAAGTCAACTGTCAAATGGCAACTGTCAATTGACAAAAGTCTATTGTCAAATATCAACTGTCAAATGCCAACTGTCAAATGTCAACTGTCAAATGTCAAATGTCAACTGTCAAATGGAAACTATGAAATGTCAACTGCCAACTGTCAAATATCAAACGTCAGCTTCCAACTGTCAAATGCCAAATTTGAAATGTCAAATCTCTACTGTCACATGTAAAATATTATCTGTCAGCTGTCAAATGTCAACTGTCAATGTCAACGATTGTTTTAATAATAAAACTTATAAAGGATATTTTTTATTTTTATTTTTGTGAACAATTTAACATAAATGCCATTTCAACTTGCATGAATTTTATACCTCGAACCTCGATATTATTAACAACTTACCCTGTATAACCATTTACCTAATAATTTGTATTTATTCGTTATTTAAAATAAATAATTTGATTGAAAGTAATATGCATAGAGGCTAGAGATAATATTTTGAAACAATAATCTATATACCGATGTTGTCGTTACCCTAACAACAAAGTGAAAATAAGTGGTGGCCATTTTTATTTAGACTCATTGTCAGTTTAGATGATTGCAAGTAAGTATTTCAATATTTAAGACAAAAAAATTACTTTACCGCCCGCCATTTACACTTTATCGCCCGGCGGGCGGTAAAGTAGTCCACGGGCGCTAAAGTGGCACTTTACGCCCGCTAAATGTATGTAATAATCTGTACTTTACCGCCCGGTCGTGCATAAAATAATTTATTATTTCGAACTGCCCCCGAGACATTCAAAAATTAGTAAACGGTCTTCAAATGAAGAAAATTCAACATATAGTCTGTGATATTTACCAAACCCTTCTCTCGTCTCGTATATTTCATGTACTCATTTCCTTTTCTTCCTTCAGGATAGTGCAAAAAGGAGTTCATCTTTACCAGAACTGCCCAACATAGTAACTCAGGTGAGATCCGCACTAGACACAAATAACTGGATCGCCGATTATCGTCTTGTGTTCTGTTTGACGTTATTGGTCGCGGAGGGCAGTTGCGCGATCGGATCGATTTCTGTTTGACAAGGCCTTTACTTATTTACTTATGATTCATTCTGTATATAAAATAAAAGAATTAAAAAAATATATAACATAACATTTTTTAATATAAATCAATTATTCAGTTTTGTTTACGATAATCCATAAATGTATCTATTATTTAAAAAATACGTAAAGTTGTACATTTTGCGCTGTCTGTGATTGTTAATTTGTCTATTTTTCATCATCGCAAACGACTGCTAAAACGCAAGGGTGAAATGACAGCAAGTCAAAAATAATGGTCGAAGCCGACGGAACTTACAAAAGGTAGTTTTTCAGCACTTTTTCAATGGACTGTCTGCGGTCAGGCTCAGCGTGCATAACTTAAAAATGTGCTGACGTGTTGATTTCGAAATTTTAAGTGACAAGTAATAATCGGTTTGAAGAGGAAAGAATGAATTTTAGATCGTTTATCTGAACACTAAAATATAGGTTGTATGAATATTTTTTATTTTAAACAAAATATCCTTTATCTAAACAAAGTTAGTATGGATTATTTCCATAAGTTACCTTAAGAATTTTTATTTAATGAAAAGATTTGTTTCAAGAGGGAAACAAAGATAAAGAAAATTCTTATACTTTATTAACAAAAGAACATCTTAACAGTACATTGAGGCTACCCATTTGTGTATTGTGATTTCTTCTCATTTCCCTTTTTCTTATGTATTATATAAATTATAGCAGTGGAAAATATAGACCGAAATAATGAGGAAAATGTTTTTACTGATACTGGCATTATGGCATGTACTTTTATACTTTAAATGCAATGGTAATTTAACAATTTTTCAAACTTTATAAAACAACTGGGTACGTAGCTATGGGTGATACACAAATATATTATAACATATGTAACTTGCTCTGTAGTATTCTATAAGTTACTATGCTATAAAATAATCCTTACCTTGAATTTATTTTAAACTTTAATATAAATGTCAAGAAGGTAAGAATCAAATTAATTTCTTTAATTTCAAATATTATTATTTTAAAATATGCTCCTGGCTATTCTCCTTCTCAGGGTCAGAGTTCAAAAATTTTAAATAATTAATAAATTCAAATTCAACTAATATTGAAAATTTCAACAAAACGATTATTAAATTCAACAATTATATACCAAATTATGTTTTCTGAACAATGACTCTATATTAACCTTAACCTTACTTTTTTTTCAATAATGTCAATTTTCAAAACCAAATGTAATTGAATCAAATGATATGAAAAATTCTGAATTTTGTAACTAATAAATCAAATTAAACTTATCTAATAATGAAAAATAACTTGTTTAAACAGTGAAATAGTGTAGAGTGAAATTAAATGTTCATTAAATACGTAAAAATCAAACACAGAAAAGTTCTTTATTGTTAGAAATTGGAAATTGATACCGTCTTATGAAGATCTTGTGTTCTCTTTGGACAGCTAAGACTCAGGATCCCCTTTTCAATAAGAATCCAACATTTCCCAGGACAGCAATGATATAAGGACACTTTGGAGATTTTGACTAATAAAATTTCTTCTAATCAGGAAACAATCAGCTATTACATCCAATAGTAAGTAAAATAATAATTTTCTTTCTTGTTAGAAACTGGTTTTACTTTCTTTAAATTAATTCAGGAAGCATTTATATCAATGAACTGCTCAGCATACAATTTCTAACATTTCTTTCTTCATAAAAATAACCTTTACTTCTTACCAGTTACTATCAGGAACTTCCTTGTAGTTTTGTTAACACCTTTGACTACTTTTAAACTTTCTTTTATAAGTATTTTGAAAAAAACTCTAAATTTTAACGGAGCAAACTTTATTACATCTTATCCCTTCAATCTACCAAATACAAGAGAGAACTTCCAAAATCAACAATTAAACAACTGAATTTTTAAACAAACTAAAACTATACATTCCTATTACCTATTCACCTACTAATTATTTTCAAATGAAATTACAAACAATCTAATTCTTAATTCATTATTCAAATTGAACACAATAATCATTCTTTTTTTTTAAATTTGCTATAACTATAAACTAATATTTTTCTATTTTCAGAATTTTTCTTTTGGAAATTAAACTACAATAAATTACACTATGGCTTGAAAACAAAATTGTGTGTTTTGAAAGTAAGTAAAAAATTTTTAATATTTCTTTTATGAATTTTCATATTTTGTCACTTAATTTTCTAATTTAATTCTGTTCTAACTCATTTAATATTATTTTTAATTACCAAAGTATTGTAAACTTTATAAACTTTTAAATATTTACTTTTATTATCTATCTAATACATGTTTATTAAAATTTTATCTATTATAGATTAAACTATATTGAATCTTTAAAATAAATATCTCTTAGATGTACTTGTATATTTTAATTTCTTATTTTGTTTTTTTTTTTCTTTTTTAGGAATTGTGAAGAAGATGATGATAAATTATACCAATTTTACTGCATTTGCACTCTGCCTTGGAATAAGAATACTTTCCTTTCTCTATTTCCATTAATATTTTCTTTATATGTACTTATTTAATATAGCATAGTAACTCATATCATCTCAATATATATATATATATATATATATATATATATTGAGATGAAATATGATTCTATGATATATATAATATGTAAAATTAAATATAAAATGATTAAAAAGAATATTCTTGATCCCAGAATAGAGTTCAAAGCTTTGAAATTTACATCATTTAGTTTCATTTTTTAGTATATTCTGTAACAAGGTTAGAATGAAAATTCTATACGAGTGGAGAATTCCGAACGCGAGCGTAGCGACCGAGAGGAACCACGAGTTATCGAATTTTCATTCTAACCGTGTAACAGACTGTATTTTCTCCACGACCATGTAATAATTCTGTTTATTTAAATTGAAATATGTAGCAAAACAATTACAACGTCGCACTGACAAAGTGAGTGACAGTTTTGAAAATCGCAGGGCAATCTATGTTTTTTGTTGAGCAATTACAGAATCTTATTCCGTCACTGGTTATAGAATGGAAATACATGCAAAACACATAAGAAGCAAGTGTTTCAGAATGAATATTCTATCTCAAGAGTGAGAATGAACACTTTCTATTATTAAAAATGAAGTCGGAATTATTACATTCATTAATGGGCGTGGAGAAAAATTATTCTCTTCATTCCTGAAAAAAAGGAAAAATAAAATAAGAAAGAAAGAAACTTAAATATTAAAATACATGCGTTGGTTTAAAATAATAGATTGTGTATAAATTTTCACTTCCATAATTTCCATATTTATTATTTTCATAATATTCATATTTGTCATTTATAAAATTAATAAGAAATTGACAAATTCTAAAAAAATTAAATTTATATTAAAACATAATAGAAAATGAAATTTATAATTTTTGTTAGAAATCTAGTATGTAGGGTTATAATACAAATTTGCAAAATAATGTTATAAATATAGTATGTATGATGGTAGAAATTGTTAAAAAAATTAAGATAAGTAATCTAGGTGGGCTGATTTGTTTTATTTGTATAGAATCAAGTTTGTTTTGGAAAAATTTATATAGGATTTAGATTGTTAGTGATAGGCTTTTGTTAATTTGTTGATTTTTAGAGATTGTAATAAATGTTTTGCAGTATTAAAATTGAGTTTTTTAATAAAATAATAAGTTAAAAGAGATTTGAATAATATAATATTGGTACTAAAGTTGAATAGAAGGAGTTATACGAGTTTGGTAAGAAGAAAGATTATTTAAAGTTATTTTAAAAGATTGAAAAGGTCGAAGAGAAGAGATATTGTACTAGAAAGAATATTTATCATTGCTAAGAAGATTAAGTTATCAGGTTAAGAAGAGAAGTATTGACATAGATACTTACCAGTTCTAAATATAGCAGTTTTTCTCAAGAATTAAAGAAATTTCTTCATTTATATGGTTTGAGCAGTTCTTATATGGTAGAAGGTTTGGAGAATTAAATTAGCAGCAGTTATACGGTATTTTAATATAAAAATAAATAATTGTGTGTTTAATTTCTTGTTGTATAAACTATATTCATTTTCACTTTCGTATAAAATATAATTTTGCACATCACTAGACTTAAGAACATTTAGAATTTCTTATTTTTACTTTGAAATTTGATTAAAACCATTACTTTGCACATTCACAGTCACAAAATATTAATTTAGAAATTTTTAAGGTTAAGTTCAGTTAAAAATCGATAATCTACGCGACCACGCGTCTGTTCTTACCATTGGCGTTCCAAATAAGATATTAAAATTAAATTAAAATTAAATTAAAATTCTGTTTATAATAAAATTAAGAGTTAAATTTCAATAATTAATTTTTCTAAATTTTGAACTCTGCTCTGAAGGTAAGAATAGCACGGGCAATATAAAATTCATATTTAGAATCATATATCAAAGTTATTTACCTTAATTGAAATATCTTATAAAAAGTTTAAATTTAATTAAAAAGGAAAAATTTTGAATTATAGCATATATACTTATAAAATAAATACTGAGCAATTTATATATGTTATAATATATATATATATATATATATATATATATATATATATATATATATATATATATATATATTTACAATATTTTAATTTTCCAGTTCCTAATGTCCAAAGAAATAGTAGTTTACGAAATAAGTCCCGAAAGTGGTCTTTTACTGGACGAGTAGGCAAATTGCAGGGCGAGCCATAGGCGAGCTCTGCAAACCTGCGAGTCCAGTAAAAGCACTTTTGGGACGTATTACGTAAAATATTTTTTTTAAAACGGGCATTGTTGTACCATAAACTTCATATTATTCAGTTTACATTTTTATATACAAAAACTCTTTATTAACTAATTTTAACACTGTTTTTAACAAACCTTGCTTGGGTGGCCGCCTTAATAATTTCATCTGGTATAATTTAATCTTCCATTAATTTACAATCAAATGGATCATTTTAAATATCCATTTTATAATAAATTTCACGTTTTCAACTAAACGTCAAAATATGTCAAGTTATTTTATAGTTTTAAATATATACAAAACTCGGTTACCATAGAATTGACCGCTATTTTAGACTAACTATTTTATTGTAAATGGTCCGGTAAAAGCTTTTACTGGACTCATTTTGATTTTCTGGCCTTGTCCGACAAAATAAGATTTTCTGACCTAAAAATAAACCGGAAAGTATTAATTTCTGGCCGGTTTAAAAAAAAAACTTATTACTTAAAGGTATTCTGCGACTATTGTTGAATATTTCAGAAAAACCTTCTTTTGTATAGTATATATCACGCACACAAATATTTTGATTGTTTAAAGAAGAAAAAGTAACGTTAGATATTTAGATCGCAGGTGTGATGTTATTATAATTTCTCCTTATTGTTATTTTGAAGTTATACTTCTATTCGGACACTCTGTGGAATGAATTAGTGTGTAGCTAAATGGGAAAAATCATTACATATGTAATGGTGTGAGTAAGAGAGAGATAGAATCACATATAAGGTATATTGTTCGGTAAAAACAAAGATGAAATATTTACTACATGTTATTAGTCATCACTATAAGTCCTTTGAATACCGTTTAAACATTCATTGCATTGAAAAGATATAGATATACAACAAACAGTCTGAGCTATTGTTATTGTATTACATTGACGTATCGCATTATGTTTGACATATTATTTTATAATTCTGTCCAGTAAGTATACATATTAAGTTTAGTATTTTATATTCATAATAATATTCAGTAATCAGTATTGTATTGTAGTCTAAAATACCGTCACATGGTTGCATTATATCCTTCACTATGCTTTTGAGTCTAAGACATGCGTGTGAGTTAAAACCTGTTCCTGCAAAGTTACTGAAAAGTGCATTTCAAAGTGCGTTAAATTTTTGTAAAAGTGTGTACCTATATGTTGTTAGAAAATGTTTTGCTTTGTTTTCTAGTGTTTTAAAATCTGTAATAGCCCACGGTAAGCAAATTTTTTGTACATTGATCGTTTTACTGTTTGGTTTTCGTGTTTGAAGTAAGGACACACATCAACTGGTCTTATTTTTCTAAGTATTTATTTAATTGAATACAGTTAATTTAAAAAAAAAATTATTTCTACTTGCCTGTGTTTGTAGTTATTAAGTTTTATTAGTTAACAGTGCATAGAATAATAACTTCTGCCGGCAGTTCCACTGACTGCCACACCCTTTTTTTTGTTTGTCTAATTTCTCAATGTGTCTACAGTAGTTGGAATAAGTCGAAACTTGGTGATGGTCATGAAATTGTGTTTTGAAAATGTTTGTGAAAAGTTAAATTGGTATAAAAATTTTAAACGCCTCTGTTTGCGTATTTTAAATTAAAATAAGATTTCTATTCGAAGATTAAGTAAAGTTTTATAAAGGAAACTTTTATATATAGGTATATGTTTAGAATAGAAGTTAAGATCGATAAACCGTTATTATAACCATAAAGAAATAACCAACAGTCAAAATTATATTTGGTATCACTCAGTTCGAAATGTCGATTTTATATTCGTAAATCACGTCTCTGCAAATTTTTCAAGTAAAATATTAGGACACATGGCTAAAATCTGATTATATCGATTGGTTTTTGACAAGGGAAATGCCAGTGTTCTGCGTGTATTCCGAGTTTAGCGATAGAATGGAAAAGGGAAATAACGACACAGTCAGGGCACAAGAGACCGGTTGCATTCACGTGATCCAGATGCACAATTTATTGGGTAGCTGAAGATCCGCTCGCGATTTTGACATTTTGAGCACGTACAGAAACTAGAAAGGAGGTATGATACTAAAAAAATATATACCTATGGAGAAAGAGATTTCCAGAAATTTCTTATCATGTTAGGTTTATTTTTCAGATAGCGATATCAATCTTTTAACAATTTTAGATTTTGAATTAAATATACAGTTTTATAAAATCCATTATAAATTTATATATTAAATTTCATGTTTTACTAGGTCCTTTTTATAACGGTAATATATTTTTTTATTATAAGTTAATATGTTTTGAATAACAGAATTTAAATGTGGTCATGTTTAAAGAACTTGTTTTTTATCTACATTACATTAGGTTAGTAAAGAATAAAGCAATTATAAGCTATACGCATGCCGGCTACTGCGTTTACTGACTTTAAGGTATGCTCAAAAACGTTGCCTGTGGCTAACCGGCTAACCGGATAATCCATAGCCAAACGGTTTAACGCGCTACAGGTTACAGATAAATCGCTTGGTGAAATTTTTTCAAGATTTATAAATGTGATTTCTTGTAAGTCTAATTTCTAAATTTAAAAATCACATGAGTGACATCTCACATAATTACATTAATAAAACTTTAGATACAATCCAAAAATAATAAAACTTCTTTTTAGCAACGATTTAAACATAATCACTTTATTTATATAAAGAAACTAGCAAATCCAGCGAACTTCGTACCCCCTAAAAGCCTCCGCACACGGGTCGACGTTCGTCGTGGTCGACTCGATTGACCATTGAGCTCCGCAGACAAGCGTTTTGTAGTCGTCTAGAATTGCAAGAACCATCGTTTTATGCGATCCTCGTCACTTGCGATCTGTAGCGAACGGAAAACTTCGAGCGAGACGTTGTATTTGGTAATTTTCATGATTAAATATACTAGATATGAACTGCGTGACCTAACGGGGACGTCATAGTACTTAATTTAATAAGAATTACTTATTTTAATATATAATATATTAACTGTGCCACCTTACGGTGGCGTTATGGTACTTGATTTAGTAAGTTATTTTCGTATATCTCTTTTTTTCTGCAATTTTTTTTCTTCTTTGGTTTTTCGTTTATCTATTTATTCAGAAATGGAAATACACAGCCATTCACAAGATTTTTTGTAACATAAATGTTAAACGGTGGTATAGTTATTTTTTTGACTAATTAACTTAGATTACCATCCATTAGGAATTTATAAAACTAAATAATAAATATACACTTTGCACCAACACGGCGTACTTTGTACCGCATAACAATAAATTATATTTTTACTAGCTGCCCCGGTGGACTTCGTACCGCATAAGACTGTCGTGACTTTTTATCATTTTTCGTTTTTTCGAATTTTTATTATTTTGTTTTCAGTGAGATAATAACTGCGCCATCTTCGTAAAAAACAAAAATTAATTTTTTTTAATAAAAAGTATCCTATGTTACTTCTAATACCTCCAAGAATATGTGTACAAAGTTTCATGATGATCGGTTGAGTAGTTTTCGCGTGAAAGCGTAACAAACAAACTTACATTCACATTTATAATATTAGTAGGATTCCCTTTTTATTCAAAAAAGTTTTTAATTTTTCGAGTTTTTTCTCATTCTTGAGTAAATAGTCTAGAAATTAAAACACAGTGCCATCTACCGAAAAAACCGAAGCAAAACGTTATAAATTAGGAAACAGTGCCTTCGAATAAGTATTTTACAAATGCACTGTTTTAGTACAGTAAAAATAGTTTTACTACCACTAGGTATATTATCTGGGGACTAAACATCATATTTTTATGTCAGTTAAAGAAGAAAATATTTAAACAAATGATTAATATCATCATGAATTTCTAAAAGTATTCGTAAACAGACAGAAAACGTGCTTAAACATGTCAGGCACATTGCTGTGAACCGTATAGTAGAAAATTCATGGTACAAATGGGAAATAAATGCGTCAGGAGTGTCATCTGTCCCATATCTCGGCACGACAAATCGTTATTTTTTATTGAAGCCAACGAGAAATTCGGAATGCACGTTAAAATCTGATTATATCGATTTGGTTTCGCTCAAGAACGACAGAATTTCACGGATGTCGTAAATTTTACACAAGAATTGCTTAAATTCAATTGACTATTACTAAACCAAATCGTATTTAAAAATTATATATAAAATTATTTCACAACAGATATGGGTAATATTAAAATAAGGCAGGTGCAGAAATAATTGTATATTAATAAAATATTTAAAAAAAAATAAAAAAAATCTTGTGTATCAATGGTTTTTGGGCTGTTAGGCTACAGTAGTTCGCAGACTGTCAACCAGGAAGCAACTTCTGAAGATGCCAACCGCTCGTGTTGGCGAAACGTCAAGTCAGCAAGACAATCGACGCCGGCCTAACAGCCCAAAAACCATTGATACATTAGACAATGGCCGCGAAAGCCTTTTACAGTTTAAAAAAAATCTTGATTATTAAAAGCCACTATTGTTTTAAATTAGTCTATTTTTTAATATTTTCAAATACTAACCACCATTTATTGTTTAATTTTTATTCCAAATATACTTTTAACTTATTGAAATTTACACAAAAAATAGTTTAAATTTAAAATGCTATCATAAATTTCTCATCAGTCTAGTCTAGTCTTGTCTATTGCTGCATTGATTTATTATAGGTTTGCACCCCGGGTCATCTTGTTAACATAAATGGAAATGTCAGTTCTGAGTGGATATGATAACCGATAATAATTAGAAGAGAAAATTTAAAATTAAGTTTATCCAAACGAAATTGAAATGCCAATCATCTCTATACGATTTTACCAGGGCAACTTTAAAAGAACGTCATTATTTAAACAAACCTAGTAAAATTCCTATTTAATTTTGCTTACTAACATTAGCAGTTACCACCTAAGCTTTTTAGCGCCTTTCCCTAAACACTGGCCAGTTTCTGTACACTAAGCAGAGCACGCACTAATTCTCCTTCAGTTTATGCATCCACACTAAATTCTATGATTCATCTCACTTTTTAACCCTCCATTCTTTCCTAGCACAGAGCCTAAATATTTGAAGTTTTGAACAATCTGCACTTGGTCCTGCAGATTGATTTTAAGTCCATTTCTTTCATTTGTTTTCATATACTCAGTGTTTGTCCTACTTACTCTCAACCCTCTTATCTCAAGCGCGCTTCTCTTCATTTCTCAACTTTCTTTCCAGTCTCTCTTTCAGAAAATCTGCAATGACAATATCATCCACGTAGCGAGGAGGGCTGCGGGCTACAAATATGTTAGCCCTCGCCCATCTACCAAGCTAACATTGTCCGCAGTCGTGGACCTTATCAAACAGCACTCTCACCACTCTCATACAGTGCTGGGATGAAACTACAAACTGTAGACTGGTCAGAGAGTTATTACCTTATCCTGGCGAGGAAACAGCAAAAAATTTAAGGCATTGACCAGACAAAATCTCCGAACAGCTGTGGGAATCTTGACAGGTCACTGCCAATTGCGACAACATCTCTTTAGGATGAAATTAACAGAATCGCCGCTATGCAGAGGCTGCGAACAAGAAGAGGAAACAGTGGAACACATTATGTATGACTGCTCTGCTTTTTCTGAAATCAGAAGATCCGTGTTGGGCGAGTATTGGCTTACACCAGCCGATGTCAGGGAGATCCTCCTCGGGAGCCTCATCACCTATTTTAAATCACTAGGCCTGGTGACAGCCTGAGGTGAGGATATCCCTACAATACGGGAGGATGCACAATGGGTCATATGTGGCCTCAGTGCTGGCCAAGCACTAGCTCACCCCTCCCCAAATTTCCAGATCCAGATCCCAGGGAGCTTTACATTTTATCCCTTCAGGTATATCATTTATTACCATACTAAACAGATCGGGATCCAGCACCGAGCCCTGGAGGACATGCATAACAAATCCTTCTGCGTAAGCCCAACACTAGATACGTTTTATTTCTGTTTTTGTTGTCTCATACATATCTTGCACTAATCAGACATACCTTTCGGGCACACATCTCACTTGCATACATATCCACACTTTTTGTTTTGGCACTCACTGATACGGTTTCTTTAAGTCTATAAAAGCAGCCTGGATATCACGCTGCATTTCACGATATCTCTTCATCATTCTTCTCATAGCAAGATCAGCCGTATCTTCCCCAGACATAATTTTAAATGCTTTTTACTTATACCAACTCGTCTCTTCTCTCAGCCTCTTTACCACTATTCTCTGCTGCTTGCTTATCTTATATCCAAATGAAACAAAAATGTTGCTCATATTTGCTAGGAGCCTGTAAAAGTCTATCTTCACTATGTAAAGAGGATGAGGAAGGTGTAGCAGAATTTTTATTGTCGCTATTTAAGTGGCTCTCAGAGCTGAAGCAAGAAAATCTGTGATCCTGTAGCTTGATGATGAAATTTGTTTGTTGAAACTTTTGTCATCATATATCAAGGACGCAAGTAGATAGACAAGGGGGATTCGAGCGCAAAATCACTCATTTTTACATGTAAATCTCCATAAGAAAATCTAAGGTCCAACATGGTCATTTTTGGATCGCAAGCTCGTTCTGCGCATGCGCGACTTACAATCTGAACCACTTGTAGTGACGTCATCCGATGTTAAGTAAAAAACACTCCGCTTGCTAAGATCGAACCCGGGCAGTCTGCATGATAAACAAGTACGTTAAGTACCATGCGAACACAAGATTAAATTAAATGTGTGATAGAAGTAAAAATAAACAAGCCTTATCGCGATTCAGCTAGCCCAAGAAGGAACATTTGAGACACTTTTGAACCACTTTTGAACCGCTCTGAACCGCTTTGAACTGCTTTTGAACCGCTCTGAACCGCTTTTGAACCGCTTTGAACCACTTTTGAGCCAAAGTTCTGATTTTGTACTGGCTTAAATTAAAAAAGTTACTCTTTGGTTCAAAAGTGCCTATCTACTGACGCATATATAATTGTTGGTTTAATCACTATGTTACAGATCTAATCTAGTTTAAAACTCCACGATTTTATTGACCTACATTTATAATTTTGTTATAATACAATAAAAAACAAATTTTTAATACATAGGAATGAAAATCAATATAACAATTATCAGTGTTTCATTTATACGTAATTTATTTAAATTTACATAAATAATGCAAATTTAAAATTACACTTATTTGTTTCATCCAATAAAAAGTTTAACCGCCTTGTTTTATGATAATTGTATTCAAAGTATCGTTTCTTGAATAATATTAACAAAATGAAATTTTATAAATTCTTTAAAGAAACACGACACCCTTCTGGTTTTTCTTGACATTTTTAAAGTCTAGGAAAACAATACAAACATAATTGGATTAATATTCGTAGCGTGTCCCCGTTAATACTAAACTTCGTTTACTTTTTAAACTAACTTTATCAGTGGCGTGACAAAATAATTTTTTTTCTATACCTTATCTCCTATTATTATTATTTCTTGTAACCCAAAAAAGTAAAATCCTGATATTCAATCAAAAAATAAACTTAGCCGCACAAATTCTCGAAAGCAATTGTGAAATAAGGATATTTTATAGATTAGTGAAGAGAAATTTTGTGCTGGGGTAATTGGATTAATAAATATAAAAAAGAGAAAGCTAAAACGTGCAGCATTTTATTTTTGAATGGAGGTATCGGAAGATTTCTTTACTTCAAATGTTGTAAACATTAAAAATATAGCTATAACTTCTTTTATTTAGTTTACTAAATAATCCTTATCACAAATAATTTAAATCGATTGAGAATTCAACCTAGCGAGGAAATTTGGAACTCGATGAACCGACTTTAAACCGTGGGAAGACGCAACAATCTGCTGGCAAGATTATGCCATCAGTATTTTGTAAGGTAAAGTGTTCATCGATTATCTCAAAAAGTATCAGACATCAACAGAGACTAATAAATGGGCTATTCAAAGGAAGAAATCGTAAAAAACAGACGTATTTAGGTAAAAAAGAAAAATGTACTTTTTTATTAAGAAAATGCACCGTGCCAAAAACCAATAAAAACGATGACGAAATTGAGCTACGAATCAAGATTTGGTTCTCAGTGACCTCTTCCTGATTATAGAGCTTAAAATAATGCTTGCTGAAAAGAAATTTAGCATTGATAAAGAAATAATCATGAAAAAACAGACCTCTATGATGAATAAAAATGTACTTTTGTGTCAAAATGTAATTTTTTGTCAGGACAATGCACCATGAACAAAACCAATAAAAACGATGACAAAAATAGGATCCGATTCGACTATATTCTCCAGATCAGGTTCTAAGGACTTCTTCCTGTTTATAGATCATAAATCAAATTGAATTGTTGAATAGGTAGTCGGTCACATAAATTCGGCATATCGAATGTTTAAGAACCAACAATAGTATATTACACTACAAGGGCAGAAAGTTTGAGATTCCTGCACTGCGCGACATGATGCCCGAGGCGAAGCCGTGGGGATCATGGCGCGCAGTGCAGGGCTCTCAAACTTTCTGCCCATGTAGTGTATACTATTTTTCTTTGTACTATGCCGAAAGTATAAAGGTAATTGCCTTCTGTGTTAAAAGATATTGATGCCTGCACCGACATTTGCAGTAACAGTGTCACTGACAGTGACATAAGTGCAGGAATAATTTCTTTCGGCCCGCTGTCTGCGCGACATTATCACGGCATAAAAGTTAGGCTTTCTGCTGTAATATTGAAGCCGGAACGACTTACTTTCGGCATAGTACAAAGAAAAAAATCATTATTTACTCCTATATTGATATTGAATTCTATCGCAAAAAATACTTTTTTGAAAACTGCATCAAAATTAATTCAGTTAATGATAAAATAATCGCAGACAAACATACATGCAGACAGGTCAAGCTGAGAACCTCTCTTTTATTGAAGTCGGTTAATTAATACTTTATTAAAATTTATGCTATTTGCTTTCACCATTTTTTTATTAGTTAAGGCGTTTAAATCCATAAAGGTAAAATTTTTTAAAAATCGGTTCTGCCAACCAGGAGATAATCGCGCTCATACATACATAAGGGTCAAACTGAGAACCTCATTATTTTGAAAACGGTTAAAAACTGTATTAAGGCAACTATATTGAATAATAACATCGAATTTTACAAAAAAACTGTTTTGCTTTGCTAGCCTACGAACTTTTCAGCATAACTTTAGTTAGTCATCAGATCTTAAATTTATTTTATTAAACTTGCTAGTATTCTTTTAACTGATACGAAATGAATTATTATTTAAGATATTTTAGCTTTAATAATTTATTTGTTTTACTTCGTTACAACCCTGTGGTTCAGTGTTCCTCGCTGATTCATTTTGTTCCTTCTATAGCTAAATATGAATATTCATGCAATGCGTAAAAGGAGCGTTAGAGCTTAGCTATTTATTATATTTAAAATGAAAATCCACGAGCAGTTTCTTTACTATAAGGGGATTACTGTTACATAAGATTAAACGCAGTGGATAAATTTATATCAGATCCAATTGTAACAAAAGCGTATTTATTATTTATACGATTACTGTTTAAGTAGCAAATGCTTTTGAGACGATAAGCAATATGTAAACTGTTTATTGCAAGTATGCATTTCTATAAAATATCGATATGGAAGGCAGTGGATCTATTCATGGGTAATAGGAACCTTAAATCATTACCATCACACATCTGAATTGCAATAATTTATTAACCGCAAGCATACTTCACATCATGTACCTATTAGACCAAAATATTACTTGTCATAGTAAACTGAATTGCGATTATATTTTCACGACATTTATCTGCTTACTCCATGCTTTACTAAAATTTAATGGTACTGTAATGATAT
This sequence comes from Altica lythri, assembly GCA_964028335.1. Lineage (NCBI taxonomy): Eukaryota > Metazoa > Arthropoda > Insecta > Coleoptera > Chrysomelidae > Altica > Altica lythri. Next base: position 91,582,375 of record OZ034800.1, on the reverse strand, counting down.
ACTACGATTGTCTTTTTAGTTTTGCATATAGTCATATAGACAAAAAATATATAGACGTCAAAGTATGTCCCACCAAGATCAATACACTTTTGCATACGTTCAAATCAATCAATAAAACAGTTATTCCAGTTTTCAGTTGACACTTGCAGCATCGTTGTTTTAACGGCAACGATGACTTCTTCAGACGACTCTGGAATCGCTGCCCACGCATCGAATTATTGATGTTTGGTAACGTAAAAAAGTCGTTGGATTTTAGGTTGGTAGGTATTCGCCGTTGTGTGTTACTTTGTCAAAGTTACGCGATAACTTCTGGTAAACAAACGTCTGCATACCAATCGGAAGTAATGGTTCTTCGATCTTCTAAAGCAATTGTTGCCACATGACTAGATTTTGACACAAAAATTGTGACCGTTTACTATGACACACTTCGATAACGGATCACTTTTGTTCGTTTATGAAACACCCACATAGTGGACTGGCGTTTGTTTTTCGGATCGTGGGAGTAAATCCAAGATTTACCGCCACTAACATTACTAAAAACTCTTTTTGAGCTTTCTCTGTTGAATTTTTTCAATGTTTTTTGACACCAATTGACACGAACCGCTTTTTGCTCTTCTGCAAGCAAATGAAGAATCCAACGGGGGAAACCAACTTTGTAACACTCAGCTCTTCATGTAGGATGGCTCTCTATCTTAATTGGCTGACAAACCACATTAATGTTTTGCTGTGTGACTGCTGTTTTGGGTTCACCTAACCTGAATTCGTCGCTAAGATGTGAGCGACCACGTTGAAATTCGCAATACGAGCGGAAAATACTTGAGTGGTATGGTTCTTCATTTCCAAACACATAAACCATTTTAGCGAGATCAAACTGTTGAGATAAGCAAAACTGTTATAAAATTATTGTTCGAAAATGTTCTCAGCTAAGATTCATTTTTCGAACGACTTGCTAATTTCAAAAATTCACTGTACCTACACGACTTGTATCGCAATTAAACTCCAGATTTATCAAATTTAAGGTAAGATTTGTGTCTGAAGGTTCTATTGGTGTCTTCTTTTTATCGGCTATATGCAAAACTACAAAGACAACCCTCGTATGCAAAATGTTATATCACGCTATTGATTTACAAATGGACGTTCACCAATTAAATATCCAATTTACAAAATTAAACAGTAAAATAAAACAAATTAAATATTGAAATAAAAGAGAACAGAACAAAAATTTAACAAAACACTGGCAACATTAAAATTTTACTCTTACAGTTAATTTTCAAACATAAACTTCTTTAATTTAACTTTATATACCTACCTCTAAAAATACGAGCTTGTAATTTTTATATGTTTCGTTGGCAAGATATCAAGTAAAATCAAATTACTATAGTTAAGCGAGCTATTTATATTTATAAGCAATATATACGAGGAAAAAAATGACGATTATATATGCATTCAGAACTAGAAACAGGCTTAAAGTTTCATTTTATGACTATTTTCAGCGAAAATTTAATAGAGAGAACCACTGAATTGTGAACTGTATATGTAAATGAACTGAACTTTAAACATGGTTTCTTTGTTCAAGTCGTTTTTTTGTCTTATTATAAAATAAAACAAATAGACAAGAAAGCGACATTTTCATAACAGCCTGTGCTCATTCGCTAAATGAAAATGTGGTATATTTGAAAGATTTTCATCGAAAATAATGGTCTTATGATATTTAATATTATAGATAGTAAGGTGAGCTCAAATTAGTTGGTTTTATTCTCAACTAAAATGTTAAATTAACTATAAAAAAGCGTTTCTGAGGTCGGATAGAAGAAAGATTAGGTTGTCAGTAAGAGTTGTGTTTTCAGGTGGTTCCAAACAAACCCTTTTAAGTTCAGTGTTGTTGTTATTAATAATTTTCATTTTTAATGTCACATACCATGTAAGGGTGCTTTTAATTTATTATTAATCTTATATTTTATTGGCTTATTTTGTATTGTTATCAGCCAGGTCAAAGTCAGTATGTTGGGTCTCGACGCGAGCTTGAAAAGTTTAATTTATTTTTATTCTTAAAATAAATATATATATATATATATATATATATATATATATATATATACAAATAATGCTACTAGTGACTGGTTCAATACAACGTAAAGTCAATTGTGGAGGTGCAGTCAACGTTATGGCCAAGGTAATTAAAAGAAACCTCTTTGATTACAGTCAAGCTTTCGAATTGATTTAATTCTTCTTCAGGACATTAATCGTGAGGTTACAAGAGAAACGACGAATTCCGTTTAACAACATTACACTAATAAAATAATTTAAAATTAAGGTAGGTACATCACTATTTATTAAAAATACATAAAATTATATACATTTCAGACATAAAACTATAGATGGCAAAGAATATAATTTCATTCTGAACGCTTTACAAGTTTTTGAAAAAACATTTTCAAAGACAATGACCGTTCAACTAAGAAGAAACAACTACTTCCTGGGCTATATGCCCCAACGGATATTGGATTATACTTCAAAGTCAAACGGGGTTGGAGTATCTACAAGATAACTTAACCCAACCATTCTAGTTTGCAGTTAGAAGGGACAACATAACTTATAGACCGGTTTCGGTGTATTTGCACCTCGTCAGTATAAGGTATATGTTATCCGTCAGCGAGCTGTAAAGCATAATCACTGACTAAGGATTGAACTAAAATCGTAATCCTTATATATCTTTCAATAAAGAAAGTTTAAAGGACACGATAGTAGTGACATCCTTACCTCTAACTGCAAACTAAAATTCGACTTGACACAAGACTTTAGTCTTGATCTATAAACGAATAATTACAGAAAACTGTATCATTGTCATATTTAATAAAGCGGTTTGTCAATAGATGACAAAGAATATAATTTCATTCTGAACGCTTTACAAGTTTTTGAAAAAACATTTTCAAAGACAATGACCGTTCAACTAAGAAGAAACAACTACTTCTTTGCCATCTATTGACAAACCGCTTTATTAAATATGACAATGATACAGTTTTCTGTAATTATTCGTTTATAGATCAAGACTAAAGTCTTGTGTCAAGTCGAATTTTAGTTTGCAATTAGAGGTAAGGATGTCACTACTATCGTGTCCTTTAAACTTTCTTTATTGAAAGATATATAAGGATTACGATTTTAGTTCAATCCTTAGTCAGTGATTATGCTTTACAGCTCGCTGACGGATAACATATACCTTATACTGACGAGGTGCAAATACACCGAAACCGGTCTATAAGTTATGTTGTCCCTTCTAACTGCAAACTAGAATGGTTGGGTTAAGTTATCTTGTAGATACTCCAACCCCGTTTGACTTTGAAGTATAATCCAATATCCGTTGGGGCATATAGCCCAGGAAGTAGTTGTTTCTTCTTAGTTGAACGGTCATTGTCTTTGAAAATGTTTTTTCAAAAACTTGTAAAGCGTTCAGAATGAAATTATATTCTTTGCCATCTATTGACAAACCGCTTTATTAAATATGACAATGATACAGTTTTCTGTAATTATTCGTTGACATAAAACTAATTATTTAGATCTTTCTAGTGTGGAGGTTTGTCTTTAAAACATTAGTGACTGAAGAGACATAACCTATACTGCACTGATGAGCTCAAAAAAATAGCGAAACACGTGTCTATAGTTTGTTTTGCCCCTGTATGGGCTGATTAATATCCTTATAATCCTATTTCGCAGCATCTACCGGTGTCTTGATTTAGAAAATCTAACCAAACACCAATCCAGTTTAAAACTGGATTTATTATTGACAGCACGGCACTAGATACGTTTGTATCATCTCTTACATCTTGTTATATAAGACTGTCACAAACGCTCTGTTCGTTTTATGTTATTACTTTGCCGAAGGTACTTTTAAGATGCAAAGCAACTGTCGTAGTTCCATTTTTGGAGTAAAGATGGGGCCACTTGCGAATGGTTTCTACTTTCGCTAGTTTACATCTATAAGGATTTAGTCGATTCATACAGGGGATGTCTCTTCATTAGTGACTGAAGAGACATAACCTATACTGCACTGATAAGCTCAAAAAAAGAGCGAAACACGTGTCTGTAGTTGGTTTTGCCCCTGTATGGGCTGATTAATATCCTTATACTCCTATTTCGCAGCATCTACCGGTGTCTTGAGTTAGAAAATCTAACCAAACACCAATCCAGTTTAAAACTGGATTTATTATTGACAGCACGGCACTAGATACGTTTGTATCATCTCTTACTTCTTGTTATATAAGACTGTCACAAACGCTCTGTTCGTTCTATGAAAAAGAACTTTCAAAAAAGTTAAGAAAAACGAGATACTAAAAGTGTTACTTTAAACGAGGTGAACCAACTACTTATAGTGGATTTTTTATAAATTAATAGGTGCTCAATTGAGCAGAACTAAATTGAGCACCAAAATTAGGTTTGTTTTCAATCAGAAAATACTAAATTTAAAAATTTTGTAAAGAACAAAACGAAATATATATACATACATTGCATGCTACAAGAAAACAAATGGGAGCATATGAAGGACATACTAATTCTGCTTTTTAAAAAGGCAGAATAGTCAACTCAGTAATAATTCTTGTCGCCAGTAAAATTATTATATTTTTATGAATTCTAGATTAAAATTTATTTAAATAAATCAAAAACGAGTATTTAGTCGACATTGGCTTCAGTTGTTTCTAGTACTTAAAGAATTTTAAGACCTTGGCACGCTACTTCCAATTAAAATGATTTATTGTTCTCATAAACCAGGGTACGTGAAATATAATGAAGTGTACAAAGTAACATTACAAAGATAACACAGCTTCCTTAAAATTTAAGCCATAATAATTTCGACATTGGATAATAGAGCTCCCTGAGATGGTAACTACAACATTTTGGCATAACTCTTCTTTAATGACTCTTTCTGTACATGCTCGAGGAAATAAACAACGACTAAACAGCTTTAATAGTTTTGACCATGATGTTTTACAAAAATCCATACTTTAAAAAAGAGATTTACAATAATCTTAAGTGTTTAAAAACATAAATATTGATAAAAAGGGTACGTCAAATATTTGTATCTATAATTAATTACTAAGGTAGAGACAAACAGATAAAAATATAAATATACAAGGTCTGGCTATTAAATAACCAGTGGCTAGAGGGCTGGGGAAAAAACGACTATACGTTGGGTATCTAGAAGTCTTCTCTATGCACGAACCAAATCACGTTTTCGTCACTATTACAGCATTTCTCGTTAAATTAAATAAAAACTCCGACAGAGTGCTATAAATTGTTGCAATAGGCCTATGGGGACAATTGTCTATCTCGTATGCGTGTTTTTGGGTGGTACAACCGCTTCAGTGAGGACCAAGCTAGACCTCGTAAAATTATCGGTCAATATCTTCCAAAGATAAGTGTTTTAGTTTTCTTTTAAAGCATAGCTTTCTTCTAGCAGGATCGCTGAGACTCTGAAAATGTCACGTCACGTCCGTCACAACAAATTACATCATACGAATAATGCGTCAAATAATACTTCAGAGCGTAATTACATGTGATCAGAAGTGATTTCAAATAATCACAGGTGACCACAAATGATCCCAAATTAACTGATTTCAAGTAATTGCAAGTTATCACAAGTAATTGCATGTTTTTTATACGCAATGAAAGTTGTACGACCCCTCTTTGGTCATTTTCGAAGTATAACATTTGGTTTTATAACGAGTACATATTTTACTTGTTTTATTTTATAATTTAACATCTACACCGCAACAATTGATTGTGATTAGTGAGTGTGTTTTTGAAATGAAAAAACGAGAATGCAAACATAGTGGAAAAAGTGTATAAGTACACAACAGACCGCAGAATGCCAACAATATTAATCTAAAAAAAGTTTACTTTGCTGAGCTAGAAAAAAATCTCAATTGAAAGGGAGAGAAAACCAACAAAAAGCTCGATAATTTGTCATGTATAACGTAGTAGACAATCAAGCGATGTCTTTAATCAGTGTCGGGTTGTAGGGAATTATATAAAACATTTTAAAAATATACTTTTTTAACAAAAACTTTTGTTCCGAAGATGTCAAAAAGTTAATAAAAAGTAACTTTATAAATAAGGAAAAATAATGTTTAGTCATTAAAAAATGCATTGAAATACAGTGCCATCAAAGGTAGTAGTAAAGATTTTATATATGCAATAAACTTTGCAAAACAGGTTTTTACGCAGTGTGTAAATGCTGTTATGTTATCCTTAGTGTTCCACTCTATTTCGGAGTATATTTAAGCTTTTCCATACCTTCCAGTACAGTTGGTAGGGCCTCTTGGGGTGGTTCCATATTGTTACGTGTCTCAGATTTTCCACATATCGGTCCATGCTACACTTGGCTGGGTTTCTAATGATACTGTGCTTTGTAAAAAACTTTTACTCAATTTTAGTTGCCTTCTAGGTAACTGGTGTCTATATAACGAATAAGCCTCATTGGTTTCCAACTTTTTTCTGTTTGTGTTTATCAATTTCAATAGATTATTTTAAGAGTTGACTATCTTGATATATTTACAAAAGGACTCGTTAGAAACCAATAGAACTAATTTTTTTTGTATATTTATATTTTTTTAAATTTGAGTTGGTTTTTAGGTATATTAAACGATCAGGTAACATTTAAATTTCTCAAAAACTAAACAAGTATCACCCTTATTTGAGATAAAAGATCCACCCCTGCTATTATTTGAGGTTGTATATCGCAATGGGATCCCTTACGGTCTACCAAAGACCGTGTTTTTACATGTTGTATCATTACGGGAACCTCTGTCGGATTCTGACGGTCCAAGCTGTGTAAACATAGATAGACGGGCGTCAGGCCCGTTGTTTGATAATGCAAATTGTAGATTAAAACCAATTTCAAATTCAAAATTATTCGAACGCGTTCCGCAAATCAACAAAATGTAAATGCATTGCGTGACTCTTGAGGTTGTGACAATACAAATATTTATTGTCATACTGATAAAACACTAGCATTCGAACGCTATACTAGCTGACCATGAATTAATGTGTGATACTCCAAATGTTAAAAATGAACAGTATAAATATAGAAATAAAAATCGTTCACTATTTGTGCAAATTAATAGACTGAATGGTCTAAATTTTATATTTTTTTATAAATTTAAATATTAAGTTATATAATGACATCTATGTAGCTTTAAGGACACAATACTGGAATTTAGCAATATAAAAATACAAAAATATAATTAAACTAAACATGTAATATTATGGAAACTAAGAAAAGCAATCAATAATGTAAAGATTAAAAACCTGCAGGCCCAGGCAACATATAAAAAATGCTGACTCTCCAGACTCTAACACTACTAACAAACAAGATACACTACATCTATGTCGTTCATAAAAAACTGACTGACATCTACGTTCATCCCAATACAGCAAAAGCATTTTTTAAATCAATTAGTAAAGGGTTTTACTATTTCCTCTGACAACCATAACATCGATGTCATTTACTGATATTTTGGCTCACAGTGTAAAAATGACAGAAAACACAGATGAGAGTATAAAGTCAATAAAAAAGACAGGTGACAGTGTCAAATTAACAGAAAAGATGGATGGCAGTGAAAAATTGACAGCATAAGAATTTTCAGTCAGACCATACTTTGGCAGGAGTTCCATGCGTGGCAAACCATATCTCGTCGAATTAAATTATGTTACTATTGTCAAAAAAGTTTTGGAACGAAGTTCCCTTTCGCGCGTTACGAACAGTTACGACTGACGCTAGGAGCTAGCCAAAAAAAATTCATACCAAAAGTTGTCACGACACTATGACACGACACACGCATGTTTCTCTCTCTCTCACAGACCAAAAATTAAATAACTCTCTCTCCCTCTCTATCATAGATAGATATATTACAATGGATAGAAAAGTGTGACGTCAGCTATGGGAGGAGCTTACAAATCTTTCTAAACAAAACACAAAACTACAAAACATATTTGCATTGAAAATGCCATAAAAGATTTGTCTATTACTTGTAGTGGTTTCTAATAAAAAATCTTAACGTTTTTCGGACACTTTTCATACGACCTATTGTATCCAATTTGTGATAGTGAATGAACATTGAAAGTTAGTGTAAGTGTTTAAATTTTATATGCATTTTAGTGGAATTGAGGTTATGTTTTGTTTTAAAGTTTATAAATTTTATTATGGTAATATTGTAATTAATTATGTATTCTTTAACTGTTAAATAGTATTCTGTTGCAGTAAAAATGGTGATGTGTTTCGTCCCCAATTGCAAACATTATAGCGAGCAGAAAAACTGCAATTTTTTTACTTTTTTTTCTATTTTGCTTTGAACAGTGTAGTAGTGTCGCGACTTTGTTAAGTTTATACAGGTTTTTTGTAGATAATAAATGTTAAAATAATAGAAGATAAAAACAATAATGTATCCTGACAATGTTTCTGCACAAGTTCCGGATATTGTTGATAGAGTTAGGTAAGTAGAGATTTTATACAGACGATAATAAATTCTTATGTATATACAAACTCTCTGTTGTGTTTACCAATTACAATTCCTTCACTAATTAATCGAAAGGAACTTCGTTCCATCCGGGTGTCCTTTGACACCTCTCACTTTTTTTTTTATTGTAGTTAGATACTAACAACGCAATTTTTGCAATCGGTAAGATTTCATACCTACTTGCCTTTCAACAATTGCACAGTACTTGAAACCAATTTTAGATAGGCATCGCCCAAGGCTATATAGTAAGGCTCAATCTTCTGTTGACATACATCCAGAGTTACATTAAGACGAATCCACTCTAGGTCCACCCAAAATAGAGGTCACACAGTAAAACTTTAATAAGGTTCATCAACTAATTGAGGACGACCGCTATGTAACATACTGGAAGAGAGACGCATTTTTAGGCATTTCAAAGATTTCGATCCAAAAGATCGTACATAAAGAACTGGGTGTTACGAAGTTGGTAATCTGTTGAATCTCCTATTTGCTCAGAGAAGAGCAAAAGGCGGTTCACGTCAATTAATGTCGAAAAACATTGGAAAGGTTTAACAAAGAAAGCTCAAAAAACGTTTATATTATTATTAGTAGGAAAATCCAAAAAAAGTGATCCGTTCTCAAAGTGTGTCAAAGAAAATGGTCAAACCTTTTGTGTCAAAATCTGACAATAATTGCTTTAGAAGATCGAAGAAAGATTAATTCCGATTGGTATATAAACGTTTGTTTACCAGAAGTTATCACTCCAACAAAGTAACACACAACAACGAATCATCTTACATCAGACAATAGAAGTGTTCACAACGCTCAACAGACAACCAAGTTTTGGAGCTTCATTAGACTATCCACCATATACTCCCGACCTAAGTCTCAACGACTTTTTTACGTTTTCAAAGATCAAGAATTCAATGCGGGTGCAGCGATTCCAGCCGTCAGAAAAAGCCATCGATACCTTAAAAATAGCAATTTTGCTCATGTCAACTGAAGACTTGAATAACTATTTTACCAATTGGTTGGAACGTATGCAAAAGTGTATAGATATTGGTGGAACATATTTTGAAAAGCAATAAAGTAATTGGAACGAAGTTCCCTTTCGGGCGTTACGAACAATTACGACTGACGCTAGGAGCTAGCCAAAAAAAAATTCATACCAAAATTTGTCACGACACGACATACGCATGTTCTCTCTCTCTCTCTCTCTCTCATAGATAGATATACCTATCTTTATTTAAATAGGAAACCCTAATATAATAAATACTAATAAAAGTACAATTAAAAAGACACTAATTTAAATTAAAAAAAAATACTGTAGAAAAAAATAAGTACCTATAATAGTATTATATTTTATTTCATCCTGTTCATAAACATTTAAAAAATAGTTCTTAACTTGACTAGTTAGGTACCTACGTCAAATTACCTTAACTATCAGTTACTGTCAAATATTTTAATTTTAAAATTTTGTATTAAATTGTTAATTCCTGTTTTAAATTAAATTGAAATAAAAAGTAATTCTAGGTAGAATATACAATAACCTCTGGTATTGTATAAATGGACACTTTTCATAAAAGAAACGAACTGTTGAAAATAATGGATGCACAAACTCTCTGTTGTGTTTACAAATTACAATTCCTTCACTAATTAATCGAAAGGAACTTCGTTCCATCCGGGTGTCCCTTGACACCTCTCACTTTTTTTTGTCTTTATATGGCTATATGCAAAACTAAAAAGACAACCTTCGTATCATCATTATTAAGCTGTTGTTGCAATATCTAAATTGCAGTGAGATTTTTTTAATCAGCTGTAGCTAAATGAATAAAAAATACGCATGATTTAATTCGGTAATAAAACGTCATACGCAATGTTTGATGTTGGGAGTACAGCTGATAATAAGTAAGGGGAGTCTAATGAATAGCTTGCCTGAAGGTACACGCTTAATAATATTTCATGAAGTGAGAAGACGTGGACTAACTGAACTTTATTGGTCTTAAAACATACCCTAATTAAAATTTAGGAACACTGGAGGCTTCTTATAAACATCAAAGTTTCATGGAGGTTTTACAATTCTACCTCTTACCAAACCATCAAAATATCTTTTATGTGCTATTTAATTTCTTGTTTGTAATATCTATCCGTAAGCTGAATTATATTTTATAAATCAACAAGCAAATGAAGTAAAAGTTTGTACTTTAGGATTAAGTTTAAAGTATAGAATAATTAAATGGATCTGAGATCTACTTATAACAAGTTTTTAAAATGAATTTGTAGATTTAAATTACCTAATTTATATTTTTTTTTTAAGTCAAGATTTCATTTCAAATTTTAGATCCAGAGAATATAAAAATAATTTTATTACTTACTCAAGTAGAGAAATTTAATATCGTACTTACTTCTTTTAATTTTTTTTACTTAAAATATAATAAAAAAAGTGAGAGGTGTCAAGGGACACCCGGATGGAACGAAGTTTCTTTCGATTAATTGGTGAAGGAATTGTAATTTGTAAACACAACAAAGTGTTTATACATACACTAGCTTTTGCCCGCGACTTCGTCTGCGTGTAATTCGAATAAAAGCAAGGTCTTTATGTATCAATAACTGGTGCCCGCGACTTCGTGTGCGCAGTATTAGTATTTCGAGTAGCTTATATTAGCGTGAAAAGAACTAACATTATGACATTAAAATTATAACATACATAATTTTTGGGTCGTATTTGAAAAATATAACAGTCTGACAATATTGAGATGTTACATTCGCACTGTAATAACGTAACAATATTGTCAACATAAGAAATACAGTAATTAAGCACTGCAAACCCCTAATCATAGGCCTATAGGTAGCTACTCAAATGATGTATTGTGAAGGACAAAATTTATCTCCTTTAAATACCAAAAGCGATAAAAGTATTCATTTTGATAAGGATCCATTTATTACTACCAAATGTGCATTAGAAATAAATTATCAATTTTTATTGTATTTATGGTTTACTATTTTGACAATAATGTCTTACTCATAAAAGATAGATATATATTGTGTCGCAGAATTTTTTGTAGGACAATTTAAGATAAATATTTTCACCATACATTATATACATGTAGCACTAACTGTTTTTGCAGCACACGCCTGAGTAGCTCGCAGATTGCAGAATTTTTTCAGACTTAAATGACATTTATCGTTATATTTTGGACAATTTACACAATATCTTTATAAATTATAGCCTATATGTTATTCTGATCTATAAGCTACATTACTGTAAAGTTTCATTAAAATCCGTTTAGTAGTTTTTGCGTGAAAGAGGAACAAACATCCATACATCCATACATCCATCCAAACAAACTTTCGCCTATATAATATTAGTAGGATATGCCTTTATTATTGTCTGTATAAAATCTATACTTACCTAACTCTATCAGCAATATACGGAACTTGTGCAGAAACACTGTCAGGATACATTATTGTTATTATTTTCTATTATTTTATTATTTATTATGGACAAAAAACCTGTATAAACTTAAAGTCGCGACACTACACTATCAAAGCAAAATAGAAAAAGGTAAACCCATTATCACTTGAATATTCTCAACAGTTCGTTTCTTTTAACAAAAGTGTCCATTTATACAATACCAAAGGTTTAGATGACATTCATCAACCTAGAATTACTTTTTATTTTAATTTAATTTAAAACAGGAATTAACAATTTTATACAAAATTTTAAAATTAAAATATTTGACAGTAACTGACAGTTAAGGTAATTTGACGTAGGTACTTAACTAGTCAAGTTAAGAACTATTTTTGAAATTTTTATGAATTAATTAATTTATAACAACATGATGAAATAAAATATAATACTATTATAGGTAATTATTTTTTTTCTACAGTATTTTCTTTTTAATGTACATTTTCTTTTAATTTAAATTAGTGTCTTTTTAATTGTAATATATCTATCTATGAGAGAAAAAGAGAGTTTTTTATTGGAACGAAGTTTCCTTTCGGGCGTTACGACCAGTTACGACTGAGGCTAGAGACTAGCCGAAAAAAATTCAGACCAAAATATGTCACGATACGACACGACACACGCATGTTTGTCTCTTTCACAGACCAAAAAAAAGTGAAAGGTGTCAAGGGACACCCGGATGGAACGAAGTTTCTTTCGATTAATTAGTGAAGGAATTGTAATTTGTAAACACAACAGTGAGTTTGTACATACATAAGCATTTATTATCGTCTGTATAAAATCTCTACTTACCTAACTCTATCAGCAATATCCGGAACTTGTGCAGAAACACTGTCAGGATACATTATTGTTTTTATTTTCTATTATTTTAATATTTATTATCTACAAAAAAACTGTATAAACTTAACAAAGTCGCGACACTACTACACTGTTCAAAGCAAAATAGAAAAAAAAATAGTAAATCCATTATTTTCAACAGTTCGTTTCTTTTAACAAAAGTGTCCATTTATACAATACCAGAGGTTTAGATGATATACATCCACCTAGAATTACTTTTTATTTCAATTTAATTTAAAACAGGAATTAAAAATTTAATTCAAAATTTTAAAATTAAAATATTTGACAGTAACTGACAGTTAAGGTAATTTGACGTACCTAACTAGTCAAGTTAAGAACTATTTTTGAAATGTTTATGAATTTATTGATTTATAAAAACAGGATGAAATAAAATATAATAGATACTATTAAAGGTACTTATTTTTTTCTACAGTATTTTCTTTTAATTTAAATTAGTGTCTTTTTAATTGTACTTTTATTAGTATTTATTATATTAGGGTTTCCTATTTAAATAAAGATAGGTATATCTATCTATGAGAGAGAGAGAGACAACATGCGTATGTCGTGTCGTGTCGTGACAAATTTTGGTATGAATTTTCTTTGGCTAGCTCCTAGCGTCCGTCGTAACTGTTCGTAACGCCCGAAAGGGAACTTCGTTCCAAAAATAAAAAACTCTCTCTCTCTCTCTCTTATTGAAATAAAAAGTAATTCTAGGTAGATGTATATTATCTAAACCTCTGGTATTGTATAAATGGACACTTTTGTTAAAAGAGACGAACTGTTGAAAATAATGGATTTACTATTTTCTATTTTGCTTTGACCAGTGTAGTGTCGCGACTTTGTTAAGTTTATACAGGTTTTTGTAGATAATAAATATTAAAATAATAGAAAATAATAACAATAATGTATCCTGACAGTGTTTCTGCACAAGTTTTGGATATTGCTGATAGAGTTAGGTAAGTAGAGATTTTATACAGACAATAATAAATGCTTATGTATGTATAAACACTCTGTTGTGTTTACAAATTACTAATTCCTTTACTAATTAATCGAAAGGAACTTCGTTCTATCCGGGTGTCCCTTGACACCTCACACTTTTTTTTTTGGTCTGCGAGAGAGAGAGAGAAACATGCGTGTGTCGTGTCGTGACATATTTTGGTCTGAATTTTTTTCGGCTAGCCTCTAGCCTCAGTCGTAACCGGTCGTAACGCCCGAAAGGGAACTTCGTTCCAACAAGACAAATTCCGAACAAAGTTTTTATATACCTAGAAAAAGAACCACATTCGATATTATAACCTGTAGATACACTCAGTTTTTATTAAAAAAGCCTAGAATGAATTATTTTTTTCCCGTTCCGGAGTACAATTTAAAAATAAACACACATGTAATGAAAAATTAACAAACGAAATGCCCTTAAGAGATTATCTTAACATTAAGTCAGGTTGGACGGCAGTTATTTTTTAATTAAAATTCCGGATCTCCGATTCTGTCGCCGTTGTCCTCTCTTCTAATCCACTAAAATTTTATTGTACATACCTACCTAGTGCAGTTATTGTTGTCCGTTTTAATGACCTATGCTATTCATATCATAATTTTGAAATTGAATAGTTGATTGAAAATCATAAAACATGGTCATATTATGCACAGAATATAATATTCATATCTACATTAATGCAACTGTGACACGTTAAAAAATGCACATAAATACCGGTTTTGAGTAAATCACATAATAAAAACTAAATTTATAGCCGACAGAAGTTTAAACTTTGGTTTCATTTCTCAAATTGTCACCCATTTTTAATTTTATTTAAAAAAAAAGTGTGAGGTGTCAAGGGACACCCGGATGGAACGAAGTTCCTTTCGATTAATTAGTGAAGGAATTAGTAATTTGTAAACACAACAGAGTGTTTATACATACATAAGCATGTATTATTGTCTGTATAAAATCTCTACTTACCTAACAGTTCGTTTCTTTAAACAAAAGTGTCCATTTATACAATACCAGAGCTTTAGATAACACATCTTTTTAGAATTACTTTTTATAATTTAAAACAGGAATTAACAATTCAATACAAAATTTTAAAATTAAAATATTTGACAGTAACTGACAGTTAAGGTAATTTGACGTAGGTACCTAAATAGTCAAGTTACGAACTATTTTTAAAATGTTTATGAATTTATTAATTTATAAAAACAGGATGAAATAAAATATAATACTATTATAGGTAATTATGTTTTTTTCTACAGTATTTTCTTTTTAATGTACATTTTCTTTTAATTTAAAATAGTGTCTTTTTAATTGTAATATATCTATCTATGAGAGAGAGGGAGAGAGAGTTATTTATTTTTTGGTCTGTGAGAGAGAGAAACATGCGTGTGTCGTGTCGTGACAACTTTTGGTATGAATTTGTTTTGGCTAGCTCCTAGCGTCAGTCGTAACTGTTCGTAACGCCCGAAAGGGAACTTCGTTCCAAAAATTTGCACCAACCTTTTATATTTTTGTTCTATTTTACAATTTAACGCAATTTCCTTTACACCTTATACGAGGATTGTCTTTTTAGTTTTGCAAAGCAAGTCGGTCAAAAAATTGATCTTAACCAAGAACTTTTTCCAGCAATAATTTTCGGAGAGGATAAACCGAACAGCAATGTCTCGCTGAAATGGTTTCTGTGTTTGGAAATGAAGCACCACAGCAGTCAACTATTTCCCGCTGGTACTGCGAATTTCAACGTGGTCGCTTCAGTCCCAGCGACGAATTCAGGCTAGGTCCACCTAAATCAGCAAAACATTTATGACGGTCGTCATCTTAATTAAGGATGACCGGAGATAGAGGCGTCTTTAGGCATTTCAAAGACCTCGATCCAAAAGATCCTACATAAAGAACTGGGTGTGGCAAAGTTGGTTTTCCCTTGGATCATTCATTTGCTTACAGAAAAACAAAAAATGCTTCACATCAATTGGTGTCGAAAAACATTGAAACGGTTCAACAAGGGAAGCTCAAAAAAGGTTTATAGTATTGTTGATGGCGATAATTTTTGGATTTACTCCTACGAACCGAAAAATAAACGTCAACCCGCTGTGTGAGTGTTTCAAGATAAGGAAAAAACTAGTGTGGCAGTCAGTGGGACTGCCGGCAGAAGTTATACTTCTATATGATATTCGTAGTAAGCGACTCCAAAAACCTTCTAGTACCGTGTGCACACTCTTTTTGTATCGAATTTGCATAAAATTCCTGGAGACGAGGTCTGTCTTAAGCACCAGGTGTTTCGAACACCATCGCTATTATTATAATCGTATTTAGCGACTCAAAAAAAACACCGAGTACCAAGTGGGCACTGATTTTGTACAGAATTTACATAAAACCCCAGGAGAAGAGATAAATACCCTAGACACCAAGTGCCGCGGAGACTTTTGGAATCGTGATATTAGTGTTCAGCGACTCCAAAAACCCCGAATATATAAATTAAACTTACCGAGTTGTAAGTTTTCTCTCTATTGTCTGAATGTACTTTTCGAATGCAGAAATGCAATTTCCATTTTTACAATATAAAATATAGCGACAAATTTCCTGATACTTACTTTAACGAATCCAATGCAAAAAAACGCATTCCGATTCATCTTACGTTACAAAATTCGGAGGTTTTGGTGCTTTATTTTCTCCACTAATGGTAAAAACTCTGTTTATGTATCCAACAACCTTAAAAGCATGGAGCAAAATTTACTGCAACCATGTGACGGTATTTTAGACTACAATACAATACTCATTACTGAATACTATTATTAATATAAAATGCAAAACTTTATATGTGTATACTTACGTGACAGAATTATAAAATAATCTGTCAAGTAATCATGTGGTCCGTCACTATGATATTCATACATTAGTTCAGACTGTTTTTTGTATATATATCCCTTTTCAATGTACTGAATGTTTAAACGGTATTCAAAGGACTTATAGTTATGACTAATAGCATGTGGTATATATTTTATCTTTGTTTTTACCGACCAATATACCTTATAAGTATTTCTGTCTCTCTCTTACTCACACCATTACATATGTAATGATTTTTCCCATTTAACTTCACATAATCTTTTTCTACAGGGTGTAGGAATAGAAGTATAACTTCAAAAACACCAAAACTAATCCGTTCTCAAAGAGTGTCAAAGAAATTGGTCGCAAGTCGCAACTTTTGTGTCAAAATCTGGATATGAAAAATTGCTTTAGAAGAACGAAAAACGGTAATTTTGGTTTGTTTGTGTTATATCGAATTGTTAGACCATCCACCGTATAGTCCCGACCTAAGTTCCAACGACATCTTCACGTTCCCAAAGATTAAGAATTCAATGCGTGGGCAGAGATTCCAGTCGCCAGAAAAAGCCATCGATGCCTTTAAAACAGCGATTTTTTAGGGGTCACCTATAGACTTAACTGTCTTACCAATTGGTTTGAACGTATACAACATTATTCCAAAAGCCATTTAATTACATCCTAAAAATGATATTATTTAATTATAAAGATTAAATTAGTATACATTATATAAAAACAATTCGGGAGTAAAATTTGAGCATAATATCGTATATTGTTACACCATAATCTATTAAAATCATTTGTAAATATAACAGAATTCGATATTTTGTGACAAAGCTTGTATTCTGTAGAGAAAGGAAAGTAACTAAAAATTTAGGGTATGGAAATTCTTTGAATGGGTAAATATTAAGTCCCGCTGGAATTAGTATACGTCCAATGTTAAAAAAAAAACGTATCGACAATGACATCGCGGAACGTGTAGCGTCGTAGCAAAGCACGACGTTCGACGTCGACATTCGAGCGTCGAGATAGGAATTCCGGCTTTTCGAATGGCTTAGCAGTATTTTAGAAAGATTAATATTGAAAACACACGCTCCGATAAGCAGCTCGACTGCACTAATCGGGGTTCCGGGAGTCAAGTACTCCCCATTCAATGAATCCTCGATTTTTATTCAGGAGGCATTGCCGTCACCTGAAACACGTCACAGTTACTTATTCACTGAATTCTTTCGATGCTACAACCAGAGGCATGTCTATAAAACATACAAAGGGGGAAACCAATTAATTATATTTTATTATAAAATTAAAAATTACCTACATAAATTAAAATTATTATTAATATTAATAACTAATAGCCATTTGCAACTTATTGGAACGAAGTTCCCTTTCGCGCGTTACGAACAGTTACGACTGACGCTAGGAGCTAGCCAAAGAAAAATTCATACCAAAAGTTGTCACGACACTATGACACGACACACGCATGTTTCTCTCTCTCACAGACCAAAAAATAAATAACTCTCTCTCCCTCTCTCTCATAGATAGATATATTACAATTAAAAAGACACTATTTTAAATTAAAAGAAAATGTACATTAAAAAGAAAATACTGTAGAAAAAATAATAATTAACTATAATAGTATTATATTTTATTTCATCCTGTTTTTATAAATTAATAAATTCATAAACATTTTAAAAATAGTTCGTAACTTGACTATTTAGGTACCTACGTCAAATTACCTTAACTGTCAGTTACTGTCAAATATTTTAATTTTAAAATTTTGTATTGAATTGTTAATTCCTGTTTTAAATTATAAAAAGTAATTCTAAAAAGATGTGTTATCTAAAGCTCTGGTATTGTATAAATGGACACTTTTGTTTAAAGAAACGAACTGTTAGGTAAGTAGAGATTTTATACAGACAATAATACATGCTTATGTATGTATAAACACTCTGTTGTGTTTACAAATTACTAATTCCTTCACTAATTAATCGAAAGGAACTTCGTTCCATCCGGGTGTCCCTTGACACCTCACACTTTTTTTATTTAGGGTTACTACTTGGCCAAACAAAATTACACAAAGCGTCTTTCCCAGTAGTTTGTTAAGGTTTTTACTTCGCAGTAGTGGATTTATTTATTCAAAAACAAAAACACAATTTAATGATGGAATGGAATGCAAAAACGAATCAACACGAACTAAATTGTCGACATTTTCTTTAGATTTTCTCGAATTGGCATTCGCGCTGATCGCTTTTCTATCCGTCGACAAAAGATTCTCGACTTGCGAAACTTTGACGCTCACGCAGTTCTAAAATTAAATTAATTAGAGAAATATAAAGCAAAAATTTTAAGCTAATGCAATAAAATTTAACTATTGAAATTTAGAGGATACTGGACATAATTGGTATAATCATTCCATTTCTACATTTGATAAAATGTTAATTAATAACTAAAAGCGTATCATGTGTAACACAAAAGTAGATAACATTATACAAATTTGATTAATACATAAAACAAAATCTCAATCAATTAAAAGAGCTTTTAATTAAATAATTAGAAATACGCGCTGTTTGAAGTGGTATAACAATATGCACATTTTGAATAGTTTTTAACAAATAGGTAATTATTTGATTATTTTAGTAAATCTCTTTGTAAATTGTATTAAACTATGTATTCTTTGTTCGATGTAACTCAAACATTTTACAATTATTTTTATTTCGTTTTAGTACTTCTGTTTAATGTAATTAGCCTTTGCCATTAAAACGTTTGTTTATTTACTATATCACTGGAAATCAATTTCTTTGTTCTGCCTACTAATTTCGAGCACAAATGAGTATCTATAATATAAAAATAAGTATACAATAATAGAAGACAATCAATATGACAGATATAGATTTCTGAATCTGTTTATGTTTGAATTGGACTGCGCGTGTAAACTGTAAAGTTGTCAACCCTATACAAGGGGTACTACTTATATTTTCAGCCTTAGGTTCAGGCGACATCTAACGTTACCATTCGAAAGTTTCACATTTTTAAACATAACCTTGATTAGAACATTTTGTTATTTGAACACGATTTGTTTTGTTAAAGTGGCTTTGAAAAAAATGGAACTAACGCGCAAAATTCTCGTGCAATGATTTTTTATGACTTTCGACTTGGATTATCAAGACAGGCGTGCATGGATCAACTAAAATCCATTTTTGACGATAAAGCTCCATCCTTTGTCAATGTGAAGTGCTGCTATAACGAGTTCCATCGTGGTCGCCATTCGCTGAGCGATGAAAGTCGTGAATGTCGTCCAAAATCAGTTGTTGTGCAAGAAAAGATTAATGGTGTGCAAAACATAACAATGCAAGATTGTCATGTAACTCATCGTGAGATTCAGGCATCCTTGGGCATTCGAAGGAAATGATCGCCTGTTTTTTTAGTATAACTGGACCACTAGAACAACGAAGAACGGTAAATTCTGAATGGTACACAACCATTTGTTTGCCAGAAGTGCTTGGTAAAATACGAAAAAAGAAGCGGCAATGAAAGATCTCACATATCGGCTACAACAACCAAATTGATGGATCATCCTCCATACAGCCCTGACTTGGCACCAAATGACTTTTTTATTCCTGCAAATAAAGATTACATTCCGTGGCAAACATTTTTCGGCGCCAGAAGAAGCCGTTAAAGCATTTAAAAATCATGCTTTGGAGGTACCTCAATCGGAGTGTAAAAAGTGCATTCAAAATTAGTTTGCGTGAATGAAAAAATTATTAATCATCGTGGAGAATACTTCGAAAAAAAAAGCTATTTTTGATAATAGATTACGGTGTTTTCAATATTAGGTTCAAAATTTACATAGCAACCCTCGTATCAGTAAAATTTTTAGTAGATTATAACATCATTTTATGAACTAATCAGGACTTTGCTTATTGAAGGTGTTTGGTTTTCTATTTATTTTACTTATATTTCACTTAAAAATAATAAATTTCCACTAGTTTCAAAAGAATAGGGTTTAAAAATTCTACAAAAAAAATCTTATATTAGACAGGAATCGAAGTTGTGACCTTTCGCGCAACTGCACCTTAACTATTGATCATGGATACACCTTAAGAAAAACGTATTTTTAAGCTAGCCAGTCGCGTATAGACAAGTTTAAAATTTTTCTTACTTGTTTAATTATGATCTTTAAATGATTAGTTTGATTCAAAGAGTGAATAAATTTATTGTGAAGAATTTATGACCCACCAAAGATTATTTCAAAAGATAAACATCGAAATAAATTTAGACAATGTAATCGAAAGTTTTCCAAAGTTTTTCGATATGCAAAAAACACTTCAGAAGAAGGTGACGTGCTCCTTGGCAACCCCAATATTTTCGCCACTGATCGAGATCAAGTCGCTATAGAATGATTGAGCCGTGAAGGGGAAAGCGTTCGACTTGTGGCGCAACTTTGACAAAGTGTAACCAATTATCGAAGAGGGTGGAAGACAAGCTCATTATTTGTTCGGAATTTCATGAACAATGAAAGTTCAGCCAGGTGATTGAAACACTTCGGCTTAGTTTTAACAAATAATAAAACCATTTTATTACAAACAAAGTACTTACAACTTTCTGTTTACTCTCACAACCAAACTTAAAACGGAATTATCTATTATTTTCTACAACGTTTTAGAAATACGAGTAGATGTCAAAATTTTTTTTGTATGTGAATAAAATCTAGTCCTTACCAAATAAATGGAAAATAACCTACATGTAGAACAAAAAAAATTAATTAGTATTATTTTTTTAATCAGAGATTATTGACAAAAAAACAAAAAGTAAAAGAAGATGGTTATTCTAACAATCCCTGTTGCTACCTCTATCTCGTATGCCAGGTTTGACTCTCGTTGGCAACCTTCACATTAAATTGTTTTAGGGAATGCTTTCCCATTTTAATAATACTGCATCAATAAGCTCTTTATACTTGTTTGGAGCTGGTCTCACAGGTATTTGATTGGATTAAAGTTTGATGAAAATGCAAGCCAGTCTAAAACTGTGACATCTTTCATTTTGAGACATTTTTTAGCCACTCTGCTTCTCTGATAAAATTATCCCAATTGCATCTTTCCAAAGACTTGTTGTAACACTTAATTAACATACTTTCGATCGGTTAAAATTTATTGAAGTGGTAACAATGTAGTGTGCTTCCAGCATAACTATTGTTTCTATAAAGATTTAACAGGCTGGAGTTTCGATCTTCTTCATGTAGCTCTGAGAACCATATTCGAGGGTAATCTGATCTAACACCAATTCTGTTCTCATCCTAAAGAATATCATTTTACCAGTTCTTAATGATACAGTTTTTTATTGAATTATTTAAGTACATTTTTATACATTACAAAAGAACAAGATTTCAGGAATGGCCAAGAAGGAAACATAGTTACGCCCTAAAGTTAGAAGCCAATAATAACATGATACATGGTTTGGAGATGATAGCAAACTACACTGTAGCAAAGTGCACAACCATCCTATACCTCTAGATATTCTGGAAGAGGACAGAAGATCCACAACGGCTTCTCTTAATCAAGATTTGAGAATTGTAGACGAGTGGGGAAGAAAGAATATTGTTAATTTCAACGCTTCCAAGACAAACACATGTTGACTATCCAACAAGAGGCAAACATCCATTACAATCAACGATCAGGCACTGGTAGCGAGCGACTCCATTACGCTGGTTGGTATAACGATCTCATAGGACTTACTATGGAACGAACATATTGCATTCATAGCAACTACAGCAGGAAATAAATTGGGCTTTCTGTTTAGAGCACGGAAATAATTTTCTCCATCCAACATAGCTACTCTTTACAAAGCCCTAATACGACCTAATCTTGAATACTGCTCGCATGTATGGGGTTCGGCGGCTCCGTCATGGCTCGGAGTTCTTGATGCAATACAGAGAAGAGCGGTTCGACTAATAAACGACACCGTATTACCAAAAACCTAGCCCCATTATTCCACCAAAGAGCAGTGGCTGATCTTTTCTTGTTTTACCGATACATAAACGGATTTTGCTCAAAAGAACTCCGATCTATAATGCCTCCACTTGTCAGACCAGCCAGAGCAACGCGACGTGCCAACTCCATGCACCCTTACACTGTTCAATGCTGGACATCGAGAACAGATCGATTCGATCGTTCCTTCATCCTCACTCGTCCTAACTTGCAGGCCCTTATATCCCAAATTAATAAATTGTCTCTTCTGCCCTAATAGATGTTCTCGGTACATTTGTATTTAGGTCTATACCTACGAGGACTTCCTTACTAAAAACAAACAAAAAGAAAACAATCACTAGTGATCCCTTGAAATCACTTCCATAATAAAGCAATGCTACCAAAAATAAAGTTTGTTCCAAATCAAATATTATATTTAATCATAATTAATTAAGATTTAAAGATTATTAATTTTTACAACAAATCCATAAAATGTAAATTTTAAAAAAGTGGCTGGTGTGTTTATAAGGCTATATAGTGTCGAAATTTGAGTTGGAAACAGAAGATTGAATTTCATTCGTCCCTCCGGTTGCTGTGCACCCTACATGCTATTGACGCTTGGCAATTACTTTCCTTTTAAACGCTAAATTGGTACATAATTACAGAGAACGTTTTTTCGCCTTTTTCCGTTGGGCGGCTAAACTTTGAGAATATTCCGGATAACTGTGAATCGCCTTAAAGGAAACACCTGATACCTACGTTCCGAAATTAAAGAAAATACCCTCGCCTGATATTTTTGCAAATTAATTTTGGGGTATCTTTTAAGGAAACTAAATAAAGACGGTATAACTCATTATTTACATTTTAAGGAATTACTGAAAATCATTAAAATTTCAATATAGAAATTAATTTAAGTAGAAATGAGTACGTATTTTTATTATACAGAATATTATTATTATAACGCATTTTTTATTTTATTAAATATTTTGTTTTATCGTCTAACGCATCTAAAATTTTTTACATAAATATTGAATATTTTAAAATTTATTCATTGCTAGCTTTTATCCGCGACTATCTTTCGCATGGAGACTAGACAAGGAGTACGAACTCCATGTATGCAAATAGGGCTACTAAAATAAGAGGGCGCTGGTGTTCCATTTGTACCAAGATGACGACCAATGAGGACGTAGTTTGAAATCAAATAAATAATTTTTAATTATTTCATTATTCATTTATTTACACAATGAAAAAATAGTTCGATCATTCAGATATAAATAATAAAAACCAATTTAATAATTCACGATTATTTAATTGTCTCTATTCATACCGGTACAAAAGGAACACTAGCGAAACTAGTGGTGAAAAAAGTAAACCTAATATGTACGATACCGTGGACAGATTTTGGCAATTCCCCCGGTCGAGTGCGTACTCCTTGTCTAGTCTCCATGATCTTTCGCGTCAAAATTCAGATCAGAATATGGCCTGATCTTACGACTATCGTATATAATAATATCATCATCATCATCACAGCCTTACAATCTCTAAGATTATGGCTAACGCCTGGGCGTTCAACAATCCTTTTTTTTTTTTGAGGTGGATTATTCCTCTGCCTTCGTTTAAATTTATCATAATTTGTTGTGTGTTTTTGCTTCTGTTGTAATTTTCTTCCATTGTTTCCGGTCCCTACATTGAGATTTCCAATCAGCAACGTTCATGTCCTTTATGTCCTCTTCCACATCATCTAACCATCTTTTTCTTGGTCTTCCTCTGCATCTGGGCCATAACGGTGTCCAGTTCGTTATTCTTCGAAGCATTTCTTTGTATGGCCTTCTGAGTATATGCCCAATCCATTCTAGACGGCGTGATTTAGTATATCTAACTATGTTTTCACCATTTTGTTCCCTGTCTATTGTATATGTTTGTTTAAAGTCTTCTTTCTCCTTCGCTTGTTGTGTCAGGGCCTAGTATTGTTCTCATTATTTTCCTTTCGAATTTTAGTAGACTGTCTTCCTCCTTTTTATTTAGTGTTGTTGTCTCCAATGCGTATGTAACTACTGGTCGTATTAGGGTCTTATACAGATTCATTTTTGTTTTTTTAGTCAATACTTTACTTCTCAGAAGGTTTCTGTTCATACAGAATGCCTGGTTGCCTTTTAAAATTCTTTCTTCCACTCTCTCCTTCCCGGTCTTTCCTATTGTGACTCGTAAATAGTTAAAGGTGTCTACCGCTTCAAGCCTATAGTTTTGAGTAATCAATTTTTCCTGTGGAGTTGTCTGTTCCTTACCTATCTTCATGTATTTTGTTTTGTTTTCATTTATCTCTAGACCCATTTGTTTTGCCTCTTTGTCTAGTTTTTCAATTGCTTTTATTAGTGCTGTCTTTGTGTTTGCAACGATGGCCAGATCATCTGCGTAGGCTATTTCTTGTAGTTGATTCGTAATGAAATTTTTATTGTCTAGCTTTGCCTTCCTTATTATTACTTCTAAAATTAAATTAAAGAGTGTCGGTGACATAACATCTCCTTGCTTCACTCCTTTATTTATTTTTATTTCTTTGGAAATTGTTCCATTGAATCTAACTTTGGCGGTGGTATTCTTAAGAGTCATTGCTACCATTTTCCTTATTTTTGTTGGGATTCCAAGTTCCTCTAGTTCTTCCAACAATTTTTGTCTTTTTACGGTGTCGAAAGCGCTTTTGAAGTCTATGAAAACTACGTTTAGTTCTCTATTGTATTCCCTTGCTTTTTGTACTAATTTGTTCTAGTGTATGTATGGCGTTAACTGTTGATCTGCCTGGCCTAAAGCCATTTTGGTAGTCTCCTAGGATTCCTTCTGCTTGTGTCTTCAGTCTGGAGTTTATTGTATTGGCTAGTATCTTATATGTAATGTTTAAGAGGGATATTGTTCTGTAGTTTTTGCATTCTTCCCGTTCTCCTTTTTTATGCATTGGCACTATAATTCCGCTGTTCCATTCCTCTGGCATCCTTTTTTTGCGTCCATATTTCTTTTATTAGTAAGAAAATTTCTTTATATAATTGTGCTCCTCCATATTTTAATAGTTCTGCCACTATGTCGTCTTCCCCCGCCGCCTTGCCATTGCGAAGTTTTTTGATTTCTTTTTGTATTTCCTCTTCTGTAGGTCCTTCGGTTTCAACTCTGTCATGGATTTTATGATGTCTTTAATTAAAACTATTACTGCAATAAGCAGAGAAGGATCCGTACATTTGAAACGTTTAAAAACGACGCCGATAAGGTTGTCTGAGCGCCTCCCGCACTCCGTACCCTCTTGCTTTCCACGAGTCACGTTCAACTGATGCGCTTTCAACCTAAGCTGAACCCTATTTAATATTCAAATTCAAATTCAAATTCAAATTCAAATTCAAATTCAAAAAAAACACATTTATTTATCGTTTGGAAAAATACAATAAATTGAAACACATCGTTTAACATAATACCTTTAACACGATAAAAAGGACTGTATCGCGACCATAATGGCCGATTGCACTATACAACTATAAAGAGTGTAAGTGTGATGCAGCCCAGTAGAAATTAAAATAAACTGAGAAAAAATATACAAAAAATAATAATAACCATAATAATAACTACCTCTAATAAATAAATATTTCCCAACCATTATTACTTTTTACCACTATTTATTTATTAGAGGAAAAAACAAATTACATTAAGAGTATTACTACTTATATTATACTAAAATAGGAATGTGAAAATGTGTGTGATTAATAATACAGATCCGAACTCTATTTTACTTGGTATATGTTACGTGACTGACATAAATTGACATACCGTCTTTACTTGTTAACCGATTTAAAAGTTAAAAACACTAAATGTTAAGTGAAGCCCATCGCAGTATATTCCGGCAACCTGCATTTAAATCGGTTAAGCCATTTCTGAGATTAGAGTTAACAAACATACTGTAACGGGATAACCGATAAGAAAAGGACCTTTACTTGAAAGACTATTTTCAGGTTATTTTTTCTAGAATGTTCTCTCTTTCTAGTGTATAATGATTAAGTTCGATTTATGTTTCGCGTTCATTCTAGAATGTTCTTTTGTTTTATATAAGGGGATGTATGGACAGTTAAGGGGAGTTCAAATAATTTACAATAGTTCATTGTATTGTCAACCAGTTTAAACGTTATCCAGCTGAGTTCTGTGTATCTTAACAATTTTGTGAATAAATTGTGTTAAAGTCCCCATAAGTGTTTCAATACAGACACACAGGCATATACCTAATATACACACATGCAAACATACAGACGACCTAATTGTGAAAAAATCTAAACATATAAAAATCATTAATTTAATCTCAGCGAAAAATTCTCCTTAAGTTAATTCTTACAACGAAATGTTTCTGTTTACTGTGACATATGGGAGTTAAACGAAAGTGTAGATTAAACTGTTTATCTCATCTCCAAAACCCATAACAGTTTATGTATATAATTTGTTTTAACAGCTTAAGGACTGATGAATATTCAGAGTTCGTGAACTTGTGTACGCTTTCGGAAAATAATCTTAACCACCGATTTTACCAAATTATGAAAATCACTGATCTGTTTGATGAGTAAATCCATTAATCATTTTTGTATTTGTTGCAGTGTTAACATTACACAATTAATCAACATCAGTTTATAAAACGATCGATAATTTATCGTAAACTTTACTTAACTTAATAGAACTTTATATTATAGTTAAAAAATAATTAATAATAATTTTGGTAATTTTACGGTTCAAAATTCTATTATTCTATTAAAACAAAATTTGAAAAGAGGTTGACCTTAAAGGCCATCCTTGCAACTTCCCGCTAGTTTTAACCGCAAAGCTATAGTAACGTGACGTATTTTGACGTTTTTGACTTTTTTTGAAATGTTTAAAAGGCCATAACTTTTTACCGCCTTATTCAATTTTGATGTTCAAGATGGCATTCGACGCAGTTTTTTGAGACCTAAAAACGTTATTGGGAGTGCAAAATCGGTTAGTTAAAAAATCTCTAAGTTATTGAAAAAAAAACACTTTTTTTGAAATTTTTCGACAACGATATCTCACGAACGAATCAACCGATTTTAATTTGCAAAACGGCATTCGACGTGGCTTTTTAAGCTTAAGAGCTGATTAGGTTATGAAATTGATCGATGCAATAGCCAAGAAGATATGCCCAAAAAACATTATTTTTACCAATTGTTTTTTTCGGTTATTTTGAAATTTCTCGAAATCTACCGGCTCGAATCGGTTCAAACTTACAGGGAATCTAAGTTAGATGGAACTCTTTGGAATGCTTTTTATTTCATTTCGATCGGTCAAGCTGTTCAAAAGTTATAAGAGGTTTACATACATCCACACACACACACACATCCACACGTACATACAGACAGGATAGGGTACGTTTCGCCGGTAACGTTTCGCCGGTACCGTTTCACCGGGAACTATTCGCCACAAGTACTATTCGCCGCTGTACTATTCGCCGGTAACGTTTCGCCGTGAACTTTTGTGTAATAGCCTATGATTTTTTAATTTTTATTTAATAATACTATACACAATGTACAATAGTGAACTAATTAATTATATCACAAAACATCTAAATCATTTCAAAATTGTGAGCTAGTCCTCTTAAATAATCTAAAATATTTCTATTTTCAAAATCTTGCACAATAGCTAGAATTTGTCTGTCGGTTCTTATGTAGATATCTTTCTTTTTAATGGGTTCCTTTCCGGCTACTAAGCTTTCATAAAAAATGTCTCTGTTTTTTTGGATTTTTTTTAATTCTGCAATAAATTTCCACAACGTAGTGTAATAAAACATCTCTTTCATAATTTATTCATGGGTTTTACTTCTTAATTATATTAAAAAACACATCTTACCAGTTTAATAGTTTTTATTAAAAAGCCCCGATTTTCGGTCACTCACTCCGACGAGTTCATAACTCTTGCTGAGTCGTCGGAATTCGTGACGACATAATTACATTATTTCTAAATACTAATATGCTTAACTAAACTTAAATAGTTTCTCAATAATCGTAATAAATCTACTGAGTGTTTCCTAATTAATATAGATATAAATACATAAACCTATAAATATAAATATAAATACAATTACAAATATAAATACCCTTATAAATATAGCTCTATATTACATCTCCCACGGGAAGGAGAAAAAAAAAATATTCTTTACTTAACCAATTAGACATATATATATATTTTTTTTTTTTTTAACTATTATATAACTTTATCCTATTTTTGTGAATCTCTATTATACGGTTGTCTATTTTTATAAAAATATTGGGATCTTTCTCCTCAATCACCGTATATGGACCTATATACAATGGTTCTAATTTATTTTTAATTACATTTTTTAACATTACTTTATCCCCTACTTTATATTTTACAGATTTTATGTCTTTATCATACATAGATTTTCGTTTGCTTTTTGATACCTCTAGATTGTGTTTTGCATCATTACATGCTTGTTGTAATCTATATTTTAGTTCGTGAGGGTAATCTTCAAAATTATATATAGGGTCTATCCAAGAATTTAAATTAGAGGGGATTTTTGCGAGTTTTCCGAAAATAAGTTCGTAAGGTGTATATTTTGTTTCAGTGTGTACTGTTGTGTTGTAAGCGAAACACCAATACGGAACCCAAGAACTCCATGCATTCTGAAATTTTGCAACTTGAATTCGCAAATAAGCACCCAAATTCTTATGAGAGTTCTCAAGAGCGCCTAGTGTCTCGTGATGATACGCGGTTGAATTAAGTTTCTTAATTTGTAAAATTTGACAGACTTCTTTAAAAATACACGCCATAAATTCAGTACCTTGATCTGAGACAATTTCATCTGGAATGCCGTAACGTAATATGAAATTATTAGTTAGTGTAGTTGCCACTGTATTAGCTTCCTTGTTTTTTAATGGATATGCCTCTACAAATTTAGTTAACTCACACTGTATCGTTAAAATATATTTATTATTTTCTACATCTTCTTGGAGTGGACCAACTAAGTCTATAAAAATTTTTTGAAATCCTGATGAAGCAGTTGTGGTTATAGATAAAGGTTCTTTGTTTGGATTGAAATGTTTACACCTTTGACAATGGTCGCATCTTTTTACAAAACTTTCTACATCCTTATTTAAATTTTTCCAAAAATACCTCTTTTTAATATTATTGTACATCCTGTTTATATTTTGATACCTATATTTTTAATCTCGTTACGGAATTTCATTAACAATTTAATTACTTGTGCACTTTTTCGATTCTTTAAAATAATTAATTCCGGAATTTTATTTTTATTATAAATATATTTCAGGTCTCTCAACATCGTACCTAAGTCTGATGATGATCGAGGATCCTGATAAAAATATATGATTCGCGAATCTTTATCACATATTAAGTTTCCAACTATATAATTACCTTTTTTATTTTTACGTACTAAATTGTCAAATTCCTTTTTTGAAATTATATTTAAACTAAACGAATCTTTAGGCGGTTTCAATAATTCTAAAACTCCAGGGTGATCAATCCTTTCGTCAGAATCATCTTTAAAACTACTTAAAAATTCTTTTTCGACGTTTTTTGATTGTGCTCTTGTGGTAACAAAAATTGAATCGCACACTTCTTTATTTAAATTTTTTAGTTCTTCTGAAGATATATCGATACGTGATAGCGCGTCCGCTACAACATTATCTTTACCCTTAATATATTTTACTGTAAAATCGTATTCTTCGAGAATGAGTCTAAACTTAATTAATCTACTGCTGGGATTTGTCATTCCAAATAAATAAACTAACGGTCTATGGTCGCTCAAGATCAAAAATTTTCTACCAAATAGGTAAGGTCTAAAGTGTTTTACTGCGAAAACGATTGCTAAAAGCTCCTTCTCTATAACGCTATAGTTTTTCTCGGCTTTATTAAGAGATCGACTTGCAAATGCAACAGGTCTATCATCTGAATTAGATAGTACAGCACCTAATGCATAATTTGATGCGTCGGTTTTAAGTATAAATTCATTTTCTGGTGCAAAGTTTGGATATTGTAGAACCGGTGGATTACTTAGAGCCTTTTTTAGATTTTCGAAAGAATTTTGACAATCGTTAGTCCAAATGAAAGGAACATTTTTTCTCGTGAGATAATTTAAAGGTTGAGCAATTTTTGCAAAATTTTTTACATATTTTCTATAGTAGTTAGTAAAAGCAACGAATCTTTTAACCTCTTGGGAATCTTTGGGCAGTGGAAATTTTTGAATAGATTCTATTTTAGAAGAATCAGGAGAGACACCTTCTGAAGATATTTGGTGACCTAAGTAAAGAATTTCTTTTTTCAAAAATTCACATTTATTCGGATTTAATTTTAAATTAACCTGTCTTAATCTTTGAAAAACTTTTACCAAATTTTTATTATGATTAATTAAATTATTTGCAAAAACTACTAAATCATCAAGATAAACGAAACAACATTCGTAGTTTAGTCCCGACATTGCGATTGTCATTGCCCGTGAAAATGAACTGGGACTTGTTTTTAATCCCATGGGGAGTCGAGTCATTTGATATTGACCTCTATCGGTTGCAAAAGCTGTATATTTCCTGCTATTTTTGTCTAGTTCGATCTGATAATAACCCTGAGATAAGTCAAGATGAGAAAAATACATTGCTCCTGATAATGAGTCCAAAATTTCAGATATACAAGGCAATGGAAATTTATCATCCTCTATTTGCTGGTTTAATTGTCTATAATCTATCACAATTCTAGCCTTTCTAACACCATTCTCATCAAAACCCTTTTTAGGAACAATTAACAAAGGTGATTGAAACTCTGACCTACATTCCTCTATAATCCCGTCGCGAAGCATTTTATCTATTTCATTATGAATTTGTGTTTTTTGTGCATGTGGCAGTCTGTAAGGTTTAATAAAATGTGGTTTTGTTGATTCTTTAAGTATAATTTTTTCTTTATAAATATTGCACACCGTGAGCGGATCATTTTCAAGATGAAATACGTCTGAATATTTTACTAAAATTTTTTGTAATGAGTCTCTTTCGTCCGAATTCAAATGCTGGAAATTTATTGAATTTAACAGTTTATCTGCTCTACTGACAGAATTTGTTGGCTTTGCTTTAAATTCGCATAAATTATAGCAATCTATTGTTTCTAATTTTGGATTAAAATTTTTTAAGATAACTTCTTGATCTCTAACATTTAAAATTTTAATAGGGATTATATTTTGGTTAGCACGAACTAAAGCTCCCGCTACAAATACTCCTTCACACAGTTCACCCGGCAGAACAACATAATCTCCGTTGGTTTGAACTTTAAAATATTTAACTATTTCGCATCTACTAGGAATTGATATATACAATTGTTGTTCCGACACAAGAGGAATTACTTGTCTGGTCTTATATAAATTAAATGAGAATAAACACTTTTCATAGTCTATCGTAGCTCCGTAGTCATAAAAGAAATCTGATCCCAAAATACCGTGCATTTCAATGTCATTTGCAAGGCCGTCTAGGAGTTGGAATTCCTGACAAAGTTCTATTTTATTTATTTGTAATGAAAGATGTACTGTGCCAACTGATACTACTGACCCACATAATCCATTAATATGCATTTTCTTTGATGAATTAATTCTTTCGCTAATAACTACTTTATTTTTAAAAATTACACTTACACTAGCGCCTGTATCAAGTAAAAATATAAGTTTAGTACCATTATAAAATAAATTAATAAAATTCAATCCATTTAAAGCAAAAATATTATAAAATGTTTCTGAATTAGTGTTGGTCACGAAAAAATGGTTGAGATATTTGAGGATTTTCTGAATATTCACCATTTGTATTAGCATTAGAATTATTTAGGTGAAATACCCTTCTATTATTATTATTATTATTGAACGTATTATTATTAGTATTATTATTATTATTATTACCCCTAAAATTATTTGATCTGTAATTGGTACCCCTATAAGAATTTCTGTTACCATTGTTTCCTCTAAAGTTATTTCCTCTAACATTATTTGGTCTAAAATTATTTCCTCTGCTATTATTATTACCCCTAAAACTATTACCTCTAAAATTCCTATGTTCTCTTATCTGATAGATTTGGTCATTACTTTTGCAACAGTTATTAAGTTCTTCTTCTTTTGCACCTTGTATTGCTTGACTTAAATTTGTATAATTTCGTGCTTTGACAATTATTTGTAAATTATTATTTCTAAGCCCATTTGCAAAAGTATTGATTGCAATCTTTTCGTTAACTTGATTTAAAATATTACTATGACTTAAATTATCGCCAGCTTGAGAAAGTGTTAGCTCTGCTAATAGTTTTTCTAACGTTTTTCCAAACTGATCAATAGTCTTTGACCCTTGTTTAGCATTGTGTAATTGACTAGCTAAGGATGTTTCAGATTTTTTAGTTATAAAATATTTCTTTAAATCATTTACTAGAGCCCCATTATCAGTGTAAGTTTTATTTAATCTAATTTTTGCATTTTCGCTTAAACTTTTCTTTAAAATATAAGTAGTTAATAATATTTTACCATTTGCATCAAGCATAGAATCATACAATTCAATTCCATCAATAAGTTGTTTGGTTACAGTTTCAGAACCGTCCATAACCGGTAGCAGACTTGCCGCTGTTCTCAAATCGAATTTTTCCGTCATTTTATTAATTGAACAATCTAAATTTGATACACTATTACCCTGTACAATTTGCTCAGTATGCTGCAAAACCCGTAATCTTTCTGTTAAACTATTTTCTATTGCATTAATTAATTTTTCTATTGTAATAGCAAGTTCTTTAATATTAGTTTTAATACGAAAATCTATGTCTGATTTATTAAACAAATCTTTTAAATTCTTATAACTATTTTTACACTTAGCTAAAGTTTCTAACTTACGATTTGTAACACTTTCATCCGTCCTTCTTTCGGTATTGTCTTTTATTAAGTTCTTATAAAACACTTTTAGTTCTTCAGCAAAATTTTGGAATTGTCTTTCTAGATCCATTCATTTTATACTTAATTGCAAAACCTAAAAATAAAATCTTCTCTATCTTCTTAAACTAACTCTTGGCTCGCCCTTATATGTCTGTCGATTTTCCTTTCTACCATATTTTTACATTTACGGTATAAATATGCTAATACCATAAGAAAAGCCAATGTAATAAATATAATTTCTAGTACCTCCTTTACTCCATTGGATTGAGTATTATTTGTTTGGCCTCCACTGTTACCAGCTTGTGCAATTATAACTTCCTCTTTTGATTCTTGTTGTCCCATTTTATTTATTAAAATAACAGAGTAGCCCATTAACATTAACCAAAGTGATAACGCTGGACTGGCAGGATCGCCATGTAATAAAACATCTCTTTCATAATTTATTCATGGGTTTTACTTCTTAATTATATTAAAAAACACATCTTACCAGTTTAATAGTTTTTATTAAAAAGCCCCGATTTTCGGTCACTCACTCCGACGAGTTCATAACTCTTGCTGAGTCGTCGGAATTCGTGACGACATAATTACATTATTTCTAAATACTAATATGCTTAACTAAACTTAAATAGTTTCTCAATAATCGTAATAAATCTACTGAGTGTTTCCTAATTAATATAGATATAAATACATAAACCTATAAATATAAATATAAATACAATTACAAATATAAATACCCTTATAAATATAGCTCTATATTACAGTAGGATGTTGCGAAGCCAGCTGTGCTTGTATTCTTCGATGCGTTGCTTCGACTATGTTATTAGTTTTCTAAAAATAAGTAGGTAAGTATCTATTACAAACATGTTTTTTACAAAAAAGTGTTTATTTAGGTATCTGTATTGCATTCAAAACTCGGTTATGCAAATTCCAAGTATTTGGAGGAAAAAGTGCTTGACGTCGACCATTTCCTCTTCGATTGCGTTGACCCAAGTAGTTTGTTTCAAACCAGTTGGCTACTGGTAGTAATTGCTCTGGCAGAGAATCGTACAAAACATCAAATGATTCACTTAAGTTTTCAATAGGTACAAAAGCCAGTGCGGTGATCATCCTTGCTTGTAGAGCAAAATCTGCGTTATTTCGGTATTCTCTAGAAACGGCATATCAGTAATTAAACAGGTTCTTATAGGAAAAAAAAATATAATTTTTTATTAAAATGAATCGCGTAAGTGCCGTAAAAAATCGGATTCTGAGTGTACAAGCTCGTGAAATTATATACTCGGTTTTAAAATTCACGCAACTAGAAGCAGAAGGAAATGTCCTTCTTATACCTCTAAAATAATATTCGATTGGGCATCACCGCATCAACCAACGTCTGTCGTGTCCTGTCGTGTCAAATCGTCACGGTTGCACTTATATCTGTTTAGCTGTAATTGTGCATGTAATTAGCACTAATGTTTTTTTTATTACTTGCTTAAAATTCTACCGAAAAGATTAAAATAAGCCCGTTGAAGGGATTTCCCATAATTTTTATAATATAAATAATAGGGATGTTAAGGACAGGAATCCCCAAGTAATTAATTCTAAATGCCATTAATAAATTAGAGATGTGTCGATGTTCAATTAGCATTAACAACATGTTCACGTCGAATCGTGATGCCGGCGAATCGTGATGCCGGCGAATGGTTACGGGCGAATCGTTACCGGCGAATCGTTACCGGCGAATCGTTACCGGCGAAACGTGGGTATCCCTCATACGGATACCCTCGTAAAAATAGTCAGGGGAGGTTCCTAAGACCTCAAAACATTGAAATTCGATGAAAACTCGATTTTCGAAAAACGGGGTGAAACCAATAACTTCCCGATTTAAAAAAAAAAATTAATTTTTTTTAGCGGGAAGTTAAAAACTTAAAGCACCTTTTTAATGCCACATAATAATGCATGTAATAACTGCTGGATGTGGGCAATAAAAAAAGGAAAATATGTCGAAAAAAAAATACTAAATGTTTGTATTATTGTTGTTTTGTCGCGAAAAATGCGCTTTATTAAATGCAGTAAAAATCATCCAAATCGGTTAGCAAATAATAAAGGTATAGCGTTTTATCCGAAACATATACGCGATTTTTTAGATTTTTTCAGATATTTCGTAAACTTAAACAGATATGGCAACACAGTCTATTGCCTTTGCGGTAAATAACAAAAAAAAAAACGGGTGAGGCAGTCAGTGGGACTGCCGGCAGAACTTATACTTCTATGCACGCTCCCAGATTCATGAATTTGTATGCAAAGGATTAAGCAAAATCATTATGAGGTTGCTAAACAAGAATATTATATACGTGTTCAGCGACCTCAAAAACCTCATAATACTGAGTGCACATCCATTTTGTATCCAATTTGCATTTGCACCAGGTGTTTCGGAGACCATCGCCATCATTATATTCGTATTCAGCGACCCAAGAAACCCCCGGTTACCAAGTGTGCACTGATTTTGTATAGAATTTGCATAAAACCCCAGGAGAAGAGGTAAATACCATGCACCCTGGGCACCAAGTGCCGCAGAGAGTTTGGGCATGATGATATTCGTGTTCAGCGACCCCAAAAACCCCGAGTACATAAATTGAACCCATTTTTAGCAATACTTACCGAATTGTAATTTTTCTATCTATTGTCTGTTCGCTTTTCGAATGCAAAATGCAATTTCCCATTTTTACCTTATGAAAAATAGCGACAAATTTCCTGATACTCTAACAAATCCAATGCAAAAAACCGCATTCTAATCCATCTTACGCTACAAATTGGGAGGTTTTACTGATTTAGTGCTTTATTTCCTATTACTAAAAACTCTGTTTATGTAGCCAAAAATCTCAAAAGCATAGTGCTGGATATACGGAAACCATGTGATGGTAGGTACTGCAGACTACAATACAGTACTCATTACTGAATATTATTATTAATATTATTAATATAAAATACTAATCTTAATATATTAACTTACGTGACAGAATTATAAAATAAGTTGTCAAACACAATGTTATACGTCACTTTGATATTGAAAACCTTAGCTTAGACTATTTTTTGTATATCTATCTCTTTTTAATGTACTGAATGTTTAAACGGTCTTTAAAGGACTTATAGTTATGACTAATAACATGTAGTAATATTTCATCTTTGTTTTTACCGACCAATATACCTTATATGTGTCTCTCTCTTACTCATACCATTACATATGTAATGATTTTTCCCATTTAACCCCACACAAATCGAGTGTATGAATAGAAGTGTAACTTCAAAAATCCTGTAAAATATAGCGGATTTTTTTCGTAAATAATCACTTTGAAGCCGATTATAGTCAACAGATTTAAAGTTAAAGATCTTGGAGAATTATTGGCAGATTTTTGTGCTTTTAACGTCGTTTTGTTGAAGAAGGTAAGCTTTATTGATCCAATTGAAGCTATCGAAACCTGTTTATAAATAAAATATTTATTTATCTTATAAACAGTCAAAAATTTTTAGATTTTTTTCAGGTATTTGGAAAACACAAGATATGACACCGCTTCTGGGTGTACGATAGGAAATTACAAAATGAAAATTTGCAAACGATTTTAATAGCAAATTTCTTTAAAAAATCGATAAATAACAGATCATTTTTCTATACGTAAAGAGCTCTGTGGTAAGAATTGTATTTTCCTTTCGCTACATTGGAAACGAGATTTTTTTCTAAATCACAATTTCAAAGTAAATATCAAAACGTTGTATACCATTTTTACACACTTTCTTTTTATATAACCAAACATTATAAAATTTTATAGCCAGAAATAAAAAAGCAAAAGAAACCATTCTTAACGTATCCCATTTTCAAACATGACGTTTCCTTAAAAAAAGTTGTTCCTCTGTGTGAATGACAAACGATAAGTTCGAAATTGTACGGTTTTCAGCTTTCCCACTAAAAGGGATAAAAGACGTATTGCAACTAGCTTAGTTATGGCCCTTCTCGAGAATTTGAGGGACGTAACGGAGCAGAAGTTACGATTACTTTGCTCAAGTGCTTTCGAAAACATTAGAACATCGTGTTTTCAAACATAACTGCTAATAAATACATTGGCTCTCATGTTTGCTTGGGCTAATTCCTAATAAATACGATCAGTCCACTCAACACATCACATTAATGCTATAACAACACAGAAAGTTATATATTTTTTTAATTACAAGAAAAATACAATTTCCTAACATTCGATCAGAAATTTATAAAATGGAATATAGATACAAAAAAGTGAATTTGAGATCATAAAAATTAGATTAACTTCAATATAACTTCTGGAAATTAAAAAAAAAACGCGTATTAACAGATAAAACCCAACCATTTGATTACACAAATTAATAACAACAAATAATTTGTAAAGAAAACTCTTCGTTCTTGAGAGCGAATAAAACGATACTGGACTAACTATTAACAAAAAAAACGGCTTAAATTACACAAGAGGCTAGCTAAATAGTCTTCATTTCCAAAAACTTCCTTTAGTCATCCTGGTATCGTCTACGTCTATTATAGTCCCTTAACATACTTCTTTAGCTCTATTAGCTTTTATAGAAGCTCAAAAATAGATTAAAAAGACACAAACGAGTTTAAGAACTGGTCTTTTAGTCACAAACCTTCTGGAATTCTTAGGTTTCTACTTTTTTTGGGCATATTGGAGTAAGTATCAATAAATTTAAAATACATACAAGACCAACTAGTCTTTATTTCCAGAAACGTCTTTTAGCGCTCTAAGTATGGTGTTACGACGTATTCTTGTCCCTCACAATGATTCTTTAGCACTCTTAATTTTTGTTGAAATTTAAAAAGAGACCAAAGTTAACACAAACTTTCTGTATTTTGTATGTAGTCTTGATACTATTCAAGTGTTTTTTTTTTATTTTGAAGAAAAAGAAAGATGTAGGACTAAGTATCAATAAAGGATATAAAATATTTCTACGAGACCAATTCTTCTTTCAGATCTCTTGTCTCCCCAAAGTCTTCTTTAGCTTTCTCAAAAGAACCAGACAGACAAACACCACTCCAGAAACTTATATCGATTCCTTTAACCTTCTGGATATTGTAGAGAGTCCTGAAAAGTGTTTAAGTGGAGTGTCTTTTTATCTATAGTTAATAAAAGGATGCAGGACTAGCTATCAACGACAGAGGATATAAAATACCTACATGAGCCACAGTTTTTGTTTCCAAAACCTTATTGTAGTCCTGTAGGTTTTGTTTATGACCTCTTCTTATCTCTTCAAAGTCTACTATAGCTCTCTCAAGATAACCAGAAAGACACACACCACTGTAGGAACTGGTTCCTCATTCTTAAACATTCTGGATATTGTAGGCAGCCCCGAAAAGGGTTTTTCCCTTCTTAAGAGAAAATAAAAGAATGCAGGACTACAAATCAACAAACGATGTTATAAGATGCGCAAATGACCAACTAGTCTTTACTTTTAAAATCTTCTTTTAGTCCTTTAGGTCTCGTTTATGACCTCTCTTGTCCGTCAAAATTCCCTTAAGCTTTCCTAATATTGGAAGATAAAATCCATAAAAAGTAAGTATCAAATATTTAACAAACACAAAAACTGCAAAAACTTTATAAAATTAAGAAAATATCTGAAGGTTAAATTAAGTTAAAGAATCTAAGATACATAATATAATTTACATAATATAATTAAAAATAATAAAATATTTTACAAATTTACAGTTGGAATTTCAATCGTATTTTAAATTTTATTTTCTTTTTATTAAATTATTTAAATTTTAAACTACGTAATTAATTCCTTCTGAAAATTTATGTTTGTTGCTAACTAGTCTGTAAGATCTTTAAGTAAAACTAATTAAGAACCCTGTTTCAGAAGCAGTAAGAGAAAAAGAGAAATTCTCCAATTCTGTTTCTTTAATTTTACGGTTTGAATCTCTCGGTGTCGTTTCAAGACATTTTCTTATACACTTTCAATTTCGCGGCTATAAATGCTTACTAGATAAACACTGATGGAAAAGGGGATCAAGCCTTATTACTTCAGTTTATACAAACGTATTATAATGGATATTTTTCAAAGCAAATTAAATTGGCTTTTGCTACCAGCTTTACGATAACGTTATTTTGATTATGTATCTTTTACTGAATATAGCTTACATTTTGTTAATGTTAAAAAATCTGGCAAATATCTTTGTATTCAAATTTAATAAAAAAACAAAGGTTTATTATGTTGTTACATAAAAATTTGTCGATTTAAATATAAACACAATCAAACTCTGTATTTCGATATAACCTTTTTGTACGCAAGAATTCGGTAAACAATATTAAGAGAAAGCTTTTTGATCTAAACAAACGTGAAAACAACTGCTGCGATTTAAAATTTGGTGAATTGGGGTTTAGTTTTATTTCGGTCGAAAAATAAAAATTTACAAGAAAGGTTTTAAATTGACGTAACAGAGTTAGTGGACGTTACTCAGATTGTAGTATCAAAAACAGCTTTTTCGGACAAATATCTTATCCACATTTGCAATTATACCTACTTGAAGCTACAGGTAAACGTTTCGCTTAAAAGCATTAGAAGAACTTTTGTGATCTATCGTTGTACGGTAAAGAGTTACGAATCCCACGATTCTCTAAACACGAACTGAATTGGTGTTATTAAGACCAAAACTAAACAATTATGATTTAGCAAAATGTTCTTCTGTCGTATCTGGTGACCATCGAATTAGGAGATTTTAAATCAACACACAAGAAGGCATCGCTGGCACGATTTTAAATTAATCTCAATAGTTGAAACTAGTATTTTTTACCCCTAAACATATTGAGCGATCCATCTACGGCGCTAATATGCCTCAGCCAATTCTTTATAATGACTCTTCCACCGAGATTTGTGACACCACTTACATGGAGACCCTGAAAGCCTACTAAGAGTATAGTGTTTGTTACACTAACACCAGAGCTTCTACGAGTGTCTGTTACACTAAAACAAGACCTCCTACAAAGACTTCTGACATCATTAATTCTGACAATCACCAGAGCTGCGAACTGGAATCTCATACCAGTTACAGTCAGATTGGATCACTCCACTTCCTGAAGATCCACGACGTTTCACCGTTTGTTACATTATCGCCTTGTAACATGTAACGTATCAGCTAAAGAGCTCTAGAGAGACGAATGAGACTCCAAGGTACCAGGTTTATCCTCAAGGACAAACTGTAATATTCTAAAAAGGTAAATAGGAGCAAAACACTTTACCATTTACCAGTCAATTTTTTGTTGCTAGAATTAATAAATAGGTTTTGGAGATAAATAATTGGAATAATTTTACCATTATACACGATATTACATTTCCTCATACAAGAAGAATGGCTAAAAATTTTATTTAAACGAATGACAAGAAATGGAAAAATGGGTTATTAATTTTGCTTTTGCTTTTAGGTCATTTAGCACAGGTGACCTTACACTGAGATATAAATGATGTTTTCTGTATACCCTACATGTATTTATGAGTCTATAAGATCTATACTTTTATCCTCTTAGGATATACGTTTGCAACCTACTAAGGCTTTAAGAAGACCTGTCCTAAATATTTAGAAAAAATATTTTATATACCTTTGTTTAAAATTTTAAATCACACTAGGAAAATAGCATAAATTCTAATATTCTAATTCATTTAATATTAATTAGAAATTTTGAATTCCGTATATGAACCAAATACCATGTTACACATATATTATATATACGAGTATAGCTTATGTATAGATGAATTTCTTCTCAGTAATTTAAGTGTCGCTATGCGTATTACTATCTCAGGCATTTTATGTATTATAGGTATTCTACTAGAATCTCGTAGTTGAATTATAATAAAATTAAGATTAAGTAGTTAATCCTTAATGATAATATCATAATAGGAAGAGCAGAAAATGATTTCTTTCATAATATACGAGGGTTGTCTTTTTAGTTTTGCATATACCCGCTTAGAAGAAGCTACCATTAGAATCTTTAGACACAAATCTAACCTCAATCTTTTGTTGATATAATTCCAGAGTTTCTTTGCGATACAACATGTAGTGTAGGCACAATGAATTTTTGAAATAAGCAAGTCGGTCGAAACTTTGATCTTTGCCAAGAATATTTTCGAGCAATAATTTTTAACAATTTTCAGAGATATGGTAAGACATATTTTAAAAAGCAATAAAGTACTTTAACACTATATAATTTTTGTCTTTATGGTCATAGCAAAACTAAAAAAACAACCTCGTATATACTCTATTTTTCGCACGTATTATTTTAAATGATTTATTAGACAGAGTGGGTAAATAACGGCGGAAATCTTCAGGAGGTGATTCTGCATGTAAAATTTAAGGCATAGAGTCCAAAGCTGAAAGGCACTGGGATATAAAGTTGAAAACAGTTCCTATAGAGCACCACGGAAAACTCTATAGTAATTACCCTTACTGCTACATGCGGGATTCTGTAAGATAAACATTTAATTCCCTAGGTACTCTGGTGTTAAAAGACAACCGAAGGATAATAAACTCTTAAAATTAGGTAAAAATGGACGATCCACCTAAAAAAGGATTCAATGTAGCCTACGCTTCCTTAATCAGGCATGTTACCTGAGAAACAAAAAAAAAACTGCTATAGATAGGCCAAACCAAGCTCCTAATCAACAATGCACGGAGACAAAGAGTGGGTAATAGTGTGAGTTTAACACCCACCACTTTAAAGGCCAGATTCAAAAGAGATAAGGATAAGTAGGAATAAAAAAACGAAAGTGATTATTTTTTCGAAAGTTTTTTCAGCAGAACAGACTCAGCTGGAGGATTTAATAATAAAAGAAATCGCTACCCAGAAACTGTATTATAAGCTGGTTTGGGACAAAAAAAATGGCACTGTATTTGTTTTACATTTTTTAATTTCTTTAGTTAACTATATTTTAACTGGGGTATAAATTAAATAATATATATATATATATATATATATATATATATATATATATATATATATATATATATATATATATATATATATATATAATCATTAACCCCTTTTACCATTTAGTGTAGGGGAAAAAAGTAACTATCTTATTTCGTACACAAATTTTCTCCATTCTTTTTTATCCTTTGCTTTTGTTTTTGCCTCTGTCCATGTCATTCCTTTGCGTTTGAATATTTTGTTAATTACATTGTTCCATGTTTCTCTCGGTCTTCCGCGTTTCTTATTTTTCTGAATTTTCGAATCCCATATCTGTTTTACTTTTCTGGTGTTTTGCATTCTTTGTAGATTCCCCCACCAGCTCATCTGTCTTTTCTCTATGAAATCTGATATGGGCTCTATCCCTAAATCTTCCCTGATTTGCGTATTTCTTAATTTATCTTTTCGTGTTACGCCCCTAACTCTTCTCAGATATTTCATTTCGATGGCTTGTATTTTACTTTTTTGACGTTGAGTTAGTATCCACAATTCACAGCCGTATGTTAGCGTTGGTCGGTATATTGCCTTATAAACGTTTATTTTGGTCTTATTTGAAATTTCCTTTTTATTGATGAAGTTCTTATTCATTGCGAAATACAACT
The DNA here is from genome assembly GCA_964028335.1 of Altica lythri. Classification (NCBI taxonomy): domain Eukaryota; kingdom Metazoa; phylum Arthropoda; class Insecta; order Coleoptera; family Chrysomelidae; genus Altica; species Altica lythri. The sequence continues at coordinate 91,539,293 of OZ034800.1, read as the reverse complement.
TAACAGTCTTTTTGATTTTTTCGTTAATTTCCGGTTCCTGATCTCCATTTCTATCCAATAATACCCCTAAACACTTTAACTGGCTTACTTGTTCAATTTTTGTGTCTTCGATTGTTATATTTATGTCATCTTCATTTTCTGCCACTACCATTACTTTAGTTTTTTTTTTTTTTTATTTTCATACCATAATTCAATAATTCTTCGTGCCATACATTTAAATTGTCTTATGTAGATCTTTTTCGTTTTTTGTAATAAGTATGATATCATCTGCAAACGTGCATTCTGAAATAGATACTTGTTTCAGCTGCCTATATCCTACGTACAATTTCTTGGTTTTTAAATTGCATTTTCTGGTTATCTCATCCATGTATATATTAAATTAAGTCCGTTATGCGTTGTGAATATTTCTGACCTACTATTTTACCTAATCATATAATTGGAAGTGTTTCTAAAGGCTCATGATCGCTCTTATCAGTTTATTGTCGACTCCTATGCGTTGTAGACTGTTCCATATTTTTGATCTCGGTACAGAATCGAAAGCTTTTTCTAGATCGATAAATGCGTAGCAGGCTTTTCTATTTTGTTTTCTAAATCTTTCATATAGCTGTTTTAAGGTAAATATATGATCTTGAACGCTTCTTCCTTTACGAAAACCACTTTGTGATTCAAACAGTGATGTTTCTGAAAAGACTCTTAATTTTCTATCTTAGATTTGTTCGTATATTTTTTGCTCCTGTACTTAATAATGTTATTCCTCGGTAATTATTGCAGTCTTTTTGGTCACCTTTTTTGAAAATTGGGAGTATTGTCCCCACCTCCCAGTCTTTTGGAACTTCTTCGTCTTGCCATGCTTTGTTACAGATTTTCAAGAACTATTCTTTCGTCTTCTTTCTTTTTATCATTTCCTAATAAGCTTTCAAAATACTCTTACCATCTTTTCATTACTAATCCTTCTTCCGTTATTATAGTACCTTCCTTACTTTTAACTGACATTTTATCTACTATTTTTCCCTTTCTAAATGATTTCAATACTTTATAAATGAGCTTCTGGTTGCTTTTGCTGTCATTTTCTAATTTCTGTCCAAATTCTGTCCATGAATTTTGTTTTGCTATTCGTACTTTTTCCTTTAGTCTTTTCCTTTGGTGTTTGTATTCTTCATAAGAACTTTCTGTTTTCTGTTTTAGGTACTCCTTCCATTTTTTCTTTTTAATTTCTATTTCCTCTCTTACTTCTTCCGACAACCAAGCTGTTTGTTTTTTCTTGTTAGTTGTTTTACATGTGCTGCATACTTTTTTTGCTGCTTCTATTATTATATCTTTAAAAACTGTCCATATTTGTTCTGTTGATTGCCTTTGTTGATGTTTAATTTTTAATTCAATTTCTTGATTTACAATTTCAGCATATTTTGCTGCTACTAATTTATTGTTCAGTTTATATGATCTTATGGTTTCGAATTCTATTTTTCTTCCTTTGTTGTTTGCTAATTTTATTTCCTTCTTTTCATCTTTTAATTTCGCTATTAGCATATAGTGATCGTTGCTTATTTCAGGACCTCTTCTAACTCGACAATCTATCACTGTTTTTTCGAAAGTTTTTTCAGCAGAACAAACTCAGCTGGAGGATTTAATAATAAAAGAAATCGCTACCCAGAAACTGTATCATAAGCTGGTTTGGGACAAAAAAAAATGGCACTGTATTTGCTTTACATTTTGTAATGTAACGGGATAACCGTAAAGAAAAGGACCTTAATTTAAAACACTTATGGGGACTTTTACACAATTTATTTACAAAATTGTTAAAATACACAGAACTCTGCTGGATAACGTCTAACTACTTGACAATACAATGAACTGTTGTGAATATTTGAACTTGAACTGACGTTAACTGCCCATACATCCCCTTATATACAACATTATTTAACCTAGTCAGTGTGTTTAGAACTTTCTAGAAAGTTCTAAACACACTGACTAGATTAAATAATGTTTCTAGAAGATTCTAGAAAGTTCTAAACACACTGACTAGATTAAATAATGTTGTATATAAGAGAATGTATGAGCAGTTAACGTCAGTTCAAGTTCAAATATTCACAAGAGTTCATTGTATTGGCAAGTAGTTATCCAGAGTTCTGTGTATCTTAACAATTTTGTAAATAAATTGTGTAAAAGTCCCCATAAGTGTTTCAGTAATTTCGTAAGTTAACTATATTTTAACTGGGGTATAAATTAAATAATACAATATTTAAATAAATACATTTTCTGGATACCGACTGTTTGCTTAATACAACTTTCAGTACCGTAAAATGGTCATACTTTACTCCAATATTTGCTCCAAAAAAAGTTAATTATGAATATTGTTTTGATTATTAATGATGAACATATACCGAAGTATTTATTTAAAGAATATAATATTATGTAACACATTTTTAAAGTTAAATTAGCGTAATTAAGTATTCCATAATATATAAAAAAATATGAATAAGGAGCAAAGTTACCCATGGTCATGGGTAACTTTGCTCCTGGGTATATTTCACTACCAATCTTTATTGTTAAAGCGTTTTGAGCAAAATTATGCCTTGGTATTTAAAACTATGCTCCAGTAATGTTACGCTTTACCTTTTTTTATAGTAACAAGTGTCGAAAAATTTGTAAAAATCAAAATAAACCGTATTTTTTAGAGAAGTAATGTTATATTTCTTAAATTTAGTTACAAAATCACATCGTATCATAGATTTTTATATTAATCTCTAAAAACAATTATAATTTACAACTAAAAAATATTTATAAAAGTGTAACATTTATAAACTTGACAAATTAAACCCTAAGTTTTGGTGGTTTGGACAAAAATCAGTCAAAAATATGACCTAGGTTTAATAACAAAATAAAATGCTCAAAAATTAAAACTTACAACTAAAAAAAAAATATAAAAATGTGATTTAAATTCCCCAAGTTTGAGCTAATTCAGGAACGGAATATATTTCACGGCGGGTACTAATTTTTTTAGGAATATTAATACATCCCAATATATCCTTCCAATCGTATTGAATTTCATCGACGGGCTTAGGCCAAGTCCACGATTTTAGCGACTTTTTCATTGAAGATATATACGGCCCTTCTTTAGTTATTTTTGTAATTTTACCAGGAAACATTTCCCCCTCATATGTGAAAACTACATATTGCCCGACCGCTTTCACAATTGGTTTTAAATTGCAATTTTTATCGTTTGTTTCGGCCGCTTTATCAGGGATAGCTTCAAGATTTTCTAAATCTCCAAGAGAACCAAGATCAGAAGAATCATGAACTGACATGTTAATACTTTCTGCGCAAGAGGATTCGCTACTGGATCTACGGCGACATGGTCGCTTTGAAGTTGACGGCTGAGCCAACTCTTCATTTTCTTTATCGTCCAAAAGAGTGCCTAATTCTTCAGTCACACTTTTTCCAGGAGTTATGTGTAGTTTTCTGCGTCGCCCTCTAGTAGTTCCACTTGTCGTCCACTCTAACCTCTTAGCTTCAAGACTCTGTAGAAAAGAATCTTGCAAAGCAGTCTTGTCAACAGTTGTGGGTAACCTCTCTAATAGTGGATTGGCATCAAGCGGATAAATACCACATTTTCGAAAACCGGAAATGAGGTTTACTTCGCGAGTTGGTTCCATTAGTCGTTTTAGCAGGACCGGGAAGCTGCTTTTCTGAAGAACTTGCTCTCGACTACCTTGTACACTTGCTTTCCACTCGGTCAGAATCTTTCTCCATGCTACCTTCATTGGGTGAAAAAAAGCAACATCTAACGGCTGAGTTAGATGAGTGCTGTTAGGTGGCAAACAAACAAACCTAATATTATTTTTATCACAGGCATTAAGGACGTCTACAGATATGTGAGATGATAAATTATCTCCCATTAATACTTTCGGACCATCTTGTTTCTTTAATCTTGGCAAAACTTGTGTAAAAAATCAATCGTTGAAAATATTCATGTCAAACCAACCTGATGGGCTATTATTAAATCTGGCATCTTTTGGCCCTTGTTCAGTCCATGTACTCCATAGTTGCTTAGATTTATAAACAACGTACGGTGCTAATAATTCTCCTTTAGCGCTACCACAAAACATAATAGAAGTTGAGCTTTTGGAGGAATTACTTATAAGTTCAGGGTATTTTGCTCCTCGCTTCGCTATTACTTTTTTTTGACCCGGGTCGTCGGATAAATTGGTCTCATCAAAATTCCATATATTTTCGGGCGGTACGTCTTTAACGACTTCTTCTAAGTTTTTTATGTAGTTTTCTATGGTTTCCTTGTTAATGGCTGCTCTGTTACGTTTAATGTTGGTCGCAAATCTTTGTGATAAACATAAATGTCTTTTAAGGAAACTTGTCACCCACTCAGTACCTGGACAATTATCTTTAAATTTTGAAACTTTCCGCCCAATTTTCTCCAAATATGTCCTGATAACGATGCGAAGATCGAAAATTGTAAAAGGAAAGCCGTACTCGCTCAGCCTTAAAATGCAGTCAACAAACAAGAGTTCTTCTTCCCTTGAAAATGTTGTTGGAGCGCCTGGAGGTCGAGATGGCATTTTAGTTCGTAGGAGGCTTAGCTGGTTAATAATGGTTCTGCGTGGTATGCCGTTCTCTTCACTAGCTTTTCTTTGCGTAAGTTCTTTATTTTCTATGGATGCCAAACATTGTGTTAGAGTTTCAGCGCTATAATTTTTATAATTTCTTGATCCAATTCGTTTTTTATAATTTCTTGGCATCTTTTCTGAAATTAAATAACAATTTCATCGATAAAAAGTGAATAAATTATGTTTACTTTTAAACGGCTTATGTTTGGGTTTACTTTGCTTCAAGGTGCAAAGTTACCCCAAAGTTACCAAAAACGTGATGTTAGAATATGACCAAATCAGAAATTCAATGAAATATTTACGGATTCATTTACCTGATTATATACATAATAACATTAGAACATAATAATTACCTTCATATGCTATGCAGATTTCGAGATGAAAGTGGCTTTTTGCCGTACAAGAAAAAAAAAGTGTGAGGTGTCAAGGGACACCCGGATGGAACGAAGTTCCTTTCGATTAATTAGTGAAGGAATTAGTAATTTGTAAACATAACATATACATACACTAGCATTTATTATTGTCTGTATAAAATCTCTACTTACCTAACAGTTCGTTTCTTTTAACAAAAGTGTCCATTTATACAATACCAGAGCTTTAAATAACACATCTTTTTAAAATTACTTTTTATAATTTAAAACAGGAATTAACAATTCAATACAAAAAATTTAAAATTAAAATATTTGACAGTGACTGACAGTTAAGGTAATTTGACGTAGTCAAGTTACGAACTATTTTTAAAATGTTTATGAATTTATTAATTTATAAAAACAGGATGAAATAAAATATAATACTATTATAGGTAATTATGTTTTTTTCTACAGTATTTTCTTTTTAATGTACATTTTCTTTTAATTTAAAATAGTGTCTTTTTAATTGTAATATATCTATCTATGAGAGAGAAGGAGAAAGAGTTATTTATTTTTTGGTCTGTGAGAGAGAGAAACATGCGTCTGTCGGTGCATTGTGTCGGTGCATAGTGTCGTGACAACTTTTGGTATGAATTTTTTTGGGCTAGCTCCTAGCGTCAGTCGTAACTGTTCGTAACGCGCGAAAGGGAACTTCGTTCCAAAACCTTTTAACGTCTTGCACTACAGCTGCATCTGACATAGGAAAAAAAAATCATCCGCCATTTTTTTGTTGTGTTGCCACTCATAAATAAATATATATGGGTGCGTTCACAATTACATGTAATGTCGCACCGATTTGGACATATCATGCGATAAAACATTTAAGAAAATTGGAGCATAATTAACCTTAAAGGAGCAAAGTAGGAACATTTTACGATATTTCAAATATAAAGGTATCTTTGATATATCTTTAAAACTTTTATTTTCTTTTATAACTATTAGTTCCTTATTTTATCTAAATTCTAAAATTTACTTAACTTTCATAAATATTTAATCAATTTTAAAACATTGTTTTTTTAAGTAAATTTGGATAACTTCTGGACTTTGTACCATTCCCCATACAGGGCCTTAGGTTTCAGAAGTTGAACCAATAAAAAAGTAAACTTCAACCCAAGTAAATCAGTTGAGTGAAGCCCTTTCAAAGTTCAATGGCAATTTACAAAACTTTTTAACGAAAATTTGTATTCCCTATAGTCCTACGGGGGTTTATATTATCCCGTACTAGTTTGACTCCATTTCAGACTATGTATTATTAATTGATGTAAGTAACTTACAGGTTATGCTATAGATTATATTAAATTTTCATGTGCATTTTTTAGTGGAAAATACGGTAAATATTACTAAGAAAATAAAATGAAAATTTATACTTAAAATAAGTACAGTTTCACTTCTTATGAATATCTAAACCTAATTGTAATTAATATTCTTGAGTAGAATAGTTTGTTGTTGATCTAATAAAGTTATACAGTAAAGAGTTTAATCTGTTGCACTAACAAACCCACGCAAAATTTCCAACAAACTCTTATACAACATGGAATTTCAAATATTCTCACAGGTAGGTACCTTTACACTAACTAAAGTTCTAAAACCGATAATAATTTTACAAGTCTATTAATTAAATGTTTAGATAACGGCTTCTATAGAATATATAGGAGTACGCAAATACTTATTTTTAAAGTTAAAAATGACCATCCAGAAATTTCCTTCCAAATGCTTTTAAAAATTAGGTATTAAGAAAGGAGTGGTTAACCTTTTATCCGATAGAAATCGAATAGTTAGGGCCGAGGGAGAGGATAGGGAACATAGGTTCGATTTGTCGGATACAGCATTTATTTCTTTTAAATTATAACAATCCCATAAGAAATAGGTCTCAAAAAATTATATTACTATACTTATATACACTTTTTGTGGATAGGAAACCTAAACTTCAAAGGATCTAGCCGGTTAAGATAACCAAACTTGACTCACCAGTGTTGAGAATCCAAGAATTTCATATAATTCTACAAAAAAAAATAGTCTTACTAAAAACTTTTAGACTTCTAAACCCGCACATGACCTACAAAAAAAATAAAAAATGCTTTGCGTTTTTGGTGATATCTAGAGTAAAACGGCTTCCAGAAACTACCTTTTTTTGAAGTGATAACTTCTTATGGGAGGGTAACTGATTTTTAGCGTAATGCGTTGAAAAAAGCGTTTATCATAACGCGTTGTTTATCGTTGTTACAAGCAGGCGCAGTGAAACATAATAATAATAGAAATAGGTAAATATTAATATTAATACAAATATCTTTATTTATTTATTGAACTGATAACTTCTTATGGGAGGGTAAACTGATTTTAGCGTCACGCGTTGAAAAAAGCGTTTATCATAACACGTTGTTTATCGTTGTTACACGCAGGCGCAGTGAAACATAATAATATCATTTCTCTCTCTCTCTCTCTCTCTCTATGATTTTCCCAATGTAAGTTTTAAGTAGGTATATTTGAATTTACCGTGTTATACGGTATTAATCTGTCACTAAATACAGTTCATTACTTTTTATTAATTATTAAATATCTATATCCATTTAATATCATAAAAATTAGGTTATTTGCTATATCTTCGTATATAAAACTAATTTAATACCTCTTAATTATAATTTAAATTCATAATTTAAACGGTTCGGTCATCCTCGGCATCTATCGTGGCAGTTGTAGAAGAGAAGAAATGGAAATTAAATCAAATAGAAATGGGTAAATATTAATATTAATACAAATATCTTTATTTATTTATTTACTCATTTATTCTAATAACAGGTTGCCTAAGAAGAAATGACAGTCTGATTAGCCTAATTTTAGCATAAAAAGACGTGTTTTGGTGGTTTCATTTGTGATAAATTTTATAAAAATTGATTATAAAGTGTGTTATTAATGTTATTATTGATAATAAGGATGAGAATTTAAGTTTTAAGTGTGTATTAAATAGCAATCATGCCGTTCCACGTTAAGGGTGGTTGTATTGCGAATTACTACGCGACTGATTAGAAATTTTGAACTGTCATAGTAAAAAATTTTTGTATTGTAATTAGTGAAAGTTATAGTGATAAAAAAACCGGTTAAAGGAGTTTATTTGTGGTAAACATTAAATAAAGTTGTGTTGTAGGTCTAATTAACGGAAATTACGGTAAGAATTGTGTTATTCATCAAAAAATTGATCAAAAATTTAGATTACAAAATGATAACTGTAATAAGCCCGCCAAAATTTCTAGTGCTAAATATCAACGTCAATACATGTTGAACAAAAAAATGGAAGAATAGATGAAATCCGATTCTGCTGAAATAATTAGGCCGTTCCACGTAAAGGGTGGCTGTATTGCGAATTACTACGCGACTGATTAGAAATTTCGAACTGTCATCGTAAAAAATGTTTGTATCGTAATTAGTGAAAGTTATAGTGATAAAAAAAATTTCAGAATTTTCAAAAATTTTCAAACTATTGAAATTTTTAATTTTATACACACTATCATATTAATGTACATAAAATTAAAGTACTAGGCAAAGTTTTTCTCAAGTTAAAAAATTTTAATATTAAATAGTTCAACTTGGATTAGGTGAAGTTATCACTTCTGTCGCGCGTCCTGAGACGCACACTTTTTTTTCATATTTTGATGTAAAACATCTATAGCGGCACGTAAATCAGATTTCTCGCGTGGTGACGGTGACGTCATGACGTAAAAAACCTAACGCATCAATAATAATCGATAAGAGATGTACTGATATCTTATATGAAATTGGTGTCATGTTTTGAGCGACGCGACGGTGGCGCGCCAACAATAGGGGGAAAAAGCTCATCGATTCAAAAATTTGGCGGGACAGGGTATGAATTGTTTCATAAAAACCTAACTCGATTCCGCCTGCTATCTATTCTATATATCTAAAAATGTTTGTTTGTATAGGCAACATAATATACCTACATATTTTGCTGACCTGTAAAATTGACAGCTAGTCAATCAAAATTGATTGTTGGTGAATAGTTGTCATATAGTTGTCCGCGTAAAATTTGTGTATTTAGTTTTAAATATGAATAAACAAAGTGTTAATAAAGAAAGTGATGAAAAAATATGAATAAAAATGAGTGAGTACCTATATACATTGGGGTGTCCGTTATTTCCCAGATTTGGTTTTGTTCTCCAAACACCCATCAAATTTTTAGATTATGAACTAACAAAAATTATCAGACCTTAACCAGCCCTTAATATTCACATTAACCCGTGCCTAAATCATAATACATTTCCCATTTAAATACCGTTTAAAAGGTATTCAACGATAAAGTTGTATTCATAGTTAAATTCATCATTTTCCTATTTTTTATTTAGTATCGCTTTTTGTTTGTACTAAAATTATGAAGTAACTACAATTATATTAATATAGTAACGTACTTCTATATAAATTTGTGTTTTAATAATTTCCTTTTTTAAGATTATTGAATTTAAGGCAATTAAATAAAAAGCTAAACAAAATCACTTTTTAAATTTATTCAATAAATAGTCATCGTTATCTGGAAAAAATCGTAATATTTTATTTTATCATTATGACATATTTAGTTCCTATCACAATCTGTTCTTTTCTGCATATTACTTTTACACAATAATGTCGATGTTTCACATCTGCCAGGCGTCCCGTGACGGCTCACATTTTTTTATGTTTTTAAAAGCCCTGTAATTAGTACTCTTTTTAATAATTTTTGGCAAATTACTCGCTATTTTAATCTTACCTATTAAATCTAGATTTCGAATGTTAGTAACTCAAATCTTTTACAAAGATATAAACCATTGTAGCCGACCCCAAAAATCAAAATCAGATGCCAAGTGCCTATTTGCTTACAATACAAGAAAAAAAGATTTAATTTTTTGGTTTTTATTGAATTTTTCTTTCTGAAGGCGGTTCAATTTGCTTTAGGTTTTTATTTTTTGTCTACAAAATTGGTCCGAGCTCACCTTATTGACAGAAAGTAAAAGTGCCTTTTTTTAAGATCAGTAAAACTAAGTAAGACAGTAATACTGAGAGTTTTCCTGAAGGATGAATTGCGATTTGAGCTGATGTGTAAAAGAATGAATATAATAAACGTAACATATGTCCCCCAAATATTCAGAATAACTTCAGGCGTATGCTATATGAACAACAACCAATTGAATTGAAAATTCCTTTTTATTGGTACCTACTTTAAAATATTGGTTTAGGTGTTGGATAGTGTTTATGTCAATATTTTTAACTTTCGCTTGATTTCATTAATAGTTTCGTGCGTTTCGGTTCTTTTCGTATGTTTGAAAATTGTCAAGCCTGTGATAGTTTTGGAGGATTGTCTTTCTTTGTTAATAATTGCATTTTTTGCTCGATCAGCAAATCCAATGTATTTTTCGTATAATGAGAGCTCGCAGAATCCGGTTAAAACATATTTTTGTAGCCAGTGTAATATTTGCTGATGAATTGTTTTAATTTTTGCAAGCATTGACCAATATAAACATCAGCATTGAGGGTTTTGTCTTTGTCCGTACAAATCAATGGCGCTAAAACACCTTTCAAAGAAATGTTTACATTCGCTCAAATTTCAATTTACTGGTATATCTTTTTAGGTGTTTTTTTCAATGTTGTCAGTGTAAAAACATTCGTTGCACCTCAATTCGTGGTTCTAAAATGTGAAGTACGATTCATCATTCAAAATAATGAATGTTTCATTCGAACGACATATACACGGCAACATGTTGGTATTTTTGTCAAGTTAATTCGATGTATATTTTGGTGCTCGCTTTTACATTTACTATAAATCACGTCGTTTTGCTTCAACATCTTGTTAACGCCAGACTTTTAATTTCCAATATTTTGTACTAATTTGCGTATTGATTTTTCGTTATGCTGTCACTAAATTTTGGTGGGTAACCGGATATAGTTTTATTTTCCGTTTTTTTATCACGGCAATTCTTCAAAATGGGGAAAATAATTAAACATGAGATAAGCTTTAATAATTTCACATGTACAGAGTTTCATAAAGGGATTGACGACGTATTTACGTAAATGCAGCCTGTGCGACATTTGGAATATGAACTACTAAGCAATTTGAGTTTGATACACCAGTAGGAACACAGTTGAGCATAAGAAATGCATTAATTAACATTATGTGTTTTTTTATGAAGTCATATAAACGTCTTAAGTTAGTCTTACTGTTTTACGATATGGTAGCCTACTTCACACAAAAAAAAGTGGGAATATTAAAAAAAAAAAGGTGAGAGGGATGGAACGAAGTTCCTTTCGATTAATTAGTGAAGGAATTGTAATTGTAATTTGTAAACACAACAGAGTGTTTATACATACATAAACATAATGTCTGTATCAAACGTCTACTTACCTAAGTCTATCAGCAATATCCGGAACTTGTGCAGAAACACTGTCAGGATACATTTTTGTTATTATTTTATTATTTATTATGTACAAAAAACCTGTATAAACATAACAAAGTCGCGACACTACACTATCAAAGCAATATAGAAAAAAGTAAATCCATTATCACTTGAATATTTTCAACAGTTCGTTTCTTTTAACAAAAGTGTCCATTTATACAATACCAGAGGTTTAGATGACATACATCTACCTAGAATTACTTTTTATTTTAATTTAATTTAAAACAGGAATTAACAATTTAATACAAAATTTTAAAATTAAAATATTTGACAGTAACTGACAGTTAAGGTAATTTGACGTAGGTTTTTTTTTATTAAGGATGTCCTCGTGGGTATAGACCTAAATACAAATGTACCGAGAACATCTATTGGGGCAGAAGAGGTAATTTATTAATTTGGAATTTAAAGGCCTGCAAGTTAGGACGAGTGGGGAAGACGTGGGGAGGTAAGGAGTTCCACAATCTGAAGACCCTGGGGATGAAGGAACGATCGAATCGATCCGTTCTCGATGTCGGGCATTGAACATTATAAGGGTGCATGGAGTTGGCACGTCGCGTTGCTCTGGCTGGTCTGGCAAGTGGAGGCATTATAGAGCGGAAGTCTTCTGAGCAAAATCCGTTTATGTATCGGTAAAACAAGGAAAGATCAGCCACTGCTCTTCGGTGGGATAATGGGGCTAGGTTTTTGGTGATACTGGTGTCGTTTATTAGTCGAACTGCCCTTCTCTGTATGGCATCCAGAACTCCGAGCCTTGACGGAGCCGCCGAACCCCATACATGCGAGCAGTATTCAAGATTAGGCCGTATTTGGGCTTTGTAAAGAGTAGCCAAGTTGGATGAAGAAAAATATTTCCGTGCTCTAAACAGAAAGCCTAATTTCTTTCCTGCTGCAGTTGCTATGGATGCAATATGCTCGTTCCAGAGTAAGTCCTGGGAGATCGTTATACCAACCAGCGTAATGGAGTCGCCCGCTACTAGTGTCTGATCGTTGATTGTAATGGATGGGGTTAAGTGTCGAGTTCGAAGAGAATATTTTGGCAAAGAGTTCTGCCTTTGCTGTGGAGGACGTAACTATTGAGCCGTCATCTGATGTGAGTGGAGGGAACGAACTAGTTGTGAAATTGTTGTTGATATGTTTGGCGAGAGTCCAAAAGGACCGGCTTCCATTAGGGTTTGACATTACTTTCTCTCTCATTCGGGCGTCAAAGAGACTTTTGGAATTGGAAATAGTGGTGTTGTATCTGTTTCTAGCGTTTATATCATCCTGTTTTGTTTCTTCTGATGGATTTTGTATAAATAATTTGTGGGACTTGATCTTAGCTTTCCGAGCTACATCGCAATCTTTATTAAACCATGGCTTCTGTTTGGCTTTTAAGCGTTTGGTAAAGTGAGGAATGCAAGCTTCCATGGCACACTGAATAATTTCAGTTATACTGTTGCAAACTGCCGATGGATCTTTGTTAATAAAGCAGACTGGATTCCAGGGAAAAGTTGCAAAGTAGTCTCGAAGGCCTTCCCAATCTGCTTTTTTTAAGTTCCAAAAAGTTCTCTTGGGTGGTGCCTCGAATGGGTGAGGTTCTATTGGACATTTGACTTCTACTACAGCATGATCAGAGTTACCTAGGGGAGACAGAACATTTACATTATATTGCTCAGGGTGAGTAGTCAGAAAAAGATCCAGAGTATTAGAACTGTGATTGGCAGCTCTGGGAAAGTAAGTGGGCTTGTCGATTAGTTGGGACAGCCCATGGCTAATTGCAAACTCTTCAGTTAGCCTGCCTTCTGTGTCCGTTTTGTTGGACTTAAGCCACTTTTCGTGGTGAACATTAAAGTCCTCAAGCACAATTATCTCTGAAGAAGAGTACTCACTATTAAGGTAGTCGATCTTTTGTAATAGATAGTCTAGTAGTTCGTCGCATTTATTATCTGATGGCCGATAAACACAACACACAAACTTGCTAGAGGCTTTTAGTGTTAATTTTAGCCAGACAATGTTGTCTCTGTTGTTTTCCAGGACAGGTAGTCTAGAGCAGGAAAGTATGCTTCTTACGTAAACACATACACCATGGTGGCGTTTAAAGTTGTGGTAAAGTTCGTAACCTGGAAATTTAAGATGATTCAGGTTATTTTTCCCAGAAACCTGTGTTTCGGTAAGAACCAGAACATGAGGTTTAACAGACTGTAAATAGTTATGGGTTGCGTTAATGTTGGCATTTAACCCGCAGATGTTCGTGCATGTTAACATGCAGTCTGTTTTGTGTTTTGGCTTCTGGGCAAATTTAGCCGAACTAGTGGTTGGTCTACTAGTAGACTGATCGATGGCTATGTTATTTCCATCATGACTTCCCCGAGATTGTCCCCCCCCCGGAAATCCGAATGGGGAACTATTTTACTTCCGGAACTTTTAACCTCTGGAGAACTCATCATGGTATTTTCTAAAAACGAGTTTAAGAGAAAGAAGGGAATTGGAGTTAAACGGAAATGGGAGAAGGGAAGGGAATGAACCGACTTACAACTCAAATGGGGAAACATGTTTAGAACATTTCACCCCATCTTAACGAGTTGCAGGGTGGTACCTCCTCGGGCGATGGAAAGTTCCATCTACCACCTACCTAACTAGTCAAGTTAAGAACTATTTTTAAAATGTTTATGAATTTATTAATTTATAAAAACAGGATGAAATATAATATAAGTAATACTATTATAGGTATTTATTTTTTTCTACAGTATTTTCTTTTAATTTAAATTAGTGTCTTTTTAATTGTACTTTTATTAGTATTTATTTATGTATATTAGGGTTTTCTATTTAAATAAAGATAGGTATATCTATCTATGAGAGAGAGAGAGAGACAACATGCGTGTGTCGTATCGTGTCGTGACAAATTTTGGTCTGAATTTTTTTTGGCTAGCTCCTAGCCTCAGTCGTAACTGGTCGTAACGCCCGAAAGGGAACTTCGTTCCAAAAGTTAAAGCAACGAAATTTAAACTGTGTCAAAGAGATATGACGAAGGGGTGGATATCGGAGAGGTAGCAACTTTATATGTTTTTATTGTTTTTATAGGAGTTGCAACGATTTATACAAACAAGTAAAACAACCAAATTGAAGAAAAGATTAATGGATGGGAAAATAAAAATAAGTAGATATTTTCTCATAATAAAGATAAAATGCTGATCTCATTATTAAAATTCAATACAGTAAAGTAGAGCTTTATTTTATTTGCAAGGAATTTAAGAGATTATTATTAAATCTTTCTAAGAAAAAAATTATTGAATGTAAAATAAGAAATTCATATTTTAAGCAGAAAAATTTAGATTCTAAAGTATGTAAGATTATACTGAATCCTGCAAACTATTATTAAGGCAAATTTTTCGTTTAAAACTCCAGTTTTCTGGTTAATTGTACTATTTTAACGATATTTAATGCAGATTACCAGTTCTTGCCTTATATTTCCAGGAACTTCTTACTTTATAAACATAATTTAACAGATTACTTCATATGCAGGCGAAAATACATTTTAATTTAATACGAAAATATGAACAAATCATAAAATATACTTAGTTAAAAAAAATAATTCTGACAAAATATGTATCCTTCACGAAACCTTAAACAGTTTGAAGATATCTTAGTTTTGAGCTATTTAACCTCTGGAGATTAAATTGGTCCTATATCGCATAAAAAGTTGCAACAAGCTTGCCAGAGAAGATAACAAATATACTAATGTAACAATATTTTGCATATGAGCTAAACTAAGTTGTTTGGAGTTGCTTGTGAGTCATTGTTTTCTAGCATATACTACTAGAGGCGCCTTTAGTTCCTGCAATGCGAGACTGGTTTGTGAGAGAAACAGAAGAATTAAATGATATGCTATCAATCCGTTAGGTTACTAGTTGGTGACCATTTCCTTCCATCTTCTTAGGATGATCACCAGCTAGTCAGCTAACAGCACAAGAACGATGGCATATCCTATTATTCTTCTTTCTTCTTCACACACCAGCATTATATCGACAGGAAGGAGGGCTGTCTGTAGTAGTATAATATAATTGAAGGTAATAGCATAGTGTGGAAGCGCGTTATCTATACTTATATAAATGTGTAGAGAGTTCAATTCTGTACATGAAATATATTTGCAAAATAACCATCAGGGGGTGATTAGGGATCGATACTGACGCCAAAAATGAAATCAGTAAAACTTTTGTCTGTATGTCTTCTGTCTGTCTGTATAACCGTTATAGAAACAAAAAATACTAATCAGTAGGAGCAGAGCAGTGAAGGGACATGTTGGGAAAACCACTTTGACGGTGTGGGGGGAGAAATTTTTATACAACAATCTATATGTCACGCGAACGACGTCGCGAGTACATCGATATAAAACCCAAAAATGTGGTTAGATTTTTTGTTGTACGTCTGTCTGTCTATCTATATGTTTGTGCGCGCATCACATGAAAACTACTGATCCGATTCGAATGCGGTTTTCACAGATGTATTTGTCTTCTTTAAACTTAACATCTGGTGTATAAAAATTTCTCCTTCCACCCAAATAGGGTGAGGAGGGAAATTTTTAAACAATTAACACGCCGTGCGAACGACGACGCGGGTACACCTAGTCTCTTATAAATATATAACTGGGTTGTAAGAACTTAACAAAAGGTACTAAATGTTTATCTAAAATGGTGGTTATGTATCTTTTAGCGGTCATAGAACCTATATCCATAACAACGTCAATAAAAGAAGTAAGAAAGTATCATCAAATTTATTTATATGCGTGATATACACAGGTTTTGAAAAACCCTTAAAATTTTACCGTTAGGGTTACACAATTTGCATTAAAATCAATAGGGATCTTACCAATGACATAGAGATTCTATATTCCATATTTCATGACTCTATGACCTTCCGTTCAAGAGTTATAAAGCACACAAACAGAGAAAAGACATATTACATAAACGAGTTTCGGAAAAACATTAAAATTTTACTGTTACAGTTATCCGATCTAAACCAAGATTGATTGGGTTCTTTTCAATAACATTGGATTTTATGTTTCAAATTTTTCGAACCTGTGCTTTTCTGTTCACAAGTTATAGCGCACACTTACGAAGGAAAAATCCTTTATGTACACGAGCTTCGGAAAACCGCCAAAACATTTTCGTTAGGGCTATCTGATCTCGACCAAAGTATGTGGGGTTATTCCCCATAACTTTAAAATTCTATAGACTAAATTTCAAGACTCTGTGACATTCCGTTTAAGAGTTATAGCGCACAGAGACGAAAAGACACACAAGCCGATCTTATTCCTCGATGGTACTTAAATACTATCCCAAACCATAGGTAACTGAGCCTCCTTGGTAACTTATTCTTACCACAATTGGTTAAATGACATTTTTCGTCTACTTTATATTCTTTTGCAGCCATCTGGTAAACTTATATAAAACTGTACTCATTTTTGTGAATTGATTTATAGCTAATTTATAGCTATTTCAAGGGTATGTAATGTACATACAAATAACAGTTTCACAAAAAACAACCTGTCTAAAACTTATTTTATATTATCCATTAGAAGTTTACGGCTGATCATTCAATACTTCGTGACTGATAATAAAAAATTCATACTTTTCTGGATAAACTTTCGTTTTGACGTGGATAAGTGAGTTCTTGAAATATTAGAGTTGCGTTTTTCATTGTTTGATAAAATAATTTGATTTGGAAGAGCTGTTGAGTTTATAAACATTGAAATAGTCACTAGAGATATGGTTTTCAATCTTACTTTACTAGAAAAATATCTGTTTGCAAAATAAATTTACATTCTTTGTTTAATAAAAAATAAAAAAAATATCTCTCTCGCTCGCTTTTCTGTACTAATAACGAATTTCGAACATATCTTATATTTTGTCGTTCAGTCTGTGAAATATGTGATTAGCTATCATACCGATTAGGAAATATACGATACGCGAACACGTAGGGTGCCGATTTGGTCGGAAATTATTAGTATATAAGATTAATCAGATGATTAGTGTTTCCAACAAATCGCAATCAGTTACTCGGTTAACCTTTTACTATGGCTAACGCCCAATAACGTTCAATTTGTTTGTTCTATTGGATTGATCAGCTAAATATTTTATATATTTGTTTTTAAATTGATATTGACAAAGATGAACTAAAAAGCAAAAATTAAAAAAAAGGATGTGTTTTTATGTATGAAATCCATGAACTCAAAAACTACTGGACCGATTATTATGAAAATTGGTATATATATATGCTCATTGATGCCACTCACCAACAGGTGGCGCTGCAGAGTAGCAACTTCTGCCCTGTTCAACAGATTGTCATGAAAATTGGTATGCATATGTATTTTTCCAAGGAGAAGGTTTGTATGATATGCTCATTAATGCCACTCGCCACCAGGTGGCGCTGCAGAGTAGCAACTTCTGTCCCGTTCAACCTTTTTGACTCATTAAAATAAAATCCTCCTACTCTCATTTCTGGTACTATTACAATGTTATTTTCTAGAAATGGTTAATTTAAAGTTTTATTTCAACACCGATCAAGGGTGAATGTTGTTTGTTTACAACAGAGAATTAAAATTTAAATTTAAAATTGTTACACACGCTTCTTCTATAGTTATTTAATATGTAAATTGTCAGTTTATCAAAAAACACTCGGTAGATGTAAGAGTAATGAGGTCCACTCATGCAAGAAAATTGGTTTTCTTCCTCCTTGCTGGAGAGAATCTAATTTCAGCGCATACGATATAGATACAGAACCTAAATGTAAGCAATACATTTACTTGCATTTGCGATCGAGTTTTAAGCAAAAAAGCGCAAGCGGGCTCACTTGTATTTATGGTTCAAATATTCGCATCGTAGAAATAGCTTTGTTGCTTCTCATATTACCGTTATTTGACGTAAAGTCGTAAGCAAAAGGGTGTCGTGTCGTTGCCAAAAAAAAAACGGATTTAGTATAAAAGATGGAATGGAGAATATCAGAAATAAGGGTGAGATTTATTATTTTTTATTTATTGGAAACTTTGGTTGTAACCGAGTTTATCGATATCATATTCATCTATAACAGAAAACAAATCGCACGAAAAGAACCAAACTTTTAGCGATAAGTCTAATAAATTTTATAAGGACACAGGGATGAAAACCACAAAAATAGAAAGAGATAAAAGTGTATCACTTTTAAATCGAAATTTAATAAAGCATGTAGAAAACAATTACATATAGACTTTTTATACCTTACGTTTAAAACATCTAGGCACCAAAATATACATTTTTTAATGTAACTTAATTTTTAAAATAAAAATAGAATATTCAATTTAAGATTATAGAAGGTCAATACAGCATTCCATTGGTTCGAATATCATTAATTATGTACGTAGAAGAAAAGAACAGTTTTAATTCAGCTGTTATTTGGTAAGCAATTTTATTTATTTTTTAATTAAAAATTGATGAATCAAATTTAAAGAAAACAATTAAATTCTAAAAAATACGTATAGCTCTCGAGTTCTAGAGACATCGTACTTTAGCCTGCTAAATAAAAGAAGATATAGTCCATTTCATCGTTTTTGGCCGATTTGATATTAGAAACCACTGAAATAAGATTAAACTGTCATCCAAGTTACCAATGGCAGAGAGTTTTTTTTCTAATTAGGCCGTAAGTTTCTAAAACTATCAGTGTGGTTTGACATCTACAAAAATTTAACATTAATAATTATTAAATTCAACCCTTCAACAACGAGCCGTACATGACGGTTACTAGGAATGTGAATTAAGTCAAGACCTTCGTATTGAATACTTTTTATCTACTGGTGAAACAAGATGCAGTTACGTAAGTGTTGTATTAAAAAAACAAACGTCCTCATTTAAATTTCTAACCTGCCTGTATCTGAGAGAGATGTAACTCTAAATTTACTTTGAGTATGATTTCTGTCATCGGCCAAAATCGGTGAAATGGACTATATAGTGGGTGTTGATTAAAATGCTTCGTTTATAACATGTAACTTGAATACCTGCAGCTTTTTGTAACTTTAATTTAAAATTTATTTCTTTATTCGGGGATCTTTTTGCCACTAAAACAAACTTATAAAAAATATAAATCAATATTATGAAAATGACCCTTGCTTGTTGATCTTGATATGTCAAATTTGTCAAGGGTCGTCTTTTTAAAACTGAAAATGCCTAACAAAAATGAAAATAATTTGTTTAAAAATAATTCTTCTGAGCTTTCGACAACCAGATCGGTTGTCGTTTTCAAAGATAAAAATTTTTTTAGTCTTTACTCTTTATGTAGTTTAGATTTTTAAAATTTTGATTTGTTTTTTTTTTTTTATCTTTGAAAACGACAACCGATCTGGTTGTCGAAAGCTCAGAAGAATTATTTTTAAACAAATTATTTTCATTTTTGTTAGGCATTTTCAGTTTTAAAAAGACGACCCTTGACAAATTTGACATATCAAGATCAACAAGCAAGGGTCATTTTCATAATATTGATTTATATTTTTTATAAGTTTGTTTTAGTGGCAAAAAGATCCCCGAATAAAGAAATAAATAGACATTATTATGCCACAAAGAAGCTATCGAGAATATTTAAATTTTAATTTAAAATGTTGATTTATTTATATCTGTAGTTACAGAATCAGTATATCATCAGAGAAGTTGCAGCTTTGTAAAATTGTAATATTTAAGGTATTATCTGCACTGTGTGAGAAGACTATATCAAAAACCATACATAAGTGTAGAGGTAACGTAACCGTTAGAAAATTCAACATGATAATTTTCCCCAAACAGATGAGATACAATACTTACAGACCCATTAAAATGTAAATTGGAGATAAAGGGACAAATAACCGAACAAGTAATTGAGCTTAAATACTCGGGCATCAGACTGTCCAGCTACAGGATCTTAGAAAGTGAAAGATCAAGTAAATACAGCAAACAGAGGCGCAGCAAGGAATTGATGGGCAGAATTTATAAAACAGTCATCACACATACAGAAATCCAACGAAAACAATGCTGAAAAAAGCAAAAATGAAAATCCTTAGAGATAGAGCTTAAAATAAAGATATACGACAGACAAGGTAAAAAAAGTAAAATGATGTGACCATATAAGTAAGATACACACAAACAGACGATGATTCTTTAACAGATGGGAAAAAGATCAGTCGATGGATTGACAACCTATTGGAGGTTAATTAAAAAAACAGGCAATGTTCAAGCCTATATTGAAAAATAAAAAGAAATTGTGCTATAGGACTTACTTACTTAGCAAACTACAAAATCATACCAAAAAAAAATTAAGTGACTTAGAAATTAATGTTCTAATTGTCAATTTGACAATTCTTCTCTCTCATAAACTTAAGGAGGAAATCAGTAAGAGTCACATCTGACATAAGTCGAATCAAGACCATCAAAGCGCCGACTAATTACTAAAGCATATTTGGCTGAAGTGGTTAGAGCGTTACCGGATAAAGGTAAAGATTGCAGGTTACAGTCCTCTCATTTTCTCAATTTCCTCTTAATGTTATTTTTGTTTTTTATACTCTCCAAATTTCAGGACTTACTATATTAATATTAATGTCTATGTATATATAAATAAATGTATTCTCATCAACATTATTTTATTCGCAATAAAAAAGGCTGTGTTACGTTGATTATTTAAAAAAGTGATACACATAAATGTGTAATTTTACCAGCATTCTTAAAAAGTAATTAAAAAATTAAGCAAATAATTTAACCGAAACTAAACTTTAGATTAAGTGAGTATATTACTAAGGATTAAGGAAGTCAATGTTAATCACCACACCGAAGACATCAGAAGCTAAATGGTAGGCTAATGGGTACGATTATCTAAACTGTCTTCATAAATTTAGTGGTATTTAGCTAAGATCGGAGCAATTAAAGAAAATGCGTCAGATTTTAAATAAGTTTTTGTTCATGTAAATAATTTTAGAAATCGAATTTGTTAGATAAACTAACACTTAAAAATAGGAGCAAAAGTGCATCTATCTTGGTGGGACACATTTTGAAAAGCAATAAAGTACTTTAAGTCTATATATATTTTTTCTTTATTGCTATATACAAAACTAAAAAGACAACCCTAGTAGGTATAGGCAGATAATAAATTGAAATTAAATTGTGAATAATCTATATCTATATCTTAATATATATAAATTACGTGTCACGTTGTTTGTCCGCAATGGACTCCTAAACTACTTAACCGATTTTAATCAAATTTGCACACCGTGTGCAGTTTGATCCAACTTGAAAGATAGGATAGCTTACATTTTAATTTATAGTCGCAATATTATTTTATTGCAAATTATTTGTTTATTGAATTGTTATTATATTAAATATGATATTATCATTTTGAAAGTCTTCATGTAAGGTCTTAGTAGCTAATTTGAATCAGCGGCTGATTATGACATTTCGGCTGGGTTATCGTAATGGGATCGATTACGCCAGAGGGGAACTTTTTTTTTTGTTTTTACATGTGGAAACAGTAATTATTATTTTAATTTTAACTGTTAAAACTAATTTAGAGAGTTTTTAGATACAACTACCGAACTACCCTTGATTTTTTAACAAGGAAACAATCCTCTCTATGATCAATCACAGAGTATGACTTAATATTTTTGCAATATCAAGGATGCTGTGCATTGTTGAGATGACACTTAAATTCAGTTTTAATTATTGAAAAGTTTTAATATAAAAAGTTGTAAACATGCGCGTACAAATATTTTCCGAACAATTACTAGATATTGCGAACGGTGAAATAGAACTGCAACCAAATACGCAATTCATTCATTTCTGCACTGTTCTTCGGGAAAAAGAATGAACTGACCCAGAGTATTTTTCCGGATATACAGAATAATTACTTGAATCATGACTGGCTCAGTCATCGGGCGATTTTGGCAGCCAAAAATTTTGATGTTGACGAAATTAATTTCCAGATACAACTGTTGTTACCAGGCGATCTGATGTCTTTTAAATCAATCGATACTGTTGTTGATGAAAATCAAAGTGTAACTTTTCCAATTGAATTTTTAAATTCACTAGATATACCTGGAATGCCACCACATAATTTTCGATTAAAGATTGGTTCCCCTATTATTCTCCTACGTAATTTGAACCCACCTCAATTATGCAACGGTGCGCGTTTGGTCATCAAAAAGATTACCGGAAATATTCTTGAAGTAACCATTTTAACTGGAAAGTTTAAAGGAAAAGTCGTCCTGTTGCCACGTATTCCAATGATACCGTCAGATTTTACTATACCCTTTAGAAGGCTACAGTTTCCAATTCGTTTAGCTTTTGACATGTCGATAAATAAGTCACAAGGTCAAACAATGTCCATTTGTGGTTTAGACTTGGACAATGCATGTTTTTCTCATGGGCAACTATATGTTGCATGTACACGTGTAGGGAAACCGTCGAATCTGTTTGTGTTAGCTAAAGACAGGTTAACCAAAAATATTGTGCACCGATTAGTGCTAAATTAAATTGAAAATAAAAAGTAATTATAATTTAAAATAAAAAATATTATTGTTAAAGATTTAAGACTATCTGCCCTACCTACCTCATTCATAAGTTAAAGTGTTACATGTTATTTACTTTGTAATGTCACATAGGTGATAGGGTAGTTTTGCCCTACATATTAATTTATTAGTTTATATTTTACTGTATTGTTATGTATTACATTTTACCAGGTAAAAGGTATTACGTTAGATCTTGGCACGTGTTTAAATAGTTTAATTTTTATTCTCACGTAGAATATGAATTGGCTATAAAAGCAGGTTGTTGAGGTCAGACACCAGGAGTTTGTAGTCTGAGGTTGTCTGTAAGGATCACCCTTTAAGGTGTTTCTAAAACAGACCCTTGGGTCTGGGCCATTGTGACTCTTGACGTATTTTCGTGAGTAAGTGTGACATGCCACCATGTAGTTTATTTGGTAAGATTAGTAAAGATTATTGTATTCAGTTATTCCCTTTTCATAATGTTTATTACACATTCGTATTGCTTATTTATTGGTTAATATATTTGTTGTTTATTTTCTGTTGTTTATCTCATCTTCCCCTTGGTTAGTTTTCTGCCTTCAGCAGGATACCTAACCGGGAGTGCCTTAAGTAAGCTACCCCTTATCCTATAACACTAAGGCACATTTTCCCAAATCTCTCCAGGCGTGACAGTAATATACTCATTTGTTAGAAACTTGAATAAAAATAATAATAATTTTGGATTGATTTTTGCTTAATATCAATCTTCATTCGTAAATAATAATTTCATTGTATTAAGGGGTTTCAGTAGTAGAAAATCTGTCATGGAGGTCGCCATATTTTTCACAAATGGCATCTATGTAATCAAGCATGGTGGTCTGCATGACTGATGTTCTCCTACTGTTCCTCTAAAATAGATTACTACAATGTAATATAACAAAAATCTTAGCCACAGCAACGCGTGGCCGGGTCAGCTAGTACATATAATAAAACTGTAGAAATGTATATGTTTGTACGCGCATCACATGAAAACTACTGACCCCTTTAACGGGGTGAGGAAAGAAATTTTCATACAAAAATCAACACGCCACGCGCACAACGTCGCGGATACATCGAAATAGAACCTAAAAATGTTGTTAGATTTTTTGTCTGTCTGTCTGTATGTTTGTGCGCGCATCACATGAAAACTACTGATCCGATTCGAATGCGGTTTTTACAGATGTATTTGTTTTCTTTCAACTTAACATCTGGTGTATAAAAATTTCTTTCCCATTCCTTAAATGGGGTGGGGTAAGAAATTTTTATACAACAATCACACGCGACGCGAACGACGTTGCGAGTACAACTAGTATATATTAAAATTACTTCGTATATGTATCTACGAAATAGCTTTTTAAGAATAGGCAATAAAGAATAAATAAATCATAATTTTTATTGCTTAAGTATTGAGAAATATAAAACAACTCAATTAAGTGCTGTCAAAACAGTTTCTATACAGAAAATAAGAAAGCCTAGAGAAAAGCCGATTATACGGTTATCATAAGATTTACCAAAGTAAAAGGCAAGAAGATTGATCATGTATTGTCACCACAGTGAAAATATAAATTCTGTAGAGTTAACATTGATTGAAAACTAAACTACGTGGTTTTAGTTGAAAACAACCTTTTTTATCAAATCGAATACACTCATATTTATTGGACACAGTAAAAATTTAGTTTACGGTATAAAATACATAACTTAACAATATTAACACTAAAAATTTAAATTAATGACCCAAGTTAGCTCTGTTGTAGGCCTTAATGTATTTTCCACAACAACCCTATGTACCTAACTTTAAATTTTATACAGAAAATGAACATTAATCAATTGAGATAGTTGCTCGATAAATAATTTTCAATTGAATTATTATTTGAAGTGTAGGAGTAGGGTAAAGAAATTAATCCAACAGTACCTATCTAATAGAAAATTCAATTCACTTAGTGTAATCAATTATACTGTTAATCAAATTATTTTGGGCCATTACTCTAATAATTTTCGTACAATAAAGAGCTCGTTAACCACCTTTATTTTCCTCAACCCTACTTTTAAATTTGCTAATCAAATTTTCGTTTACTAATGTTTTCAATATCGGTTATAAGTATTTCATTCTGTCGTTAATATAATATAAATAGTTATTTGAATAAAAAAAAAACTAATTCGTATAATTTGCTAAATATTAGACTTGTATACAAATCCTATTATAGAATTTAAACGCTTACCTTCATTTTCACTGTGAAATCATTCATAAAAACCATTTCTCTAAAGTTACCTAATTTATGAAATATATTAAACTAAACACACAATTTTGTTCATTTTTTTAACAAAACCACGAAGACTAGATACCAGGAGTCTACACGGTATAGGCTTTTCCATAATATTTCTGGTCTCAATAATCATTCCAGATCATAGTTCTATTTTTTGCCACTGGCGGCGCAAGTAACCATAAGAACTTATAGAGCCTTATAAGAACCGATGTTTATGACATTTAAATTTCGCGAAATTAAATTCAATATATAATATTAATTTATTTGTCCACGACTGTTCTACAAAACGCTCATTATACTAGTGCTTCATAAAGAATAATAGTACCTATTATTCACTAGTGAATAATGGTTCATTATTCACTGCATGACGTCACAACAGAACGTATGTCCAAACTTTATAAGAGAATAACTCATATTAAGCAAATTTTATATTTTCCTTTGACATTTCAATCCGTATTTATATGTCAATGGTGTAAACAAACAAAACACATGTATAAAGAATCGACCTACCTTTTACCACTACATCTGAGCTACACACTTAATCTTTAAATTTAGATCGTAGTTAGTGTAAGTCATATACATTTGAAATTTCAATTACATTAATTATAGCGTAAATTTAGAATTTTAAAGTTGTGATTATAGCAATTGTGTCGTGGACAAAGTATAGTATTGTATTCGTGTATAATGGCTATTATTCACTCAGATGATTTACAACACTCGCCTGTGGCTCGTGTTGTAAACTTCATCTTCGTGAATAATAGCTACCAGTATACGCTCGTTGAATAATATACTATTATTTAAAATTAATTGTCATAAAAGCTGTCAATAGCAACAAAACTTCCCGCGTAAGAATTTAAACGAGTATCTTAGGAACACGAGCGCACTCTACCGGCAATAGTTCTGTCCCCTAAATTGAGACCATTTGTTTAGCATTACGTTTAAACTCCTGGTATCTATACTTCGTGAACAAAACCTTAATCTATACTGACAGCTGTCAAAAATTCCTTTAAGGCAAGTTCTAATTACGCACTAAAAGTAGTTCTAAATTATTAAGTAGAGCAATAAAAGCATTTTTATCATCCGATATATTAGGTATAAAACGTCTCGTTTCAAAGATGTTAAGAAAGTAGTACAAGATGTAAACAAGTTTAAAATTCTTACTGAAAAATAGTCATTTTCACATTTTACATTAATACAATATTAACAATTCTCTCAAATAGCCAACGTTAATACACTCTGTTCTATGTAACATTATTAACCACAGCAAATTTAGATACACTGATATATCCACAGAAGAAGAGAGGCCAGAAATATACAGGTATCATTATGGTAGTAGTTAAACTAAGAATTCGGACAGCCGACGAACACAAAAGGCAAAAACATACAAAAAATGTAACAGAGGAGACAATAAGAACATATAAACTAAACGATACAGATATAGTCATATAATATAGGAAAGCCACAAATTGAAATGGGAAAACTGCAAAAAGAAATTAACGAACTTGAATTGAAGGAATTATGGTACAAATTCAAAGAAGTCATTCTTCGAGGTGCTAAGTGAAACACATCGAACTATTATGATAAATAAGAACAAACCACAGACTAGATGGTGGAACGACGATATAAAATATCAGGTAAAAATTAAAAAAGAAAAATGAAAACAATATCTACATAAGAAAACCAATGACAGTTACGATAATTATAATTAATAAAGAAACAAGCAAAGGAAAACTCCAGGAAAGAATTTGGTAATAAAATGGAAACTGACAGTAAAGCAAATCAAATACTGTTTTATAAAACACTAAAACATTAAGAAATAATAAAAACATAATATAAAGCAGATAAAGGGAAAACCGGAATGTTTCTAACCAAAGACAGAGAGATGGAGGCAGCACTTCGAAAGAACTACTAACTAGTAAGGAACAAGAAATTATAAAAGAAGAAGAAAATAAAAAACTAGAGAGCACAAGAAATAAAAGTAGAGACAAAATAACCTTGGAAAAAGTGAATTATGGACACAAAATTAGAATAGCGAATAAAAGACAAGTGAAATAGGTATGGCAAGCAAAAGCACAACAAGCTAAAAGAAAAGGAGGGCCAAGGAAGACCTGGAATGATGAAATCAGAATTTTTTTATAGAAAACTAGAATAGGCATCAGCAAGTTCAAACAAATCATTAACCACAGAAAATACAACAAAGTGTCACATCGTTCTACTCTGCTGTCATAAAAAAGCAAAGTCTGTACTCTGTTTCCAAGCTAATAGAGAGAAATGAGAGTGGTTACCGCGATCTTCTAGTTCATTCAAGCGGCACTAACGCACTTAATAGTATTGTCCAGTGTTGACATTTTTCTTAAAAGTAAGTCTTTCTAAGTTAAACATGACAACTAGCATTCATTCGAACCTCGCATTGATTCCACTTGCATTTACGTCACAATGACGTCACTCGCATACAATTGGGTCTCGAAGTATAATTATGTGTCGTCATGAATACAGTTTTATCATCGACTGTCAAAAGTAATAAACAACATAATTAATTAATATCACACTTTTTATCGCTAATATCTATTTTATCTAACACGAAGACTAGATACCAGGAGTCTACACGGTATAGGCTTTTTCATAATATTTCTGGTCTCAATAATCGGGCCAGATCTTAGTTCTATTTTTTGCCACTGGCGGCGCGAGGAGCAGTAAGAACCAAACCGATGTTTATGACATTTAAATTTCACGAAATTAAATTAAATATATGATATTAATTTATTTAAAATTACTTGTAATAAAATTAATAAAAAGAAATGGGAAAGTATTGTGCTGTTCATGGTTGTGTTAGTGGCCGAAAGGCAGATGACAGTGTAAAAAAAGTGGGTATATTCAAAGCACCAAAAGTGAGTAACATCAAAATAATATCTGTTTAATTTATCTGGCGATTGCCAAGTAGCAGAGCCATATAACAAACAAGGACATCAATAATTAATTTATTTGTGCATTTTCATTTATCTTTTGAAATATTGTATTTAAATCTTAGGAACACAAGCGCACTCTACCGGCAATAGTTCTGTCCCCTAAATTGAGACCATTTTTTTAACATTACGTTTAAACTCCTGGTATCTAGTCTTCGTGTTATCTAAGAAGTCTTTTAAAATTTGACATTTCAAATCATTGACAGGAACTTTATAAATTTGTTGATTGCTTTGTGATTGAAGTTTAGATATCGATAAAAATCGATTTATATGGAAAATAGAAAACGACTACTTTCTACCTCAGTGAACAATTTTCTATTTCCTATTTTCAAACATTTTAATAGATTAAAAATTTATATATTTTTATATGATTGAAAATAAACGTACATTTTATATCTCTGTTGTAACATTACAATAAAAAATATCTTAATTTACTCAAAATACATGGGTAATGGCTATAAGAAATTGACAGTGGCACCTGACCCAAGATGGCGGATAATACCTACCTAATGCCTTAGTGCTCTACTTAACTTGTTTATATGTCATAATTGTATCATAATTGTCATTGATTTAACTTCGACGACTTTTATTATGAAACAAAAACCATTACCAAATCTATTATTTTTAAAGTACCCACTTTTTAAATTTTTGGTTAGTAGATATATAAGATTTTATATGTGAGAATAAAAATTTTACGATATTTTATCATATTAGCTGTCAACCTAAAAATTTCGAACGTCAATACGTAACTAACGTTATCAATACCTACGTTTGGTTTGTTAAAAGTTTTGACACAAAACTAAAAGTGAGTTTGTTTGTACAACTGATTTAAGTGATTGAACTTGATAGATCAGATCATTGAGTTTCGTTAATTATTCCGATTAATTGGTTCTTAAAGAAATACACAAAAAAACACTCTAAAAGAGCCATTTTGTATTGTAAAATATAAACAAATACTATTAAGTTAGCTTTAGGAATGTACTGTACGCATTAATTTAAAGTATTTTTAAAAGAAACACCTGAAATCATTTACTTAATTAACAAAATCTATTTTTTTTGGAATAATTATTACAAAACTGTATTCTGAAATGCTCTATAATGCTCTATTACATTTATTAAAGGTAAAAACATGTGCTAATATATTCATATATTCTGTAGTTTAATTAGAAAAAATATCTTTTTAAGTAATTTAAATCGATATATGTGTGTGTGAGTATTATAATCGCTATGTTCTATAATTGCGTGAAATGTTCATTTTCGTTTAAAATCGTAATTTTTCATAATTGCGACTAAAGCTAAAATGGAGCTAACCAAGTAGAGCTTGGGATTGTTTCAATTTGTAGTCAGAAATAAACTAGGTAGCCGTGCTGCATAAAAATTTGCATATCTACGTAATTTACCTTGGATGGGCTGCAGTTCGACTGCAGTGTCGTAGCAGCCATGGGTGGCGCAAAGTTG
This sequence comes from Altica lythri, assembly GCA_964028335.1. Lineage (NCBI taxonomy): Eukaryota > Metazoa > Arthropoda > Insecta > Coleoptera > Chrysomelidae > Altica > Altica lythri. The sequence goes on along the minus strand of OZ034800.1, from coordinate 91,509,618 downwards.
GTGGGCACATTGAATGGCACAAACAACATTGGAGAGGCTGTGGTTGAACCTTGTATCTCGGTAGAAGCAGCAGGAACTGTAGAAGGGTTATTGTTTTTACCACACGTACACGAGGTGACGACAATCTGAGCGGGTTGTGCCAGATTGATGGTTTGTGTTTGATCAGTTGGAGGTTTAACAATAGGAATCGTCACTGGTTGTGACGGATAAGGAGCAGGCCTAGTATTGTGCCTGAAGCAAGTACGAATCGGTCCTACTGTGGTAGTACTTGTAGTAGCAGCAGCAGGAGCAGTAGTAATAGTTGATGGATTGGTAGAACCTTCTGGTTTAAGAACGGCGCAAGGGTACACGCCAACAAGGCTGTAACCCACAAAAACCGGTGATGAAGCCAAGGCAATGGTTTTAAAAGACTAAGAAGAAAAATCTTGCTGCTATCTGGCAGCTATTTAGAGAGATTAATATATGTGATTCACTACAAAGTTTACGTCACTCGCGTTCGGTAGTCACGCGTTCTTTGTTTACTTTTGCGATGCGTGGTCTAAGTTGCGTATACAGTCTGTTGATCATGTCACGTGGGACGCGTGGTTCTAATTCTGATAATGTTTGGTTTGTGTTTGGTGACTGACGATCAAGTGGTTGGCGGGTGGTTTCTTTCAGTCGGCGCGCGAGTGTGAAGACATAACGCGACGTCGTCCTCGTGGTGTTGTCTCGTGTTGCCGGTGCCGGTGCCGGCGATGTAGACGCTGCGCTCAACGGCAGCGGCGGCGATCCAAAGCCGTGGCAGGTAAAGAGCGGTGGCGCGCTTGAGGTCGTCACAGCCGCACGATAAATAAGCAGCTACAGAACAGAACAGAACAGAATGAACCGCTCGAACAGCAGAAGCCGAAGGCGGCAACGCGCGCTTCTGGATGTACAAGAAGAGCGGCGGGTAGAGGGCGGGCCAGGGTAGCCGGCAACTACGGACAGCGGGCGTGTCGCTGCCTCTACGAAGCCACACTCTCCTCACACCTTATATCATATGGAATCAATGACATATTTATACACTATACCAAACTTTTTAAGTTCATAAATAGTTCCTGCAAACTGTTTTCTCTTCCAGCAGTAACCATATCCGGCATTTCTTTTAAGAACTAACAGGAAACATGTTGGCGGGAAAACTTTGAAAACAGTTGTTGAAATAAACTTTTCAACTATTTGTATTTTATTTTACGATATACACTAATAATTTACACGTTGCTGCTCACTTATCGTTAGTAAGTTTAGTGTAAATCGTCTTTATTTAATTTAATGAATATAACAGAAATTAAATTCTAGTTATAGTGTTGATATTTAGATACAACAGAATAAGTGTGTATGGATTTCATAAAAACATTGATATTACCTACTATGTAAAAATACTACTTGCAGGAGATCTGCGTACTTTTAGTTAAATATTGTTTATTTTTTTAATTAATTAAAATGATGATGATACTAAAATAATCATTTTGTACTAAATTCCAGTTTATTTGCAAGCAAATATATATATATATATATATATATATATATATATATATATATATATATATATATATATATATATATATATATAAACAATAAATTTTGTAGACATAAGAAGTTTTAGTAAACATTCCAAACGTTATTTTCCTAAACTTTCGATAGTCACAGCGAAATAATTCAAGTAACTTTGATAGTAACGACGCGAAATAACATCAGTATACACTATGCAGTACAGGACCAAATTAAAACTTTATCACGAAACTAAGTTCTGCTTTGTTGTGTGGCTTTCGGCTTTGTTCTTGCACAGGTCACATCTACATTCACCACTGCAATTCGACGACCATCCTAGATCCCTTAAGCTCCGCTCACACCACAACAAACACGTACAAATGCTAGCAAGTAAAATCATTGATTTCCCGTGTGCGTTTATATTCTTGTATATGCATTTTTATGCAACAAAGCTTTGAGTCTAATATACAATTAAGCTTTACTAAAAAACTAGTGGTTGCTTAAAAATCACAAATAAAAAAAAATAACCTCTGACGGCTAGAATAATAAAAATCAAACGTTAAATGGTGCTTAAATCATGTTCAACTATTAGATTTCCATAAAGAAATTACCTATGTGGAAGCGAATGTAGCTTTGCACCGAGCTTTGCGAACAGTACAATGTAAACAGCAGTGCAACTTTTTACAGAAGAGATCAAAGAATAGTATTTATCTTATTTACAATCATTTAAAAACATATGATTTGTTTGCATATTAGAAAGTAGTCGTTTTATAGTATTAAAATTACAAGTAACTCTAATATTATATCGATGTTCAGAATTCATTTAGCGTTAAGTCATATGTCTACTTAATTTAGAAATCAAATATGGCACGACGGTTCTCCTGCCCTTTTTTCAATTGCCGTAAGAAAGTATTTAGACAAATCTTTTGGAGAAAGATGGAAAGATACCTGCTCCATGCCCTGCAAGGACACCTGATTTAAATCCCCTTGACTTTTTCTTTTGGAGACACTTAAAAAATTTGTATTCCACTGCTTTGAATAACTTTGAGGAGCTGCAGCAAAGAGTAGAGCAGGAATGTCATCTAATCCTAGCCAATGAAAGTATTTTAAAAAGAGTTCGACAGTCCCTGCGGCGAAGATGTCGCAGCTGCATTCAAATGGAGGGAGGACACTTTAAGCGTCTTATTTAACAAAATAATTTGAGTTGGGAACATTAAAAAGGTAAGAGATACCTTATTAAACAAAAAAAGTATGATTTAAGTGCTAGAAATTACTTTTTAAATGAACTGGTGTAACAGGCGTATTTTCGTTTAGTATTGTTATTGTTAGCTATTGAAATTATAAATTGTATAAAACTCACCTTCCGTCTGATAGTAAATTTAACAATGTTTATCTAAATATTATTCTGGAAATTAATCAGGTTCCGTCTTTTATTTTTCCATAATTTCATTTTACCTAATTTTAACTAGCGTCAGAGCTTAGGATGTCTTCGTATATTTATATTATCATTTAAGTGTGGAATATTTCAATCATTAAATTTTTTTTCGTAGTAGTTAGAGTAATAGTAAAAGGCCTCTCTTTTGCGCAAGTTGCCATATGACAATTTGGGAACACTGTCAGGGTTCACTTTCATTTCAACCTGCTTTCAAAAAAGACCTGATTAAGAAGATTTCTAACGGGTTGTTTCAATCGGAGGGCATCTCCGCATTTTAATTTTGGATTCTGAGACAAACCTTTTATTTCCGACTGGGCCATCGAATCCATTTACGTTTTGGTTATATTTTTGGGTTGTTTCATGTCCAGTGGGAAAAACCACATTGTGGGATTTGTAGAGAGATTTTGCTGAGTCGATTTAGCAGAAACACACTATAAAGACGGCTTTTGGGGCAAAATCAACGTCCCAGGTTATTGGAACAGAGTTGTAGATTTTTACCCTAATCCATCTTAGGGTCCTTGGTACCGGAATTTATCCTTGGTATTTATTTTTGGTACCGTAATATATGTTTATTTTTGGAACCGGCATTTATCGTTGGTACTGGCAGTTCCTTATTTTGTTTCTGGCACTAATTTTGGTATAGCAGCATTGGATTGCCGGAGTCTGGAACCGATCTGTAGTTGTGTAAAGTCAATTATCAATGGTGATTGGAAGCCACCTCTGCCACAACAGATAAGCCAATTTCATTATCTTGTATTTTGTATTTCTTTTTTTTTTACTAATAGTAATTTTAGTTATGTAATTCGCAAGTGTGATCACACCGAAACCACTCATTTAATATTATTTGTTTTGCAACTAAGGCGCCAGTGTATTTTTTTGTAATAGCTCTAAATTGTAATTCTTGTATTTGGGTCTACATTTTAATTTTTATATTAAAGAAGGGTCTAGTTTAAGAAACTGATTGGTTTCATTTAGCTCACTTTATCTTATTTTGTCGGATTGTGTATGGGTTGTTAGTGCCTATTATATCTAGGAGTTTCCGGCTTGTACCGTCTAAGTCGGTGGCGCGGCTCACTTATTTATGATCCCTCTACGGCTGAGCTCGGGCATAATTTGCCAGTAGAGTGACCACTAACAAACCTTGTGCAATTAGTTTAATTGTTAATATTAGATTTTTTGAAGTTATACTTCTATTCGGACACTCTGTGGAATGCATTAGTGTGTAGCTAAATGGGAAAAATCATTACATATGTAATGGTGCGAGTAAGAGAGAGGCAGAATCACATATAAGGTATATTGTTCGGTAAAAACAAAGATGAAATATTTACTACATGTTATTAGTCATCACTATAAGTCCTTTGAATACCATTTAAACATTCATTGCATTGAAAAGAGATAGATATACAACAAACAGTCTGAGCTATTGTTATTGTATTACATTGACGTATCGCATTATGTTTGACATATTATTTTTTATAATTCACGTTCACAAAGTTTCTATTTCGACACTAAAAACAGTATCGAAATAGATTCATCGTAACACTGTTTTTGGTAACTTTTTGTTTTACACAATTGGATGCACTGCACTGATTTTCAACGAAAGAGTTCAGGTAGTAAATCAAAAAGTATGTTGTAGTAAATTATTAACTACATTATCAGCGTTATTGCTAAATTCGGAATATTTTATACAAATTTGACAAACATTCTAATTTAAAATCATTAAAACTGACAAGTGTCAAAACTGTCAAGATTGCCAACATAAATAAATATTTCGAAAAACTCTCATTTTATTTTTTTTATACTTTTAAAAGTTCATTATAAAAAATAGTATGTAACACTCGAATTACAATGACGGTTTGTAGTACTCGTTCTTTGAACTGAACTCGTACTACGAAACCTCTGTCATTGTAACACTTGTATTACAATATACTATTATAATTCTGTCCAGTAAGTATACATATTAAATTTAGTATTTTATATAAATAATAATATTCAGTAATGAGTATTGTATTGTAGTCTAAAATACCGTCACATGGTTGCATTATATCCTTCACTATGCTTTTGAGTCGAAGACATGCGTGTGAGTTAAAACCTGTTCCTGCAAAGTTACTGAAAAGTGCAGTTCAAAGTGCGTTAAAATTTTGTAAAAGTGTGTACCTATATGTTGTTAGAAAATGTTTTGCATTGTTTTCTAGTGTTTTAAAATCTGTAATAGCCCACGGTAAGCAAATCGGGTTTTGTAAACACTTTTTTTGTACATTGATCGTTTTACTGTTTGGTTTACGTGTTTGAAGTAAGGACATACATCAACTGGTCTTATTTTTCTTAGTATTTATTTAATTGAATACAGTTAATCTAAAAAAAAATATATTTCTACTTGACTGTGCTTGTAGTTATTAAGTTTTATTAGTTAACAGTGCATAGAAGTATAACGTCTGCCGGCAGTCCCACTGACTGCCACGCCCTTTTTTTTTATTCTTAAAAATAGTCCTTAACCTTTTGTTAAGTGAGATAGAGAAAAAAAACGTGGCACTGGTTAAGACGTAATCGTTAGTAGTATCCCGCTAGCGCATTTTGGACTGTCAGCCTTGATGATATATAATTTTAAAATCAGCATAATTCTTAAATAAAAGTAGCCCAAGTTTCTCTTTATTACACCAGCTATCTGCCAGGGAAAGAACCGTCAAAATCGGTCCAGCCGTTCCAGAGATTAACCGAAACAAACAGACAAACATATGAATAGACAAAAATTGTACAAAAAGGCAATACGTAAAAAGCGGTTATTTTAATATTTTAAACACTCTAATTTTATTTATTTGTATAGAAAGATATAGTTTCATTAACTTAAATTTAATAATTGTTCGGTCAGAATCAGTTGTTAACTACCTAAAAAAATTTGAAATAATAAGGTTCAAGTAAAGTCTCGACAAGTGAACAAACGAACGGAACAAAAATATGTAGAGTGATTAACCGATAACTCATTACGTATTTCGCAAAAGTTTAATTAGTTTCACAATTTCCGTTTCGTTATTTGCGTAAAATCCTCAAATTAACATATTTTCTAGTGACAAAAGATATAACCGTGTAAATGAGAATGGTTACAGTTATTACAAGCTCATTTTCCTGTTCATTTGGTTGCAACAAAATGGTTGGTTGGGCGACCCTTAATGCCGCAGGCTGAAATTCCATCGTCCTTTTCAGTCTTTCCAGAAAAGTGCATAAATCAAAACGGGTTTGAAAAAGGCTGGTTCGCAAAAAGCTAACGTCTATCGGCTTGTTGGAGGTAAAGCTTAAATATATCCATCTATCCCTACACGTGAAAAACTATGACACATGTGACACATGGGGTTCTAGTTCCTCTCTTTTTACAGGAAAATGCTCGACGTACTGCAATTCCGTTACATATCAGATAAGATACAATAGAAAACCAACTTTTTGAAATATAAAATAATTGTGTATAAAAATACACTGCAGGTGTACGGGCAATTAATTATCTGTAAATGATTAACATAGATATGTTTATATTTGATTTATATGGTTTATATATCTTCGTAAAGTTTCTTAATGAAAGAAATTTTTCATTTAACACATTCATTTTCTCACAGTGAGTTTTTCATCTACTCTTTGTTTTATTGCCAAAGTAATTTTACGTATAGTTGAACAAGAAAATACGGACATCTTCTGTCCCTATATGTTACACACTTTTCTGAACAGTCTACTAACATTGTTTCTGAACCTTGAAATTGGCTGGCCTTTTCTCTTTGAACAAAGCAGGAATGCAGTTATAAGTTATTTTCTAATACCGCCTATAAAAGTATGTTTGATTTCTATTTTATCAACCATTTTCAATTGCTTAATGTGAATATATTTTTTATATTGGGATTATTTTTGCGTACTCATATTTACATAGAAACATAACATCACGTAAACTTATTAAAAATAGTATATTACTTTACGAGTGGAGTAAATTGCATATTACAGCGAGTGTGTTTGGCCCATGAGCGAGCTTGCGAGCGAATGGGCTAAAGAAACGAGCAAAATATGCAATTTGTTCCTCAAGTGAAGTACTATGCTTTACCCACGACTTACCAAATGGTTTTGTATAAAACTAAAAATAACAAACATAAAATTTAAATTTTGGCATAAGTTGTCAAAAGTATTCGATTTCGCAGACAGTTTTGTCTGAGAAATGTTAGTTTAATTTAATGAAAACTGTAGGTAACCAACATAATAATACAGGTTTCTATTTACTTACTCCACTAGTTTAGTAAATGAAACTATAACACAACTCCTCAATAATTTGACACTTACTGACAGAGTTATAGGTTAAAAAATACGCAATTTACTTATGAGTCGTGGGTAATAGTATATTACTTTACGAGTGGAGTAAATTGCATATTACAGCGAGTGAGTTTGGCTCATAAGCGAGCTTGCGAGCGAATGGGCTAAAGAAACGAGCTAAATATGCAATTTGTTCCTCGAGTAAAGTACTATGCTTTACCCACGACTTACCAAATGGTTTTGTATAAAACTAAAAATAACAAACATAAAATTAAAATTTTGGCATAGGTTGTCAAAAGTATTCGATTTCGCAGACAGTTCTGTCTGAGAAATGTTAGTTTAATTTAAAGAAAACTGTAGGTAACCAACATAATAATACAGGTTTCAATTTACTTACTCCACTAGTTTAGTAAATGAAACTATAACACAACTCCTCAATAATTTGACACTTACTGACAGAGTTATACGTTAAAAAATACGCAATGTACTTATGAGTCGTGGGTACATTATAATTAAACATGCAGGATTTTTTATAAATATACATTAACAAATGAATGCAAATAAAAATTGTTAGTTTGTTGATCGGATGTATTGTTTGTAAAAAATCAAAAAAAAAAAACTATCTTCTCGCAGTTAAAAAAGATTGTTTTGTAGTGAGAGAATCAGAATGAGAAACATCACCGTTTTGCTCGTTCCTGCAAAGTTGAAGCGTAATATTTTAAACCTATCTGTGGCATCTCGGATTATGGTTGAAGTTCGAAATTGGGAAAAACGACTTAGTGCAACTTGCTGAATAAAACTACAAGCTAAAGACAAGCCAAAAGTATTACAGCCTTCTCTGTGCTACTACAAATTACTTTTTGGTCCTCCGTCCAGAAACAATACTATTAATTACTTCAAAATCGTCCGGAAAATGGCATTTTCCGGTCTAGGCCGGCAAAGTAGCTTTTAGATTATCTAAAGAGATGGCGCAATGAGTTTAAATTTTAAGTCACCAAAAATACATAATAAATATAACTTTTAATTAAATTTAATTAAAAACAACGTACAATATACTAAACTTACCTATAACTTTTTCTAAATGTAAGCAGGATTCTAATTTACATTTAATTTCTCTCACAACTTGTATTATAAAATTTGACATTTATGTCAATTTACAACTACTTATCATTCGATTATGGATATAGTTCATTGTCTCTGCTATTTTTATATAAAATTATTAGATATTGATTTTAATATTTTCAATATAACAATTTTCTCTGTGCTTCTTATTAGCCAGAGATAATAGAATTAATTAATTAATTTGTCTATGTTATTAGCACAGTATTTGTATGTATAAAAATTAATTACTAGCTGACATTTTGTCGGCTATCTTCTAGTCAGTGGTCTTAGTTCAGTTAGCACAAGCAGTCAAGTCTTGAACATAACAGAACTTTTGAAAATATTAAAAATTAGTCGAACCAAAAAATAGTGTGTGTTACACGTCCGGAAAATATTTTGCAAGTGCTCGTATTGTTTCGCCTCGGTGCTACGCACCTCGGCTACACAACTTTACTCGCTCTTGCAAAATGTCATTTTCCGTCCTTGTGTCACAAATAACTATTTAGAGATTCAAAAACCTAAATTCAGAGTAACCGCAGGAATTCTTAGAGGTATCATCTCTGTAAAATGGGTAAAGTGGACAGAAGAACTTGCAGATCCTATGAATTTGCAATTGTTCGCCATCGACATAAATATCTGAGACAGGTCTTCTTAGAGCCTGATCAGGTTACAAAAGTACATCCTTAACGGATAATAGACTTATCGACTCATAATGAGATGTAGAGTTTACACAAAAGATTTTTTTGATCGCAGTGTAGTAAGGTAACCTGAGCCAATTGAGCCCACTTATAATCTATTATCCACGATATAATATACTGTCGTACGCATGCGCGTTTTCTCTTGCACCAAAAATTGAGTATATTACATGTAACGCTTTTTACTGTCGCACTTTCTACATTCGCATCGTCTGCCGAGACTTCGCATAAGGAATATGGCTTCAAAACATAAAAAAATTAATACCGAACGCTATAGAAGTACATGATTTACTTAACATAAAATTTGTTAATTTACAAATTTTATGTAAATCTAAATTACTTATAACCAACGATTTTCGGTGAAGTTAATGTTACATGATTTTTTTTTATATGTTTGCAGGTCATTAAAATCGAATTTATAGAGTAAACTTTTTTCTATGGAAAAGCGTTTGGACTGACAACAATGTAGGGTGAACCACAAATACCAATACCTACATCAAGTTGTCGAATACGAAAGTCTCCTGTAGTGAACTGTCAGTAAAATAGAAACCTGTTGTACAAACGGATTCGCTTTAAGCGACACTGTAACGATTAGAAACAAGCGGGATGGATACAGAAAACGAACTAACTATATATTGTGGAATCTTAAGGTCAATTAATAACCACATCTCTGTATAATACTAATATTTGGGAATTTAATTTATACTTATACCATACCAAAACAGTTTGCGATCAACTGATATACCTACCGACCAGATAGTCGAGGCAATGAAGCATTATAATAGGAAATCTTTTAGGATGCTTTCAAAAATTATTTACACCATTCCTACCTACTTTCTACCTAGTACAAACCGGAAGTTGTATTGCTGCAGCCAAAAATGCTTTCAAAAATGCATTTTTTGAGAGTTTTTTTTGACAAATTCAATAACTTTGTAAGTAAAAGTCAGAATTGGCCCAAGTTGAGTACATAGGGGTTTTTATGGTCGCTGATCACGATTATGATGTTCACATTGACCCCCCAAACACCTGGAGCTCAGAAACGTCGACGAACGTCATCTCCGGGGGACTATCCCAAACTTCATGCGAGGAAGGACAAAAACTCGACACCCGGGGATTTTTTAAGCAGCTGAATTCAAATATGCCACCGTCGAACACCCCACGGACACCTGGTGCACCCTAGGCTAAACGCGGACGTCATCTTCGAGAATTTTCCTGGAAATGGCGACAAAAACGAACCGAAAATCATTATGGCAGCATTTTGTGTGCGCTGAATCGGAATTTCATGTGGAAAACGACCCCCCGAACACCTGGAGCGCCCTAACCTAGCTCTGAAAGGCATCCCCAAGGTTTTCCCAGACGCAATTGAATAATAGGAACCGACAATCGTAACGGGTCGTTTCTTGGGGCGCTGAAGTCAAATATGGCACCGGCGAACATCCCACGATACCTGGTGCGCCCTAACCTGGCTCTGGACGACATCCCCGAGGTGTTTCCAGACAAGTTCTACGCGTTGTTGGGCGGAGCCTGGAGTTAGGGAAAAGTATCTGTGTATACTTGTATAGTTATACAAAAGCGTTTTGAGCGTTGGGAGAAAAGTGAAAGGCTGCTCGGCAAAGTTCGGAGTTCCAGTCGCCGATTATTCTTGTCATTTTTTAGGACTGGATCACCTTTTTCTAGGGCCCCAGGGGAGAGTTACACATGAATGAATGTATGAAACTATGAGACAATTTTCAGTTCGTATTGTCTCTGGAAAAACCGCAAGGACTGTTCAGTGTCAGGTTAGGGTGCACTAGGTGTCCGTGGCGTGTACGCTGATGTCATATATGAATTCAGCGCCCCAAAAAAAAACCCGTAACGATTGTCTGTTCGTCTTTTTCAATTGTGTCTGGGAAAACTTCGGGGATGACGTTCAGAGCCAGGTTAGGGCGCACCAGGTGTCCGTGGGGTGTTCGCCGGTGCCATATTTGACTTCAGCGCCCCAAGAAACCACCCGTTACGATTGTCGGTTCCTATTATTCAATTGTGTTTGGGAAAACCTTGGGGATGCCTTTCAGAACTAGGTTAGGGCGCTTCAGGTGTTCGGGGGGTCATTTTCCACATGAAATTCCGATTCAGCGCACACAAAATGCTGCCATAATGATTTTCGGTTCGTTTTTGTCGGCATTTCCAGGAAAATTCTCGAAGATGACGTCCGCGTCCAGTCTAGGGTGCACCAGGTGTCCGTGGGGTATTCGACGGTGCCATAGTTGAATTTAGCTGCTTAAAAAATCCCCGGGTGTCGAGTTTCTGTCCTTCCTCGCATGAAGTTTGGGATAGTCCCCCGGAGATGACGTTCGTCGACGTTCCTGAGCTCCAGGTGTTTGGGGGGTCAATTTGAACATCATAATCGTGATCAGCGACCATAAAAACCCCTATGTACTCAACTTGGGCCAATTCTGACTCTTACTTACAAAGTTATTGAATTTGTCAAAAAAAACTCTCAAAAAATGCATTTTTTGAAAGCATTTTTGGCTGCAGCAATGCAACTTCCGGTTTGTACTAGGTAGAAAGTAGGTAGGAATGGTGTAAATAATTTTTGAAAGCAAATGCAAAAAACCGCATTCCGATCCGTCCTATCCTAAAAGATTTCCTATTTTTGGCGTTTTTAGTGCTTCATTGCCTCGACTAAGAGAAAAACTTTATTTATCCTAAAAAAACTTTATTTTTCATAATACCGACTTTATAAATTAGTTATTTGATTAATTATTGATGGAACTTATTATACCAATGTATCACTTCTTTTAATAATTTCCATCCACATTAATCAGTTGATGAATGAAACGCTTTTGCCATTTGTGAATAGTTTGAGGTTGATCAATTCATGAAATTACTAAAGGACAGGATTGAATAGAATAAGGTCAAAACACGGAAAACCTTTTTCTGCCAATTCTATGTGTGTATACAAAGATTAATAAATAACATACTATTCGAAAAATATTAATGGCTATAGTATATTATATACACAAAATTCGAATACGTGGTATGGTAAAAAAGTAATGAGATTAATAATACTGGCAAAGCTATTATCCTTGATATCAGTACCCTTCCATAGGTCAGTACCTGTTTAAACCACTTTAATTTACTACTTGATTTTTGTTACTACTTATAGTAAAAGTCTGTTATGGTTATGCGTTATGCAAAATGGAATTCGGAGCATTAAATTTTGTATTAAGCTTAAAGACATTTAAAAAGTTAAGACTGGCCTCTGGAGAACATTCTTTATACAGAGCCCAAATGTTTTGCGGAAACAAATAGTTTTTAGAAAGCAGAAAACACGTGCGAAGATGTTCACCGTTCAGGAATGCTTTCAACTACGAAAACATTTAACGTGTGACCACTTTTGTAATACCAGACCGTCGATTAACTGTAAGAATGTTAAATAAACTATCAAATTTTGATAAACATTTGTACATGCGAAAGGTTGGCGAAAATACTCACAACGATAAAAAACAAAGTGTCTTGAACTTCTACATAGAATCGCCAATGAGCAAGATTTTGTAAAGACTAAAAGTAGGGAGTGGCATACTGTTAGCTCTCATAGACCAAAAAAAAAGATCAAATAAGCAATAACTTTAACATAAAAAAAAAGAATTGTCGTTTTTCTAGGACATTGTTGAAGGAGCAGATAAAGGCTAATTTGTGTAAGACCAAATATTGCAAACCAATGGATATTTCATTGCAAAGTTTCACACTTAAGGACAGCGTCACTAAAGTTTTGACTTTAAAAGATATTTCGGGGGTTCTCAGTACTTATTCACCCGACCTCGATGCCTGTAATTTTATATAAACTAAAAAATTTCCTTAATGATCGCTATTTCAGGACATTAAAAATCATCCAAAGCAGTGTAACGGACATGCTGAAGACCATACCGATTAAAGAATTTTAGCATTGTTACTAGACCTCAAGACCAGGTGTGCGATTCACTTGTACACTCAGGTAGACATCGTCGAACTTACCATCAATTAAATGCGAAGACCTACAAAACTTTTATTCGACCTCTTGACGATTATAACGCTTTGCCATTCTCTACTCTTTCTCAGAGACTCCTCTATTCGCTTCTTGCCACAGAAAAAGCCATTATCCGTAAAGCTAAGAACCTACACCACCTTTACCTGAGCCACCTTTTCTACCAAAATACAAAAATACGTCCTCTACCTTCTCGATTTCAGACGCTACTATAACGATAGGTACGTCGCTCGGACTCTACAGGGTACCAACATCACTGTCCAGAGTATCCTACATACCCACTGGAATAAAGGACTCCAAAGAACCTCAAGAATTCCAAAGATCAAGATCCCCCTTCCCTTCCTAAGACTTTTTCAAACCGTAGAAAGAGACCTTCTGGTAGAACTTGAAACCCCCTTTTTTAAAGGTAGACACTGGATGACAACAGAATACACACAAAAAAATGAGTCCTGTAGTTCCCTTCCTCCTTGCCAAATGGAGTACCCGGAGGACACACGCGACAGCGTCAATTTCTCGAACCCACATTGCACCACATCGGAATGCACACCTACACACACTCACACCAAGAAAATATTTATTTTTGGACGGTTTAGGCTCGTTCCAGGAACCATGAACTAGTAAACACTGAAACAACAAAAACAACAGGGAGCAAACACCGAATGGGGCCGACGACTGGTACTTACTCCATCCAAATTTTACCACCCACACCCTGAAAACGACACAAGTCCTATAGCAGGGTTCCTAAACCCAACACTCAAAACCCTCCAACCTCCACTTCTATAAACAAATTATTTCTTACATCCTGCTACTAAAATGAAAAAAAAAACGTCTTCATCGATGTATAGCTCCTCAAGGAAACTATTTTGGAAGTAGATAACATTAATAAAAAAAAAAAAAAATGTTTTATAAAAAATCAGTCAGAATACTTTTTGGCACACCCCGTATATATATAAAAATTAGTTTAAATCAACATTTGCTGAAACCTCCAATACAAAAAATGTAATATTTAATTTAAAAACATGTAGAAATATCATATTTGACAAATACTACAAACGATTCATATTTTTTTGTTAAAAAAGCTATTCTAAAGCTACATACCAAGAAGTGGGATTGCAGGAAAAGGTTCAATCTTTGCAGAGAATCTTCAAACCTAAAATAAAACCAGAATGTTAACCTCTGTCACTCCTGAATGAACACGATATATGTGTATGTGTGTGTCTGGTGACGCGACAATACCACCATGGATGTACAAACAAAATGAATAAACAAAAGTCGGATTACAGCTGAGCTCGAAGGGACGTGTGTCCAGTAATGGACTTTAGTCCTTATACAATCGAAAAACGAACGATATTAGCATTTTTAAATTAAAATCCAATTAAGTGAAACGTGAGTTTTAGCAATACTTTTTTAAAATTTGATCATACTTGTTATCAACAATATCTATAAATGATTAAAGGAGAATTTATTTGTGTTTTGTAATATTTCTTTAAATGATCATCAAATTCAAATAATTACTTGGTTTAACAAAACCATAACGAATATATCAATACCTAAAAAAGTTTTTATTTTATTTATTTAAAAAAATCGTAAAAATACAGACACTATAATCAACTAAATGGAGATTAGGTACTTAAATATACCCAAAATGAACTATAGAAAATAATATACAGACAACTATCTGGTGGTTATCTTAGATTCAGCCGTTTTCATACAGCTTTGAGCAGTGAATATAATAGACCAGTGACGTCGGCAGTAAGCTTTGGCATCTGTCCACGTAAACAAACAACATTCACTTTTTTTACATTAAAAAGACAAAAAGCTAAATAATTACTTATCATCTGTAGCTTAATGATTAGAGCGTTACCATGTAAAGGTTGCGAATTGGAGTTCACTGGATACGAGATTTCTCCTTAATGTCATTTAATATATTCTTCTTTGTATACTTTTTAAAATTTCCAAAATCCCATATGTCAAAATAATAGTTTACTAAATATCGTAAGTAGTTTCAACTTTTCGATAAGGATGATTTGCACGTTAACGACCGGCATAAAAAGATGCAGAGTGAAGATAAAGACTCATCTGAAAGCCATGCGAATGATTTAAGACAAATAAAATTGTCTGTCATACGAGTTAAAGTTGTTAAACTTTGTTTTTTTTCAAGAGTTTTTGCCAAATGAGGTTTCGGTGGTTCCCTTCGTCTTTGCCAAATAGGAGGCCTCAAGCCTCAATCTCCCAAACAAACATTGCACCACGTAAACTACATTTCTACACAAACTCACACACACACAATAAAATATCTTTTTTGACGATTTAGGCACGTTCCAGGAACCAGGAAACACCGAATGGCGCCGACAACTAATACTAACTCCACCATCTACTTCCTGGAAATGACACTAAGTCCTATAGCGGGGTTCTTAAACCCAACACTCAAAACCCTCCAACATCACACTCCAGTGAACCGTTATTCCTTACATCCTTAGATCCTTAATTGGAAGGCAACTGCATTGCCATTAAAGATAGAAATGAGTTTATTATAAACAGTGGACAAATTTATGCATTTATGTCGCTGCTTCAAGGACATACTCTGGATTTGGTTGAATCAGCTTAGAAAGTTGTATTATGAACTATTAAAACCAAGGAAAATGGTGACAAGTAATTGATATCGAATGCAGTAAATACTTTGGAACTGAGCATTGCCAGGACGCGATAACCAAGACAAATAAATCTGTTAATGGCACATTTGGTATCATAAATTAGTCGAAAATGATATTGATTCGTAAATCTCCTCAAATAATAAATAGCTTTTTTGTCAACAGGAATACATGCTGTCGGAAGAATAACAAAAAGATGTGGCCAGCAATGAACATTACGTCTTAAAAACCCGGCGCCGGTGACATCAAAATTTTATAGTATACTTTAGGTTTGCTCTCGCTGTAGTTATGTTAAATTTATATCAAAGCCACTATCGGAATAGAGTGTTTGTAAATAGCTATAAAGCATTCAAAAAATAAATAAATAAACAGCATTACTTCGCGGTTGTCTGGAACTAGTTCTAAGATATTATTTTCGTATAGTAAGATTGCATTCTTTCGATTTGGCACAGTATTGTGGTTACATTGATTTATTTCTTAAAGTCGCCACTAAGGCTAGTCCGTTCCTGCTTTTAAAGCAAAGTAAATAGTTTCCAGAGTCACGCGGGAAATAGCAGGTTTTTGAGAGAAAACATTAACCCTCAGTTCGACTTATGTCAGTTAGTCTTAAATTGCCACGTTTCTTATATAACAAAAGTCTCAAGACAGAAAAATAAATGCACACTAGTTTACTTTTGCTGCCAGCAACCTTAACAAATTACTTGAATATAAGGTAAATATCCTAATAATGGACAGTCTGGGGAATATTTGGTTTCTTATAAATCTTTGTTTAGTAATCTGACAATAATAACCGTAGAATTTAAAAATGTTACCAAATCGATAATATCAAAAGTATGGAATAAAAAATTGTGGTATCTGTTTATAAATTGTTTTCAGAATATGCAGAAGATGATGGTAAGTACTTATGGAAATAAAATGAGGATATATTTACTCCTTTAATCGGGGAACTTTTGCCACTAAAATCAAAATAATAAAATAATAAATCAATATTTGGAAAATGACCCTTGCTTATTTACCCGAGGATATTATTACTCCGAGCAACCGAAGTAAAGAGAAAATAGTTAGCCCTTAGAGCTGCTAAAGCATTATTCATTAACTGTGACACACTATTCTTTGGCCTAAAATTATATGAAACGATAGAATTACAAGGGCAGAAAATCAACTGTAGCTAAATGAGAGAAATAAAGCAAAAAATTTATTAGATTTAATGGCATACAGCTGGTTCTTTCCTAGCTAGTATTCAACAGAAAAATATGAATATAGTATAACAGTAGATACTATTTGACGCAAATACTAATCTATACTTATAATAAATCTGTAGAGAGGTCAATTCTGTACATGAAATATATTTCCAAAATAACTATCAGGGGGTGATTAGGGATCGATACTGATGCCAAAAATGAAATCAGTAAAATTTTTGTCTGTCTGTCTGTCTCTCTGGTTGTCTGTCTGTCTGTCTGTATAACCGTTATAGAAACAAAAACTACTCGACGGATTTTAACGAAACTTGGTATAATTATTTTTCATACTCCTGAGCTGGTTATAGGATACTTTACATCACGCTACAATCAATAGGAGCAGAGCTGTGAAGGGAAATGTTGGGAAAACTACTTTTACGGTGTGGGGGGAGAAATTTTTATACAACAATCTATAGGTACGTCACGCAAACGACGTCGCGAGTACATCGATATAGAACTCAAAAATGTGGTTAGATTTTTTGTTGAACGTCTGTCTGTCTGTCTATCTTTATGTTTGCGCATCACATGAAAACTACTGATCCGATTTGAATGCGGTTTTCACATATGTATTTGTCTTCTTTCCGCATCTGGTGTATAAAAAATTCTCCTCCTACCCCTTTAACGGGGTGAGTGAAGAAATGTTTAAACAACAATCAACACGCCACGCGAACGACGTCGCAGGCACACCTAGTAATTAATAAGTTTGAATACAAAAAAAATAAAATTAAAAACAAGCTTTTATAATTACCGTTTTTTTAAAGTTCTTTTCTCGTTCTTTCGATTAATTTTCATATTTTTTGTCGATTTTATCAAGTGCTTGGCAAGGATTCCAACGAGCCCAAACTCGGTAGGGGTACGTAGTTTCATCTCTGAGATGCTATGGCCACCTTCCGGCTCCATCGTCATATCAGCTTTCTGACATCATAATATTGCATTGTCACCCATATCTCTGCAAAATTTCAGATCAATCGAAAGTCGATAAGTAGCGCAAATTTTGCTTCCAAGATTTCACCCGTACAAACTAACGAACACGGCATGTCAAATAAAAGCTTGTAACTTGTAAAAATGTCAAATGATGCATCTGCTTAACTTTTTTGGTGATGAGTTCTGAACTAAGAATAGGAAAAATATGAATCTCAGATTGCAATCACCAATAAGTAGTATATAATAAAATATTCCTGCTCCTAAATTTTGCACATTTTTATTTATACTCTCTGCATCAGTACGTATATTAGTAAAATTATTGGTAGTTACCTATTCTAGTGCTATTAAAAGATCTATTGTAAAAATATAAAGCTCACAAATAGAATAACAGTGGAGTTAAAGCAAAAAACTGAAAACATAACATGTATTCAGTATTCACACATAAACTTATAAATACTTTGTTTATTGGCGTTTTCAGTATTAATGATCTAGATCGATTACAATGCACTTTTGTGTGAATCTATATAGCAATGTTGAAAATTGGAGGTAATGGAATCGAACGTTGTGCAGTAAGCTGTGTCCCGCTAACAATGGATGTGTTAGAGGCTACAGTCTGCTGTCAGATACGGCCTCGCCCTTTAGATAAAAGGGGTGAATTACAGTGATTAATTTTATTGTGATGTTTGAAATGGAAAATGTAGCTCTCGCTTTTTTTATTTCAACAAATAGAAACGAGGAAAATGTGTGATGCAGTGAATTATGATGACGGTTGCCGTAGGTATATAAAATAGTAGATGTCTTTTTAACTTCTATTAACAATAGTTTGTAAGCTGTTGTACTAACACATCTAAATAACTCACACACTATTCTATTACTGTTACAGCAATTTCAAGTATTGATGAATACCGTTAGTGTAAATTGTATCGCATGCTGGAGTACTTAACTGATATCGAATTATTTTAAAGACAATTGCTTAAATGTTATTTTCACGATTTTATAATTCTGTTAGTTGAGCTAAAAGAGCTAAAAGATTACAATCATATGTAAAACATATTTTTATACTTACAGTTTTGATCACCATTCAAAGAAGGTAAAGTGGGAGTAAATGTTAATAGTTTGAACTTGTTTTGAGAGGTCTTTTTTTAAGGCAAAGGCAAAGATAAAATTCTATATAGGATGCAAGAAAAACTGGGCACGAAATGCAGCAAAAAGTTGGATAAGACATATCGGAGATGAAATCAGAACAAATATCTGCCTCAAATATCATTTCAAGTAAAGAATAACGTAATGCGTGCTTTTTACCCAAACTTTAGGGTAACACTTTATTTACAGGTGAGTCTAAAACTGAAAAGCATTTCAAAGTAGGAATTTATGACACTGGTCTACATGTGAAAATTTCTGCTCCACTGTGAATACACTGGCAGTGTTATATGCAAACTTACAAAGTGCAATAATAAAAAATTAAGGTCTTAAGAATCTAAGCGGATCGATATATGCACAAATATTCAGGTGGCTATTTGGGGCTTTAAAAACTCTATAGTTGGCCTACAGACCAGTATATAGGTTTCGAAAAGCATTCGATGTTCTGGCGGAATATAACAGTAAAAATAGTGTTCAGGATATAAATATGCAAGAAATGGATTAGCTTCAGTATTTTATAGTCTAGAGCCAGTTCTAGGTGAACCCAAAAATAAGGTCCGGAGAGGGATGAAAACCTAGATCCGTAGACGTTACAGCCACAACTGAAAATATGTCTCTTGTCAAGCACACCGTACAATGTATTGTAACGTTAATAACGTTAATCGTGGCCTGGCCTATTGACTATTAAATTTTTCTAATTTTCTGTGTTATTTTGCGTCGTCGCGAATACTTTATCAGATTTGAGAAGGGGAATTTTTAGTTCGATCGTAAGTTGCGTCGCTATTTTAATTCTTTTCATTTTGTGCTTCGATAGAAATTAGTTCTCCTCACTTCTTACACCCTTCTGGTGAGTAAAATTTAACTTGTTATAATTTTAAGTAACAGTCAAAATTTGGTGAATATATTATTGGTAGTTTTATTTGATATTTTTACTAACATTTAAATTTTTCGATTACAATCATTTGTCAAGAATCAGTTTTTTATTGAGTTAAAAATATATAAACACAACAAGTGATTAACTTTTTTCTCGAACTTTGGAGAAACCTTGAATGATTGTAATCGAAATTAAGGATTATTGGGACGGAATTTTGCTATTATTTTAATTCTTTAGGGCTTTTGCCAAATAGCGAAGGGTCCTAGGTGAGGGCTTATCGAGCCAATTATTCCAATTAAAAAAAAAACCTTACTAGCCAGCGACACCGTAGCCTGTGTGATCCACTTCGGAAGTTTCTTCAGTTTTTCCTGTTTAGAAAAAAACATCTTGCCAGCGTCACCATAGACCGTTGCAGTTTCTTCAGTTTCCTGTTAAGAAAAATCATCTTGCCAACGGCACCATTAACCGGTGCTTACCAATTCCGGATGTCTCCATTATTCCGTCCAGTATTCTCCGCAACATCGAATCCGTAGAACACCAGAAAAAGATAAGAAAAGAGTTAATTACTTTTTTATCAATATCTTAAAGTTATTCTCTTTGAATAAACAATTTAACACTGATTTCTCTCTTTTATTTGTATGTCTGTACTGGGCGCCCATTATTAATTGTTGGGGGGAAATTGATAAAAAAACTCAGAAGAAATCCACGATCCTGAAAGCTAGCTAAGGGTAATTTAAGGGCTACAGTATATGAAGTGTGCTAGAAGAGCTAAAACACTGCGTAAAACAAAGAAATTAGGGTCACTACAGGATTCCTAATGGGCGTTGTGCCATTAAAGAGACACATGCACATCAAATGGGTACTTAATGAAGATTTTACCTACAGATTGTGCTACAGAGATACTGAAAGAGTCAACCACATACTGTTCCATTGAGAGAAATTTGATCGCAGGGAGAATCAATCTTTGGAGATTTCAGAGTTACCTTCTCCTCATGCATATGGCACTCATTCTCTATTTATTAGAAAATTAATATAGAGTACCATGAGTACCATAAATCAATTGAAGAAACACAGTAAGCCTAATCAGAGTCATGTACGACCAAATACGGTGTCAAACGGATGTTAAAGGGAAAAAACTATGACTTTATGTTCTAGAGTCAAATAGCTACATACAAAGGTGCAATAGCAGATATGATTGTCTTGATTTAACTGATATCACATTAGACGCTGACTCAATTCGTCCTTAGCACAAGTTAATGACATTAGAGAGATTATTTGTCAAATCGACAACTGAAATATCATAGTCTAAGTTACTTTTTTTGCCTATCTAATATTTTTAATTGGTTAGAAAAACGAAACCATAGATTTTTAGTAAACTAAAAATTTTTGAGATATTTCTAGTGAGATTTTTTTGAAGTAAAACTTCTTTAGCCGCGACTAGGGGTAACTCAGTAATTCTAACGGACGTGACGTCATTCTAATGTACCGCGTACCGGAAACAAAACCTGATACAAAATACCTAACACGATTCTACCTACTATATTAAATAAAATTAAATCTGTAATTGTATGAATTGACAGCTTGACAACCAAAATACATTGGTGGTAAATAGTTTAAATTTGTGTATAAAGTGTTTGTTTTAAATATGAATAAACAAAGTGGATCTATTAATGAAGAAAGTGATGACAAAATATTGAATGAAAATGCATAAATTTTATTTTTGGTGTGCAATTACACTATTTATACCTAATTATTTATACCTATTATTTATACCTAGCTATTTTCGTTTTATAGACTTAAAGAGAAAAAGAAATTGTGAACGTCAAAGGGCATATTATAAGCGCCAGAAAGATTTGAAGAAAAATGAAAATGAAAAAAAGACGAGACAGCTACATTCATTATGATTTGATTAAGTAAGTTTATATACATACATACACACATATTATGATAGTAAATAATTGTTTATAGGGAAGCTTTACGTTAAGTAAAGAAGCATGTTGCACGTTTTTGTTTATAAAATAATAATATTCGAAATGTTTTA
Source organism: Altica lythri (assembly GCA_964028335.1). Taxonomy (NCBI): domain Eukaryota; kingdom Metazoa; phylum Arthropoda; class Insecta; order Coleoptera; family Chrysomelidae; genus Altica; species Altica lythri. Next base: position 91,487,726 of record OZ034800.1, on the reverse strand, counting down.
ACACTTGCTTATACTTATTTTAGGTTTGGTTAGGTAGCCATAAAGGCCATAAAACCACTAGTCAGGATGGCTGATCTTTTACCAGCAATAACAGATCCTTCGTAGAACTAAAGAAAACAAACTTAACTCAGGATTTTAAATTTTATGGAATATGCTATAAAATGCTACAAAATGAAATGGTTATCTAACTATCGAAGGCTCTTGTGTTGTGTTGTATTACAATAAGGTAGATACAGTTACAAAATCACACATTCTAAACGTAGCGTGTGTATATTTTTAATATTGTTTACCTATTATTGAAGCAAAACTTCTTTAGGGGTAACTCTAACGTTAGATTCTAACGGAAGATTCTGATGGAAGTAACGGTGTGATTTCAGCTTTGTGAGGAGCTTCAATTTTCAAAATTTATTTATGAAATATTCAAAATTTTCAAACGGTTTCAAATACATTAATGGTATTTAGAGAGTAAAATCTATGTTTCACATTTTAGTTATCATAAACCTATTATTTCATATATAAAAAATAATGATAACTTTCAAATTCCTATTTCTAATGAATAATATAAATATAACATATCATTTTTTGTAAAGTATATAGACAATAAATATAATTGAATTGTAATTAAATATTTATTTTCCGATACGTACGTCAACAAGTTTTACTTTAATCGCGCGTAAAGGTTACACGCACACTCTTTTTTTTATTTTAGAAATTATACAAAAAGACATTATGGAGAAATCCGGCAGGACTCGAACCTTTATTTATCAAGACAATGAAAAGCCAACCAACCACTAAAGCATCTTATTTGGTGAAGTGCTTAGCAGCTATAGGTAAAGCTTGTAGGATCGAGTCATGTAGAATATGACTTTTTTTTTCGTTTTATCAGTATTGCCATTTTCATTTTTGAGTGATTTTTAAATTAAAAAAAAACATAAATTTGTTGTTGATAGTTTAAAGTTTTGATAATATTGAATACGTTTTTAATTTAATCAATGAAATAATATTATGAGATCTAGATATGGTTTTCATTAAAGAAGCGGATGCTTTCAAATGAATTATAACAAAAGCTTAAAATGTACGGAAATTATAAAATAATCCAATAGAAAATTTTAATCTGCTGATAACACACAAAATGCCGTTCGGCTAACTTTCAAACATTCATTATGGCAACCGGCAACTTTGTCCGCTAAACGTAATTAAAAATACCACCGGTATTAATTATTCCAGGAACACAATTTTGTAACGAGCAATATAGCGTCAGGATATAGGGGAATTGCAAACTTGACGGATTCATATCGAATACAAACCCAAATGTTCAGCTACAGAAAACAAGCAAGAAACGCTTTATTCAGTTTTCAAACTTTTAGCAATTTTTACATACAGCATTCATCCCCTGTGTTGAATATAAAACGACATTTCTATAAATCTCTCCATAAAAAGCATTACCTTTTATACCAGTTTGGATGAATAGTAGACAACAATAGTTTTTAATAGTTTGTAAAATTTTTATTTGTTACATAAACAATCATTACTTTTTGAAATTTTAAAATTTTTAGACAGTATAGAAACAAGAACAGATAAAATGACATAAAGGAAAAATTAAAAAAAAAATCGCATCCAGCAGGACTCTTCTCCGCAACCTTTGCTTCGACGTGGCAACGCTTTAACAACTAAGCTATGCATGCTTAGTCATTATTTCGCTTTGTGGTGATTAAATTCAATTTATGTCACATGTGACACTTTTATGTATGTATGTTCGAGCAAGTTAGGGGTAACAGATACACCTGCGACCTATAAGATCTATAGTGTCCCCCTTTTCTTACTATATTTCTGATGATTTCCTCAGACTTATAGCAGATCTTCTAGTCCTATCTTTCTTAGAAAGTTTAGGATATCGTTGGGTTTTAAGTTAGGTAGATCTTCCTTTTCTATATCGTATGACCCTAGGTATTTGACCCTAGAATTAGGTAAAGCAATGCATTCTGAGAGTATGTGTATTGAGGTTTTATCCTATACCTTACACAATCTGCAGTTTGCTTCATCTACCAAACCTAGTTACTTCATGTGTCATCTAAATCGGCAGTGCCCGGTTAGTATTCCTGTTATAATACGGAGGTTCGTCTTACTAAGGTTAAGACAGCTGAGAGATCTCTTCTGGTTGTAGTTTCCCAGGAGCGTCTTCGATTGTCTTAGATCATTCCAGTACTTGGATTTTTCGATATCCATTTTTTTCCTTAGTTTTTTTTAAGATTGTACTACCGCTGATTCCACAGGATGGTTCTAGTCCCAGGTATGGGGTTTCAACTCCTTGTTTTTCCAGCTTGTCTGCTGTTTCGTTTCCCTGTATTCCTATGTGTCCTGGAACCCATAGGACGGTAATAGTGTTATTCTGTCCTAATTCATTTAATTTGCCTAGGCATTCCCAGACCTTCTTTGAACTGATTATATGTGAGTTCAGAGCTTTGATGGCTGCTTGACTATCTGACATGATTACAATCTTCTGTCTACTATAGTTCTTTTCAATATTAAATTGTATACATCTTTCAATGGCACGGATTTTCGCTTAAAAGATGCTTGGGTACGCACCCAGGCTTGCTAAATATTTGGTTCTAGGTCCAAAAAACCTGCTTCTGTTTTTTTATCTGTTTTGGAGCCATCCGTATACCGTTTTATGGTGTTTTGGCTTAGCCCCAATATGGTGTTTTTGTCCCATTCAGATTTACTTCCCAGTTTTGTGGTAAATTTTCTTACACAGTAAAATTTCTTTGGTATGTCATCTTGGGGCATTTTACAAGTTTGATCCAGTCGAAGTAATCGAGGTCTTTCTTTGATTATACCTTCTTTGACCACATGTGACACTTAAGTAGGAACTGACGTGTGACACTTACTCACTTCCTGTTTAAGCAAATATAGCATGACCTCGAAGTATAGATACCAGGAGTTTAAACGTAATGTTAAAAAAATGGTCTCAATTTACAGGACAGAACTATTGCCGGTAGAGTGCGCTCGTGTTCAAAAGATACTCGTTTAAATCCTTACGCGGGAAGTTTTGTTGCTATTGACAGCTTTTATGACAACTAATTTGAAATAAATAAATTAATATTGTATATTGAATTTAATTTCGCGAAATTTAAATGGCATAAATGTCATAAAGATCGGTTCTTCTGGTTACTCGCGCCGCCAGTGGCAAAAAATAGAACTATGATCTGGGTTGATTATTGAGAACAGAAATTGGAAAAGCCTATACCGTGTAGACTCCTGGTATCTAGTCTTCGTGAGCATGACGTTAATTAGAGAGAGATTTTTCAAATCGGCAATAGAAACATCAAACTCTAAAGTACTTTTTTGTGCCCTGTCTTATATTTTTATTCGGTTAGGAGACCATAACCATGGATTTCTAGTAAACGATTATTTTTTAAGATATCTCTCATGGGATTTTTGTTAGAAGCAAAGGTTGCGGGTTCGAGTTCTGCTGGATGCGACATTTTTTAGTTTCTCCTTAATGTCATTTAATATATTCTTGTTTGTATACTTTCTTACAATTACAAAATTTCAAAACTCCCATGAGAAATATCTCAAAAAATAATCGTTTACTAATCATTACTTTTGTTTCTGTTTATAAACGAAATGATCTTAATCTATTAGAATGAATTTAGTATTTCTACCAATTAAATTATTTTAATAGCTTTTGTACAGATGTAACTGCTTTTATTAGCACAGCAAATTTCAAAACATCAAGCAAAATAAGTCCTAATAAAGAAAGTTTTTAAACTACTTTACAAATTGTGAAGAAGTTGCTTTTACCAGAGCCAGATTATCTGAGGGAACATTTTATTCACAAACTTGGAAACGTAAAGTCTTGAAAATTACTTAATCTAAACAAATTCCTTCTAAAATTCCATGTAAAAATTTAAGTGGCTTCATGTGTAATGAACCTTTTGTGTAATTTAATGGAGTCTACGTTGGAAGACGTTACGCAAAAGGGAGCCACACTTATGCGCCTGTTAATGACTTTACGGTCTCATGAATTTCTAAAGTAAGTTATTTATAATGTAAATAAGAGATATTACAACATTTACCAATTATGATCAGAAAGAAAGCACTTCGAATCAATGCTTCCACTTTTTTATGCACAAGTTATTAGTTTAGAGCCAAAAAGGGGAATTATGTGAGCGTTAAACAGAAAAGAATAATTTTCCCCATATTTTCCATAATTTAAAAAAAATCGGTATTTTTTTCTTTGTTGATTGTTTCGGTTTCATATAAAATCTTATTTTTTGTTTCATTTTTCCGACTTTCCAAAATTTTTTTCATTTCTTTTATTTTTTTTTCCTTTTTGAAGTAAAACTTCTTTAGGCGCGACTAGGGGTAACTCAGTAATTCTAACAGACGTGACGTCATTCTAATGTAACGGAACCAAAACCTGATACAAAATACCTAACACGATTCCGCCTACTATATTAAATAAAAGTTAAATCTGTAATTGTATGAATTGACAGCTTGTCAACCAAAATACATTGGTGGTGAATAGTTTAAATTTGTGTATAAAGTGTTTGCTTTAAATATGAATAAACAAAGTGGATTTGTTAATAAAGAAAGTGATGAAAAAATATTGAATGAAAATGAGTGAGTACTCTATATGCATACATTTTATTTTTGGTGTGGAATTACACTATTTATACCTAATTATTTATACCTATTATTTATACCTAGCTATTTTCGTTTTATAGACTTAAAGAGCTAAAAAGAAAAAGAAATTGTGAACGTCAAAGGGCATATTATCAGCGCCAGAAAGATTTGAAGAAAAATGAAAATGAAAAACATGAAAATAAGTGAGTACTCTATATACAGTGAAATTAATGAATTTTAGATAAATTACAAAACAAAATAGTTGTTACTTGAATAAAATGGCGGATTCTCAAGAACATTTTACTCTTTCATCAATAAATAATAATAAAAGAAAAAATCAAAAACCTGATAATGATTTGACCTGTAAAAAACGTAAGTAGTGTTAATTTTTATTATTGTTAAACTAGTTTTCTTTCATCATTTTTAAGTAAAATATATCAAATCTCTTTTGTTAAATAATATTATAAGAGAAATTTTTTTGTAAAGTATATAGACAATAAATATAATTGAATTGTAATTTAATATTTATTTTGCGATACGTAGATACGTTAATTAAGTTTTCCTTCAATCGCGCGTAAAGGTTACACGCACACACTTTTTTTGTTTGATTTTTTTTAGGTTGATATTTTTTCATTCTGTCGATTTTTCCAATTTTTTTGGTGTTTTTTGGAACGAAGTTCCTTTGCGCGCGTTACGACTGAGACTAGCCGGAAAATATTCAGACACCAAAAGTTGTCATGACACGACACGACACGACCGACACGACACACGCATGTTTCTCTTTCTGTCTGTCTCTCTCTCTCTCTCTCTCATAGATAGATATATCTTTATTTAAATAGGAAACCCTAATATACATAGATCCTAATAAAAGTACAATTAAAAAGACACTAATTTAATTTAAAAGAAAATGTACATTAAACAGAAAATACTGTAAAAAAAATAAGTACCTATAATAGTATAATAAATTCATAAACATTTTAAAAATAGTTCGTAACTTGACTAGTTACGTCAAATTACCTTAACTGTCAGTTACTGTCAAATATTTTAAAATTTTGTATTAAATTGTTAATTTCTGTTATAAATTAAATTGAAGTAAAAAGTAATTTTAGGTATATGTATGTCATCTAAACCTCTGGTATTGTATGAATGGACACTTTTGTTAAAAGAAACTGTTGAAAATATTCAGGTGATAATGGATTTACTATTTTCTATTTTGCTTTGAACAGTGTAGTGTCGCGACTTTGTTAAGTTTATACAGGTTTTTGTTGATAATAAATAATAAAATAATAGAAAATAATAACAAAAATGTATCCTGACAGTGTTTTTCCACAAATTTTGGATATTGCTGATGGAGTTAGGTAAGTAGAGATTTTATACAGACAATAATAAATGTATAAACACTCTGTTGTGTTTACAAATTACAATTTCTTCACTAATTAATCGAAAGGAACTTCGTTCCATCCGGGTGTTCCTTCCAAAATTATGAAAAACTGTACAGGAAAACTTATATTAAAACTATCAAAGCTGCCAAGGATACGTATTACAACAGGAGATTGGGAAATGCGGGTAACATTGCTAAAGAAACTTGGTCTATTGTAAATGAATTAAGGCACTGGGCCTCTTCATCTAACAAAATTCCTACTTCTCCAGAGAACTTAAACAACTTCTTTATTAATGTAGCAAAGAACTTAGTGAGCTCCATAACTCCTTCCCACGATCCTCTTTCTTATCTCAGAAACGAAAATTTACACAGTTTCTTCATTTCACCTGTATCATTGACTGAGCTTCGTAACACAATTAATGAGATTAAAAACAAATCATCTGCTGGAACGGATGGGCTTACTCTGAAAATGTTTTCAAATCTACCGGTAAACACCCTTAGCCATCTGACTAACTTGATTAACAAGTCACTTCAACTTGGAGTCTTTCCAAGCTGCCTTAAGACTGCGATAATTATTCCCTTGCACAAAGGAGGTGATAAAGATCAAGCTTCGAACTATCGCCCAATAGCACTTCTCCCCACGTTGTCGAAGATTATTGAAAGATTGGTTAAAAAAAATTGCTATCTTTTCTTTGCAAATATTAAATACTAACTCCCCAACAGTTTGGTTTCTTGAGCAATAAATCTACCAATGATGCTATGTTCTCTCTCTTTGACAATGTTTACTCCAGTCTTAACAATCAGAACTCTACAGCAACAATCTTCTGCGACTTCTCTAAGGCCTTTGACTGTGGGGTGCCTCAAGGTTCAGTTCTAGGTCCTATCTTATTTCTGCTTTTTATTAATGATATTGCCTACCTAAATATTAGTGGTAAACTTTGCCTCTTTGCTGATGATACTAGTTTTACCTGGAGCAACCCGGATAGTATATCCCTTTATAGTACCGTATCTCGTGACTTAGTCACTATTAAATCGTGGTGCGATTCTAACTTTCTGTGCCTCAATCTCTCTAAAACTAAAATCTTATCATATAAAGGTACATTACAAACTTTTAAACTTAATAACAATAGTGTGGAAATCGTTGATTCTGTAAAGTTCCTGGGTCTCATTGTTGACAACTCGTTAAAATGGGATTTGCACATCAATGTATTGTCAAAAAAATTAAGTTCTGCGTGTTTTGCGCTAAGATCAGTTTCCAAGGAATTAAACTTGTCAACAGCTCGAACAGTCTATTACGCCCTTTTTAAGTCGCATCACCGTTACGCCATTCCATTCTGGGGTACGTGTTGTGCGACTCAATTTGACCGTATTTTCAAACTTCAAAAGAGAGCTATCCGTTACATGTTAAGATTAAACAATAGAACTCATTGTGGGGAATACTTTAAAAAATATCAAATTTTAACTCTTCCTTCTTTATTCATTTTTGAATCCGTTTGCTTAATCCGCAAGCACTCGTCAGCGAATCCTGAAACGCCTTCCCACAACTATCCACTTAGAAACAGGGAGCTTGATCTTTGTTTACCAATCCCACGATCAGAGTTAATCAAAAACTCTATATTGTATAATGCAATAAAGATGCACAATTGTCTGCCTTTCAATATCAAATCTATTACACTCTTTCCTGCATTCCGTAGAGCTTTGAAGGCACACTTATTGGAGAGACCTTTTTACACAGTAAATGAATTTTTCATATTATGATTTTATACTTCTAAATACACACTAATTTACTACTTCAAGGAACTTTTTCTTTTTTCCTTTTCTTCTTCTTTCTCTTTTTTTTAATAACTTTCAATTTCTTTAATTGTATAAATATTTTTAAGGTTTTTGTATTTTTTTGTATGATTTTTAGCTTTGTCGACAAATTCTAAAATTTCTGACAATAAAGCATTATTATTATTATTATTATTATTATTATTATTATCACCTCTCACTTTTTTTATTAATTGTTTCCTTCTTTTCTCTTTTTTACTTTACATGTATAATAATAATAATTAAGTTTAAATAATTTCTGATTGGAAATGTGGTTAGTATTTATCACTGGGACGTGTAGGTAAATACAAACTACAATATATGTACAAGAACGCATGGGTTTAGGATAACCCGAAATTTACAGATCATTTAACACGTGTCAATATATATCTCTTATATCTATAATTAGAAAAGGAACAAGATACCAAAATATTAAATTCCAACAATACATACAACCGAAAAACACAAATCTAAGAAAAAAATTTATTGTATCTGTTTTTTAATTAGACTCAAGATTAATGATAGGTAGTCCAGACAAATTTTTCTTAGAGATATTCGTGTCATTAAAAAATGCGCATTGGACAAAAAAAATAATATAATAATATTGGAGATAGCCAAGCAAACTTATAAAATTTAAAGGGTCCAAAAATGATCTGGAAATATAATCAAAAATTCTCTGATGAAGAACATGAGAGATAAGTAACATTTTCATTTTTTGTCAATAATTCAAATTTTACAGATTGCAAAGAAAGCAACACTAATTTCGTTTAAACAAATTAAGTATTCTTGAATGTAACAAATATATACTTGTAAATGATTTGAGTTTTTTAAGCCCTACTAATAGGCATTAGAATTGTTTGAAGGTAAACCTAAACAAAGGGACATTAAGTTCAGCTAGTATATTTTAAAGAATATCTACAATAATGCGATACCAATTTCTCACTTGGATTTTTGCCAAGAACGAATATACTTCGCTATACAGAAAAATTCAGTATTTGAAATAAACGGACTATCATTTTATTTGTAGTAACTATTTCTATCAGAGTAATTTATGAAACGACTATCACATAAATTGAACTTTATATCAAATCGCAAAATGAAGCTTCACTGACCTCAAGCGATAAACTAAGTTGATCCAACCAATCTAACAAAATTTATAAAGAATGTTATGCGATAATTCGGATAGGAACGTACATATAAAAATAAAAAACCAAATAAATAATAAAATTTTTCATTAAACTAGTTATTTTTGGATGGGATTTTTAAAATATGGAAATTATACAAACAAGAAAAAAAAAGGGTGTGGCAGTCAGTGGGACTGCCGGCAGAAGTTATACTTCTATGCACGCGCCCGGATTCATAAATTTTTATGCGAATGATTTAGCAAACTCATTATATGATATTCGTGTTCAGCGACCTCAAAAACCTCCTAGTACCGAGTACACACTGATTTTGTATCAAATTAGCATAACATTTCCTGGAGACTAGGTCCGTCTTAAGTACCAGGTGTTTCGTCCTTCAACTGATAAGTTTTCGATCATTTTTAAAGGATTTACCTCCATACCATGTTTTGCCAAAATCATAGCTCCACCACGTTTATTCTGTACACGACAAAAATAAGAGCTCGGGTCATAACCAAAGACACTTAGATGCTGAACCTCTTCTGTTAAAAGAAAGTGCTCGACCAAACAAATAGCACAGTATTTTATATTATGACGCATGGTCGCCATCATTTTCAGTTTCAGCACATGATGGACAGATGATTAACTTTTGACCAACCACTTTTGCGCCTCTTAGACGAACTAGGCAAGCAGGATGATACTGTTTTTCGCATTTGGTACATTTTAATTCGCATTTTAGAGATCGTTTACAACTCGCGCATGTAATTTTCACATTTATATCATCATCACTCGGCGCCATCAAATATACATCAATGGCATCACTTTTAACTAATAAAACTTAATAACTACAAACACAGGTAAGTAGAAATATTTTTTTTTTTTAATTAACTGTATTCAATTAAATAAATACTTAGAAAAATAAGACCAGTTGATGTGTGTCCTTACTTCAAACACGAAAACTAAACAGTAAAACGATCAATGTACAAAAAAAGTGTTTTTGTACAACTGTCATTAAAAGTGACACTTTTAATGGTAGCAAACAATGTTAAAATTGATTGTTTACATGGCAGCGTGTTAAAAATACTTTTTTGGTCCTCCGTCCAGAAACAATACTATTAATTACTTCAAAATCGTCCGGAAAATGACATTTTCCGGCCTAGGCCGGCAAAGTAGCTTTTAGATTATCTAAAGAGATGGCGCTATGAGTTTAAATTTTAAGTCATCAAAAATACATAATGAATAATACAAATTTTAATTAAATTTATTTAAAAACAGCGTATAATATACTAAACTTACCTATAACTTGTTCTAAAGATAAGCAGGATTCTAATTTACATTTAATTTCTCTCACAACTTGTATTATAAAATTTGACATTTATGTCAATTTACAACTACTTATCATTCGATTATGAAAATAGTTCATTGTCTCTGCTATCTTTAAATAAAATTATTAGATATTAATGTTAATATTTTCAATATAACAATTTTTACTGTGCTGCTTATTAGCACAGTATTTGTATGTATAAAAATTAAGGAATTTGAAATCGATTATTAGAAAATCATTCCTTATTACTAATTCTTTTAATCGTGCAGTAGATGTCAATAAACATCTTATCTTGTATGTCACAAAGTAAAAAGTTTTTGAACGTGTTGTGTTTGCAACATATGTTAATTAAAACACTAATAACACTAGTAACACGTATATTAAGTATCAAACAAGTTATTATACAACTATAAATACTATAATATTAACATCACGTCATACCAGCTGACAGTCTATCAGCTGCCTTCTAGTCACTGGTCTTACTTTAGGTAGCACAAACGGTCAACTGTTGAACCTAACAGAACTTTTGAAAATATTAAAAATTAGTCGGACCAAAAAATAGTGTGTGTTACACGTCCGGAAAATATTTTGCAAGTGCTCGTATTGTTTCGCCTCGGTGCTTACACAACTTTACTCGCTCTTGCAAAATGTCATTTTCCGTCATTGTGTCACAAATAACTATTAAAACGCTTCAGTTTACTTTTAACACGGTTTAGTTTACTTTTAACACGGTTTAGCTTATTGTCATTGCAAATTCGCCCATTTCATTATCAAAATAGGGCAGTTGTACAAAAAACATTGTATGGTATTTGTGTTAAAAGTGATTTTATTTTGTTCGTAAAATTGTTCAATTCGCTCCGCTCATTTCACAAACTTTTTCACTCACAAAATAAAACATCACTTTTAACACTCATATCATAAATAACTATTACAAAACCCCATAGTGCAAAATATAATGCAACCATGTGACGGTAGTATGGACTACAATACAATACTCATTACTGAATATTATTATTAATATTATTAATATAAAATACTAAACTTTATATGTTTACTTACGTGACAGAATTATAAAGTAATCTGTCAAACACAATGTAATACGTCACTATGATATTCCAAAACATTTACTCAGACTGTTTTTTGCATATCTATCTCATTTCAATGTACTGATACCTTATATGTGTTTCTGTCTCTCTCTTACTCACAACATTACATATGTAATGATTTTTGCCATTTAACCCCACACAAATCCAGTGCATAAATAGAAGTATAACTTCAAAAATCGCGAAAACATCACATCCAACAGGATTAGTACCTGCAATTTTTAACTACAATCGGTAACGCCACAAAACAGTTAAGCCACAGATGCATTAGTAATTAGTCGGCTTTTTGATAGGCTTGATTAAACTCATGTTAAAATTACTTAATTAATTCCTCATTAAGGAGATGGATGCATAACATTAATAAATTTTAAATAAAGTTTCGAGGCATTACCGGCTATAGCTATAGGTTGGAGACCTGCTTGATGTGGTATTTTTTTTATTTCTTCTTCATTTTTGTAATGATTGTAAAATTTCTAAATTATAAAAAACAAAAGTGATCTGTCAATAAAAGTAAATTACATTTTTCAATTTTAGCAATATTTCTAATCATTAAATCTTAAACTATCGTTAAAATGCTGTCCATAAAACTTTAAAAACAATATATTCTCTGAAGCACACCTAATAACGGTCCTTAACCAGAAGTCAGAGTTTTATTTTGGAAGCACGACCAGCATGGGATATTTTTGTTCGAAAGCCGCAATTCACCCGAAAGTTCATTTTAAAATCGAGAAATTCGAAACCTTTTGATTACGAACGTCCGGTGAACAATTCGATTAGGGAGTTAGTTTGAGGTTCCATTGGAAATTTTGATTTCCATGGCTGGAAAATATCCCCAGAACTAATAATTTAATGATGTTAATGGATTTCAATTAAACGATGTTCTTTTGTGATTATTTTTTAACAAAAAAAGAACGAATCAAACCAATTTAAAAAATCAATGCAAGCAATTCAAAGATCATTAGGTTTGGTAGATATAAACTAAAGCAGAATCTGAAGTATTATCAATGTCAGATTTAATAGTCCTTCAGTAATGTTTTTCAATTTCCTCTTCGAATCTAACTAGTATAAGAGTTTAAAAACTGATATACTAGCAACGTCTAGTTCCCGCGTCGCTAGATGAGCCACTGAAATATCCACTTAACATAATCGCGCCTGCAAAACGAGAAATCCTAGGGGAAATCAAGCAACGTGGCCCAAGAACGCCAACTAACGCCAGGGATGTCACTTCAATTTTTCACAACAGGGCTCCGCAAACAATTATAAGTTCAAGTATATTTACATATACACTGTTTGAAAAAGGGATGTCCATTCAGCAATGCTATATATACCTATTCCAAACATGTTATGTTAGTTTAACAGCTTAACAGCTATAAAATAAGCAACGATTTTTTACAGTTGAATTAAATTTATCTTAAAGCTATAACTTACTTTCCCTCTACATTTGATCTGCAGGTGAAGAACAATCTCACTTTAAGTAATATTGCAAATGAGGTTTGTTCACCTAGAGCAATTCATAGCAGAAATACACGACAAACCACTTTCGCCCATCCCTATGTGGTTCAACTTAATACTCCTCGAACATCATTGTTTAAGAACTCTTTCTTCTGGAGGACATCCTCTTTGTGGAACGGCCTTTCTGAGGCCGTATTTCCCACCGAATATAACCTTCAACGATTCAAGAACAACGTGAATCGCTTTCTTCGCACACGCACCGCTCTCAGAGCGCCTTAAAGGAATTTTCCTGCAGTGCTTGTGCTTGACCATAAAAAAAAAGGTTAATTCCTGAGTTATTTGCGAAAAACCATCCAAAAACTTTCAAAAAAATTGTTTCACATAACAGTCGCTTAGGATTATTATTTTAGAAAGTTTTTATATTTTCGCCGTGTTCTTTGTCTCTGTGTCATTCCGTGGAATTTTGTAACCGAATTTAAACCTATTTCCCGACTACCTAGAGCTCTGAAATTTTCAGGATAGCTAAGAACTGGATGACAATGCATGTTTCAAGTTTGTTTAGGCATATACATAGATTTCGAAATTTATACTGAATTGTTATTAAATTAAATATGTATACATATTATCATTTTGAAAGACTTCATATAAGCTTGCGGTGGCCTATTTGGATAAGCGGTTGAAGTGGTTGATTGTGACAATTCTGTTGGGTTATCGTAATAGGATCGATCTCGCGAGAGAGAAGTTTTTTTTCTTTTTTTTTGTTCTTACATGTGAAAACAGTAATTATTATTTAAACTGGTAATAAAATAAACTGTTTTAGAAAGTTTTTAGATACAACTACCCTTGATTTTGTTAACAAGGAAACAATCTTCTCTATGATCAATTACAGCGTTGTATGACTTAATATTTTTGCAATATCAGGGATGCTGTGCATTGTTGAGATGACACTTAAAATAATATATGACCTATAAATCAGTAAAAAACTTTCTATTATAAAAAGTCCTTTTTATAAATTGTGCTTATTTTATATGTATGTTTCCGGTTTTATTTTTCATGCAACATTTCTGTAAAGGGGTGGTATCGACCCCCAGGGTAAAGGCAATCACCAGCAAAGGGTCAACTTTTAAATAGAGGGTAAATAGAAATTGAATCCAAATTTTTATGTAAATCATTCCTGCTAGGCAAAATTATACAGTTTCGCCGTGTTTTTAGGTTCATTGACTGTAGATACTAATAATAGTATATTACTTTACGAGTGGAGTAAATTGCATATTACAGCGACTGTGTTTGGCCCATGAGCGAGCTTGCGAGCGAATGGGCTAAAGAAACGAGCTAAATATGCAATTTGTTCCTGGATTGAAGTACTATGCTTTACCCACGACTTACCAAATGATTTTCAAACCTAAGATCCGAAACACGGAAGCTCTTCAACAGAGCCAAATATAACGGAGATTGGCAGAGCTACACCGAGAAACTCACAACTTACAATGATTAGAAAAGCCAAAAGAAACAGCTTCAGGAAATTCTGCGAAGAAATAGACTCTACACCTTCTGCTGCAAGACTACACAAAGTCTTAGCAAAAGGAAGAGTAGATACAGTAATGGCACTGCGAAAGCTAGATGGACGCTTCAAAGAAAGCGAAAAAGCTCCTAGCTCCTGCTAGAAACCCACTTTCCTGCAGCCATAAACACCACAGGAAATACGAGGTACAAAACTAGAAGACCAACCAGGGAAGACACTGCAATGGCAAAACACATATGCAGTGAAGAACGGCTGAGATGGGCTATGAACACCTTTCAGCCATTCAAAACCCCTGGAACTGACGGAATATTACCTGCCCTACTACAACAGGGGCAGGAGGCAATCATTCCTCATGTGATCCGAATCAGTCGGAGCAGTTTTGAACTGGGATATATACCAGAAGTGTGGAGGAGGGCAAGAATCACCTTCATCCCCAAGGCAGGGAAACGGGACACTACACACCCTAAATCCCTTAGACCAATCAGCCTTACATCGTTTGTTCTCAAGACGATGGAAAAAGCTGTAGACAACTATATTAGAACAGAAGTCTTGGAGCAGGCGCCACTGCACCCTCGTCAGCATGCATATCAAACGGGCAAATCTACGGAGACCGCGTTAATACAATTGACTGACGAAATCCAAGACGCTCTAAACACAAAAGAAACCGTGGTATGTGCCTTTCTAGACATAGAGGGGGCTTTTGACAATACTCCACACGAGGCTGTCAAAAAAACACTCAGTGATAGAGGAGTAGATAGAACGACTTCCACCTGGTTGTCGAAATTACTGTCTACAAGAATCGCAGAAATGAAGGTAGGCCAAGACACTATCTCTATCAATACGACCAGAGGTTGTCCGCAAGGGGGAGTTGCATCCCCACTTATGTGGAGCCTCACCGTAGACAGCTTACTCTGGCAATTGACCGAATTAGGTATACCTTGCCAGGGTTACTGTGATGACGTAGTTATCCTCGCAAGAGGGACAGATAAAAACGTCCTCTGCGACATAGTGCAAAGAGGACTGAACACAGCAAAGCAGTGGTGTGATTCAGTGGGACTTAATATCAACCCCACCAAGACCACGTTAGTAGCCTTTACAAGGAAAAAGAAACCTAAACTAAAAACTATAAAAATAGGTGGAAATACCGTTGAGTGGAAGACAGAGGTCCAATATCTAGGGCTAATCCTAGATAATAAGTTAGTCTGGAACAAACACGAAAACGAAATAATACACAAAGCTACAAAAGCCCTTATGGTGTGCAGAAACATTGCTGGGAAAAATTGGGGCTGTAACCCAAAGACATTGCAATGGATGTACACAGCAATAGTGATACCTATCATCACATATGGGGCAGTAGCTTGGGGCACGAGAGCTAATCTGATCACTACTAGGACAAACCTCTCAAAGATTCAGAGACTAGCCTGTGCATGTATCACTGGAACAATGAGAACATGTCCAGCATGGAAGTAATACTAAATCTCTCGCCAATGCATATTCAAGTAGAAAATGCTAGGAAGAAAACAATATATAGAATGATCAAAGAAGGAATAATCAAGGAAAAACCTCGATCACTTCATTTTGATCAAACTTGGGAAATGCCCCAAGATGACATGCCAAAGAAATTTAACTTTGTAAGGAAATTTACCACTAAACTGGGAAGCAAATCTGAATGGGACGAAAACACCATATTGGGGCTAAGCCAAAACGCCATAAAATGGTACACGGATGGCTCCAAGACAGATGAAGGAACAGGAGCAGGGGTGTTTGGACCTAGAACCAAATACTCAGAAAGCTTGGGTACGTACCCAAGCATCTTTCAAGCAGAAATTCGTGCCATCGAAAGATGTATAGAATTTAACATTGAAAGGAACTATCGTAGACAGAAGATTATAATCATGTCAGATAGTCAAGCAGCCATCAAAGCTCTGAACTCAGATACAATCAATTCAAAGATGGTCTGGGAATGCCTAGGCAAATTTAATCAACTAGGACAGAATAACACTGTTACCCTCCTATGGGTTCCAGGACACGTAGGAATAGAAGGAAATGAAACAGCAGACAAGCTGGCAAAAAAAGGAGCTGAAACCCCATACCTGGGACCAAAACCATCCTGTGGGATCAGCAGTAGTACAATCTTAGAAAAACTAAAGAAAAAAATGGATAGCGAAAAATCCAAGCACTGGAATGATCTAGAAGGACTAAGACAATCGAAGACGCTCCTGGGAAACTATAACCAGAAGAGATCTCACAGCTGTCTTAACCTGAGTAAGAAAAACCTCCAAATTATAACAGGCATACTAACCGGTCACTGTCGATTAAGAGGACATATGAAGAAACTAGGATTAGTAGATGAAGCAAACTGCAGATTTTGTGAGGTAGAGGATGAAACCTCAATACACATACTTTCAGAATGCATGGCATTAAGTAATTCTAGGGTCAAATACCTAGGGTCATACGAAATAGAAAGGGAAGAACTACCTAATTTAAAACCCAATGATATCCTAAACTTTCTAAGGAAGATAGGACTAGAAGAGCTGCTATAAGTCTGAGGAATCATCAGAAATATAGCAAGAAAAGGGGGACACAATAGATCTTATAGGTCGCAGGTGTATCTGTTACCCCTAACTACATACATACATACATACCAAATGATTTTGTATAAAAATAAAAATAACAAAAATAAAATTTAAATTTTGGCATAAGTTGTCAAAAATATTCGATTTCTTCGCAGACAGTTCTGTCTGAGACATGTCAAATGTTAGTTTAATTTAATGTATACTGTAGGCAACCAACATAATAATACAGGTTTCTATTTACTTACTCCACTAGTGGAGTAAATGAAACTATAACACAACTCCTTAATAATTTGACATTTACTGACACAGATATAGGTTAAAAAATAGGCAATTTACTTATGAGTCGTGGGTAAAAATTGCTGTGGACGAAACAAAAAACACTTTTTATAATATCAACAATAGACCTATAAACAATTTCTGAAAAAATGCTTTTTGATAAAAAGAAGATTTTTTAAGTAAGATTGATCTAAACATATATAAGATATAAACAAAGCTAATAATAAATTCCACACCTCCACAATTGGAAAAAACTCAACATTATGATTAGTTTGTTGAAACAAAATATATGGTTAAAGAGTCTTTGAAGTCACTCCTTACTTGGGAACAGCGGGCCGTTCATAAATCCGAACCTTTTCTCGACCCTCACAGTAGGTAGTGATATGCACTCATGATTTTACAATCTATTGTTTAAATTTAAAAAATATATAAATAAATAAATAAATAAATAAATAAATAAATAAATAAATAAATAAATAAATAAATAAATAAATAAATAAATAAATAAATAAATAAATAAATAAATAAATAAATAAATAAATAAATAAATAAATAAATAAATAAATAAATAAATAAATAAATAAATAAATAAATAAATAAATAAATAAATAAATAAATAAATAAATAAATAAAT
This sequence comes from Altica lythri, assembly GCA_964028335.1. Classification (NCBI taxonomy): domain Eukaryota; kingdom Metazoa; phylum Arthropoda; class Insecta; order Coleoptera; family Chrysomelidae; genus Altica; species Altica lythri. Next base: position 91,469,899 of record OZ034800.1, on the reverse strand, counting down.
AAATAAATACCAGAAACGTAAAGGTAATTTTTTTCTGATTTCAACCATATAATATAATACTTACGCAAAGTTTTGAAGCAAAATATATTTAAAAAATAATAATAATAACATAATAATTAAATGTTCAGAATGTTGTTAGTGTTGTTCCTTAACAATCAAAGGGACTAAAGAACACAATTCAAAATTCAGGTGGTTGATTCGACTCCAATTCAAACGCTGTAAAATACTGAGTAATTGATTATTCATCAATAGGGAAAGAATCAGGAGACTACAACAGTTTTCCTTGTCGGGTAAAATAATTTAAGAATCGAACGGTTGGTTGAATTCTTCTTACAAATTTATTCATTTGATCAATATGGAAAGAATTTATTTTGGTGGAATAAATTTCTTAACAAAAAAAGTGCGGATTTTAAACTCACTCACAAAATAAGAAAAATAATACGAAATATATTATATTCGCTATTATGATGTAACAATTATTTTACTGGTAAATTCGTTTCACGTATGAGCAATAGTTTCTGACTGGCTAACCGCATTTACTTCAAAGTGACTTGGGCCAAACTTAAGGACCTCAGGCCGCAGTAAGGGAATATTTTCTAATACCTTTCTCTATATCTAAACTGTATCCAGGGATGTTTCCAACTTCAGACAGGATATGTACCTTCCGGAACAGACTTCTGATGGATGCTTAACAGTGCATTCTAAATCTTGTGTGTCTTCGGGCAAATGAAGTTAAATTGATTTTAGTAAAAGTTGGTTAATAAATTTAACAGTATTTACGTGCCATAGGCACATTTGTATATAAGTATAATAGTTTACAACAATACCTTCCATTTACATTACTTTGTTTAAATGAATAAGAGAAGAACAAAGCATTAATTAAAAACGTTTTCCCTTTATTATCTTATATCCTTTTTTTATAAACATGTTAATGTTTTTTAATGCTAAAGATTTATAAGGGTGACGGACTTGCTAACTTAAAAAGTAGTGAAATAAAAAAGTGATATTGATTAGTTAAAAAGCTATTTATAACTTATAAGTTCTTTTAAGTCTTTCACCAATGAACGGACACCTAATTATTCTCACGTTTTACGTGATTTAATTGTTTATATCTTGCTGCCACATAATATAAATGCTATAATAAATAATTTATAATTTTATACTCTGTTCTATAAATCTTAAAAAGGTAGTCTATAAAAAGTTCTTTATCTGCATTCTGATTGTTTCTTTTTACCGCAAATTTTTCTGTTTTTTACTTTAATTGTATGTATGCATGAGCAAAATTAGAGGTGACAGATACACCTGCGACCTATAAGATCTATTGTGCCCCCCTTTTCTTGTTTTAATTCTGATGTTTCCTTAAACTTATAACAGCTCTTCTAGTCCTATCTTTCGCATAAAGTTTAGAGCTTCAAGTTACGTAGGTCTTTCTCTTCTATTTCGTCTGAGCCTAGGTATTTAACCCCAGAATTAGTTAAGTCAATACATTCTAAGTGTATATGTATTGAGGTTTCATCCTCTACCCAACAGAATCTACACTTTGCTTCATCTACCAATCCTAGTTTCTTTATGTGTCTTCTTAATCGGCAGTGCCCTGTTAATATTCCTCTTATAATACGGAGATTCTTTTTACTAAGCTGAAAGATCTCTTCTGGTTATAGTTTCTCAGGAGCAACTTCGATTGTTTTAGTCCTTCTAGATCGTTCCAGTACTTGGATTTTTCTCTATCCACTTATTTCCTAAGTTTTTCTAAGACTGTACTACTGCTGATTTAACAAGATAGTTCTGGTTTTAAGTATGGGGTTTCAACTCCTTTTTTGTCAGCTTATATGTTGTTTAGTTTCCTTCCATTCCTATATGTGCTAGGTCAAATAATGGGCAACAATGTCGTGGAACCCATAAGAGGGTAACAGTGTCCTGGAACTCATAAGGGGGTAACAGTGTTATTTTGTCCTAGTTCATTTAGTTTGCCTAGACATCCCCAGATCATCTTTGAAATGATTTTGTGTGAGTTAACAGCTTTGATGACTGCTCAAATATCTGACATGATTACAATCTTTTGTCTACGATAAATCCTTTTTACATTACATTTTACACATCTTTTAATGGCACGAATTTCTGCTTGAAAAATCCTTGGAAATGAACCCAGGCTTTCTGAGTATTTGACTCTAGGTCCAAATACCCCTGCTACAATTTTTTATCTGTCTTGAAGCCATCCATATACCATTTCATGGCATTTTGGCTTAGCCCCAATATGGTGTCTTTGTCCCATTCAGATTTATTACCCAGTTTTGTGGTGAAATTTCCCAAGTTTGATCGTTTTTGTATTTATTTAATAATCAAAATACAACACCATCTACTGGGTATTTGTAACCTAAAAATTAAACAAATTAACTCATACCACCATGTATTAGGAATTTATAAAACTATATAATTAATACATACTTTGTATTGAAATATTAAACTTTTGTACATTAAAGCTCAGTCAAGTCAAAGAGATATTTAGTAAAGAAATCAATACTTGGATAATTTGTTTTAAAATTGGTGTCAGGCTTTCATTTGATGGTATTTCTATATAGAATAAGGAAACAAGGCAAGGCAAGATTGTTTGGAACTTACAGTGGATATCATTTATCATTTTCGGCTGATTTCCGTTGGTTAAATGCATCTATTTACATTAGCTTGTTCTTTGTCGCCGCAATTTCATTAAAGCCATTTCTAATTCTTTTGTCCTTGTATTGTAAAGACGACGGGTTTTATTATTTTGTGAAACATTTCTTACTAAAAATGAAAACGGAAACAAGGACAGTCAACAACTTGATGAATGGATCCAGGAAATTTATTTAGAAAATTAGTTTACTCGTCTTTTTGGAAACTCTAGTATAGGTATCTGTATAAAAAATTATTTGTTCTTTATGAATAGTCTTATTTTTTTTTATTTCTTGAAGTTACATAACACGCATACTTCATATGCGAAAGTAAGAAAGGAAGAATTAGAAAGGGATTGAACAGAAGAAAAACGTGTATCAAAGGTCTGTTGGCCAAGCGCTTAAGTGTACTATTAGTCCAAGATCCCGATATAGGACGACCTTCACCGAGCTGGTTAATGGACCAAACATATTTTTTTATGTAATTTAATATATCAAAAAATATATTGCATATGAGTTGCCTATCGAATTTCAGTCAAGGATATTTTTAATTAATTTTTAAAAAAATTTTGTGCGACTGAGAGGTCCCTACCTACCGTCCCATGCGATAGAAGAGGACACAACATAACAGCGTTTGAATCCCGGCCTTTTAAAGAGAGAGAGCTCTCTGCTCTCTGGTCTTGAAAACAAGAAGGATAGCGATAGACGCGTACAGTATATATCAGTATATATATCTATATAGATACATTAATTATATAGAGCAAATTGCTTTAATTTATTTCAGTTAAAATTTTTAAATAGGAAAAAAAGGAATAAAATTTGTAAGATAAGAATTATATATGTATTGCTATAACCTTCTTATTAACTAAAGATTTATATATACTTTAATGTAACAAAATATATACACATATATATTTAATTGATTGAAAAAAAATTAAAAACTAATCCTTTATTTTAATATGAAACTACTCCAAAATAATGCTCAGAATGTACGCGTCTATCGCTATCCTTCTTGTCTTCAAGAGCAGAGAGCATAGAGCTCTCTCTCTTTAAGAGGCCGGGATACAAACGCTGTTATGTTGTGTCCTCTTCTATCGCATGGGACGGTAGGTAGGGACCTATATCGTCCCTATCGTTCTATATCGGGATCTTAGACTATATCTTTTTTTTTATTATTTGTTGGTGAAAAGTTCGAATATGGAGAGAACACTTTAACGCGAGCTACAGTTGTTTGCTTTGTTTTTTACATCAATAATCTCGTAAATGCATCTCGTTCTTAACTTTATGTAATTTCTTTAAAACGAGATTATAATTTTCTACTTTATCTGTACTTTATTTTATTCAAAGAGTCAATCATAAATCACAGACAGAGATAATCTATATTCTTTAACTTTGGTATTAAAAGTCTGATCCTTATCTGTTTCACGTAGGTATAATTTTATGTTTCTTTTTTGGTTTTTCATTTCTATCTTTGTAGTCGAAAACAATTTTAAAAAATCTAGTGCTATGCTATCTTTAGATACTACTTATTTTTATAATTTAATTCATTACGCATCTTTATCCAACCTAACTTTATTTTCTTTGTGCTAATTTTATTACCGACTAGGTTAAATTTAATTTGTTTAACAACTTGTATTCCTAATGCCTTAACGCATTTCTAAATTTCCCAATTGTTTATCGGGACAAGTAACGTGTGACATCTCGTGATTTATAGTCATGTCTATCAGAACCGTATTATCCCAATTACATTTTGGCTGTCTTTGTTTTTCCTTATCAAGTAAATTGCTTTTAAATAAACACACATTTACAATCCTCCAGTCTAAATGAAAAAGAAAAAGAGATTTTACGAAGGTGTATCAATATATCACTGTTTTAACATAATTAATACAATAAAAAATGTGTTAAAAAAAAATTCGAAGAAAAAACATTTATATAGGAACTTTTAGAAAAACAAGGGTACATAATTAAGAAAGAATTGCTCGTATCAACTGCGCCACCTTACGGTGCCGTTATAGTACCTACTTAATTAAGAAAAAACTGCTCGTTTAAATATATGAGATATGAACTGCGCCACCTTACGGTGGCGTCATAGTACTTCATTTAGTAAGGATTGTTGGCATAATATATAAGATATAAACGGTTTTGTTCTCATACCTACTCTGCGCTGTTTACAAATAGAAATGAGATATAAAAGCTTTGATTATTTGTAATGTATATATTTGGTTTGTAACACCCTGTATTAGTAAATTCTATTTTATTTATGTTTTACGACTGCTTATCAGTTTTGGAAGGTATAGGTATAAAAAGTAGTTTTTAAATGTATCGGTGTGATTGTTTTATGTATTTTAACAGTTCTGAATAAACAACTAAAATGAAAGTTTGTATTATTATTTAAGACTCATTTCTTTATGTAATGACCATCAAATTATGGCAAATATATTACATGTGGCGACGAGGATTCAATTTGTTTATTAAGTTTAGGCCACCAAAAGTAGGATCGGGCTAAACTTTTCATTTTAACTACCCCCATGTGTGAAGCATGTAAACTTTGTAATACTGTTTGTTGTAAACTAAAGGGAATTATTATTCGATTGTTCCACATCAAACAATTTGATTCGATGCTTAATTCGTTTCTTATTCGATAATAATTATGTAACGTAGAATCTTTATTAAATGATCTATTTATAGGCCAGCCCTTTTTAACAAATTTTAACACTGTACATAAAATTTCGTCTTTTGCTGTAGCTTCTTTTACATCCTCAAAATTTAGGACAAAATCACTATTGCTTTGAAAGTAACTTACGTAATTTAAATCAACATCAAGTAACGAATTTTCCTCTAAAGGTAATGGCAAGCGTGATAACGCATCCGCTGGATTTTTGTCGGTTTTTACAACTTCAATATCATATTGATAGCTTGCTAGAATTAGAGCCCACCGTTTTAATATATTGAGGAATATTTTTGTTAGGGTGAAAAATGTATGATAAAGGTTTATTATCCATCACTAAGGTAAATTTCCGCAAAAATAAATAATTGTGAAATTTGCACAGACCAAAAGAAACTCCCAAAGCTTCTTTTTCTAAAGTACAATATTTACGTTCTGCGCTAGAGAGCATGCGCGATGCATAACCGATTACCCTATGGGAACCATCGGGCATAATATGTGAAATTAATGCGCCTACCCCATAGTCACTTGCGTCCGTAATCAAACGAACCGGAAGCTCAGAGTTATAATGAACTAAAATTGGAGCTTTAACTAATATTTGTTTAATATTTTCAAACGCATTTTTGCAATCATCTGTCCACTCCCATTTACTATTCTTTTTAAGCAAATTATATAAAGGATATAAAATTGTTGCTAAATTTTTAACAAATTTGCCTAATAATTTATAAGCCCTAAAAATGAGGGTAAAGAAGTTATATTAGTTGATGGAGTGGGTGCATTGACGATGGCTGAAATTTTTCCTTCAGAAGTATGTAAACCTTCTTTATCAATATCATGTCCTAAATAGGTAATTTTTGATTTAAAAAAACTACATTTTTCTAAAGAAAGTTTTAGCCCTGCGTTCTGTAATCTAGAGAGCACCATTTCTAAACGTGCTAAGTGTTCCTGACGATCTTTACCGGTTATCAAAATGTCGTCCAAAAAACAAACAACCCCATTTAACCCTTGTAATAAAGTTTCAATAATTTTCTGAAATTATGCCGGAATACTTGCAATTCCAAATGGAGCACGTGTGTACTGATATAACCCTTTATGAGTTGAAATAGTCATTAATTTTTGACTTTTCATCTAAACAAATTTGTTGGTATGCATTAGAAAGATCAAGCTTTGAGAAATGCACACCGCCCTGTAGTTTAACAAATAAATCCTCAATTTTCGGCAAATAGATTAAAACGGTGGGCTCTAATTCTAGCAAGCTATCAATATGATATTGAAGTTGTAAAAACCGACAAAAATCCAGCGGATGCGTTATCACGCTTGCCATTACCTTTAGAGGAAAATTCGTTACTTGATGTTGATTTAAATTACGTAAGTTACTTTCAAAACAATAGTGATTTTGTCCTAAATTTTGAGGATGTAAAAGAAGCTACAGCAAAAGACGAAATTATATGTAGAGTGTTAAAATTTGTTAAAAAGGGCTGGCCTATAAATAGATCATTTAATAAAGATTCTACGTTACATAATTATTATCGAATAAGAAACGAATTAAGCATCGAATCAAATTGTTTGATGTGGAACAATCGAATAATAATTCCCTTTAGTTTACAACAAACAGTATTACAAAGTTTACATGCTTCACACATGGGGGTAGTTAAAATGAAAAGTTTAGCCCGATCCTACTTTTGGTGGCCTAAACTTAATAAACAAATTGAAGAAGTTTGTAAGACTTGTAATAATTGTTTATTAAATAAAAAATCACCAGATAAATCAGTGTTGCATACGTGGCCTTATCCTGAGCAACCGTGGTATCGGCTTCATCTCGATTTTATGGGGCCATATCTCAATAAGCAATTTTTAATTATTTTAGACGCTCATAGTAAGTGGATAGAAGTTTTCCCAATGAACTCAATTACTTCAAGATTGACAATTGAAGTTTTAAGATCATGTTTTGCACGTTTTGGATTGCCAAAACAAATTTGTACTGACAATGGAAGTTCATTTTGTTCTGTTAAATTTGAAGAATTCCTATCTAAAAATAATATAACTCATTTCACCACTCCACCATATAATCCTGCCTCTAATGGCGCAGCAGAGAATGCAGTGAAAACAGTTAAAAATGCACTAAAAAATGCACTTGGAGAAAATAAATCTATTGACATTAATTTAGTTTTAAATAATTTTTTATTTGATTACCTTTGTACGCCTCATTGTACCACGCAAGAAACCCCAGCTAATTTATTGATGGGTCGTGAGTTACGAACTCGTTTTAATGAGCTGTTGTCTAATTCAAATAAAAATTGACAGAACGCGTTACGAAAGTTCAAAACAAACAGAAATTGTATCATAGTGGAAAACGTTTTTTGTGTTTCGAACCAGGTGAAAGTGTTACTGTACGCGATTACCGTAAAGTGAATTTAAAAACTTGGATAAAAGCTATTATTTACAAAAAAATCGGTAAAGCTACTTATATTGTGACGATACCTGAATTAAATGTAAAATGGAAACGTCATTTGAATCAGATTAAACAATTCCATATTGTGGACTCTGAGATCAATGATAATAAAATTGAAAATGATTCCACAATAATTTATGATACCTATGAGATTACCACAGATAATCAAAATGATTCTACTGAAAATGTTACTAGTAGTGGTGATAATACAAGAGTTGTAGATAGACCTAAAAGGAAGGTTAAACCTCTTGAACGTTTGAACTTATGAAAATGAATTTATTTTTATTTCAATGTTTGGTGGAAAAATAATTTTATTATTTTTTTTAAGGGGGGAGATGTAATGTATATATTTGGTTTGTAACACCCTGTATTAGTAAATTCTATTTTATTTATGTTTTACGACTGCTTATCAGTTTTGGAAGGTATAGGTATAAAAAGTAGTTTTTAAATGTATCGGTGTGATTGTTTTATGTATTTTAACAGTTCTGAATAAACAACTAAAATGAAAGTTTGTATTATTATTTAAGACTCATTTCTTTATGTAATGACCATCAAATTATGGCAAATATATTACATTATTTTAATTTGTTGTTTTGTTCCACAATAACAGTCATTCTGTATAACTATACATATACATATACGTGGGCTTCTATAAGATCTTATATGTGAGTTATAATTAAAAGATATGAGTATTTTCTTGTTACCGTGGTTTAAAACGTCACGTCGTTGAAAATTGTAATACACTTGTACGTATTGAGATAAAAAAGAAAATCCTCTATTAATCAATTTCAGAAAGTACAGGATATTTGCAAATAGATCAGTCATACTTGACATTTGATTAACGTTGGTACAATAACATGTTTTACCTTTTGCGTTAAACATTGTCTAATACGATAATACATTCACGAAGATGTAAACGTCACTCATTTGTCATTAATTAATAAACCGACACAAAGTAGTTTTCAAGATAATCCCATAAATCCGATATGTAGTTCAGTTATGCGATTCTCTATTGATGAATACAATTTCAAACACGGGTGAGCTGTATAGTTTATATTAATTACGGATGGTGCACTTTGATCAACAAATTTAGAAAGGCAAATATGTTAGTTTAGTGTTTAAAGAAAAAATTATAATTAAACTACATCTGGAAAGCTATATCAAAGTGTTTCCAAATCTAAATAATAAATTGTATCAACCGTTATGGATACCATTACATACGAAATTTAGTACAGATTTATACGAACATCCCCAACAGTGAGAGTACTAAAAGCTCGCAAACTATATACGAATAGGCCATAATATGTATACGTACGTATCATTAAGACATTCGACCATCCTCAAATATGACCAATAGATTATTTTAGGTTTAAGACCACATGAAGGGTCCACTGCAAGAACCATTAAGTTCCTTCGGAAAAAAAATTCAGAAGAGCAAATTTAAAGTTACAAATCTCCTAGGGATTAGGTACATGGTATTAAAAAAATATAAAAAATGCAAAAATGCAGGATGAAGGAATAACTATCAGGAATCAACACCATTTTTTTTATTCAACACCAAATTATGTTTTTACATGTTTTATTGCCAAACAAATCATTTTACAAGTGCACTTTCACTCAATCATCAAGAGGGGGGTCATCGATGAACTCAATTTTACCACCGTCGGTCTGATAGTCTGCAGTAAGGTTTTCGTAGAAGTTCTTTGCTAGTGGATTATCGAGTAATTGCTTAAGATGCAATAAATCACGATATTTTGCTGCTTTAATTGAAATGCCTCCCAAGTATAATGTCTTAAGGGGCTTACGCAAAGGAGAAGCTTTTTCACGGTTTGATTTTTTCTTTCGTTTGCCTCGTGGGCGTGTATAAACCAAAAAATGATTGTTTATGCAAACGCAGGTTTTACTTATCTGCTCGCACGCTGTTCATTCTCACCGGTCTTGTGGGAAAAGGACATTTGGATCAATAAAACGAGGACAAGTATTCGGTCCATAACTCAAATTTGAAGTGTTGTGAACAATCAATAACTTGAAATGGCGATGGTTTTAGTCTGCTAGTTCTGATAACGTCTCTCTAATCTTCTGCATATTGTCTCGCATATTGTTCTTTGATTAATTAGGCTCAAATCCCGGTCACATTACAGGTAGCTATGTCCTCTAACGGGCAATATAACCTTAATATCACCTTAACATAGTTTCATGAACGATGTAATGGTAATATATAATCATTGTGTAATTTTTTTTGTCCTCCGCATGAGTCACAAAAAAATTACAACATTTCGGATATCGGAGGATAAAACATTATGAAGGAAGTGATGTAACATGGAACAGACGTCATCTGCTCCTTTCTTTGTGATAGATTCGTCATAAGTATAAAGTACTGCACTTGAATCAGAAAGCATGAATGTTGAAACTAATGAAATTGGGTTGTCTACAATAATAGACATCGTTGGTTGAAATATTGGGGCACAGTAAATATTTTGGAAGTCCATGGCGATGGTTTCCGTGTCGTAGGACTTTGAGCAAGTTTCAGATATTTAGCTGATTACGTGGACCAAAACACTGATATAACCTGGTGAGCACGACTGAAATCCCTAGTAGAGATGAGACTGTCAGTGCACATTGGAACCCAGCAGACACTCCGTTTCGGTGGAACCTGATGTTTCTTTTCTACCACCGCTTGGTCTCTAAAGGTACATCTTCTCTTTTCAACGATATTTTCATATGACTCAGGCGGTTTTTAGCAGTTTTTGATTTCTAGCGTGTTAGTACACCTTAAAGGCAACAGATGCCGCCATGAACTCATTTTCGACCAGAAGTGGACTTTGATGGTTCTTGCAGTGGACCCTTTACATGTTTTCAAATAAATCTACGGCAGGACCACGGATTCCATGTAAGTTTTCTGTCGAGGATAACTCCGAGTTATTTTACCTCTTTTAAAAATGAGAGTGTTGATTTCTTAGGATTGGGTGTAATTCATTCTTGCGAACACCAAGTAGTTATAAGATTTTATGCGGTCAGTAATAATACTGTCATATTTACCACAATAACCAAATCATCAGCATAGTCCAAAGCAAGAAACCCTCCTCTTTTACGATTTGCTCTAAAATCGACAACTAGTATTATCCTCAGTAAAGGCAATAAAACGCCTGCTTGACAACAAACCTTTACTGCTTTTAAGGCGGAAACATACTATCAAAACGTGACACGACGCCACGCCACCCGACGCATGTTAGTACCTCTCAATTCCATATATTTAATACAGTTAGAAGCACATAGACAACACGCTATGTGACCACACGCCGCAACATAAATATATGGACTAACATGCGTGGCGTCGTGTCACGTTTTGATAGTATGTTTCCGCCTTTATGGTAGTTGATTAATCTCCAAGATACGTTCTATATGCACCTATATGTAAACGTATAATAATACGTATACGCAGGCATACATATATAGATAAATGTGTGTATGTAATAATAAATCAAAAAACTTTAAGCAACTATTTTAAAAAATATTAACTAATGTATACACAAAAATATCAGTAAGTAATAACTAGTTGGAACTAAATATCCAGAAGACAATATTTTACAAATATATATCTTGAACAAAGATTAACTGCCAGCGGTTTTTGTATAATGATTTTTTTCTTCTGGTTTACTTTAGCTTAAGCTCCCTTAGTTCCAATCGGTAAATCAAGATAAAGTCTTTTTTGCTTTAAAAACAGAGAATTTCCTTGGGGCTAGAAAATCTGAAAATACGGAGGGAGCATATCATGGGCGCAAAAAGCTGCACTAGGGATTTTAAAATATGTTTAAACTTCATTCATAAACGAATACATATTTAAAAAGCTAATAGCAAAAACAATACTTTTAATCTATAGCCAAATATAGTTTAATTTTCAATCCTGTAATTTGTTTGTAAGTATTTAATAAAAATAAATATATCGATTTTTTGTAGTTATACTTCTATTTATGCACTGGATTTGTGTGGGGATACATGGCAAAAATCATTACATATGTAATGGTGTGAGTAAGAAAGAGACAGAAACACATATAAGGTATCAGTACATTGAAAAGAGATAGATATACAAAAAACAATCTGAGCTAATGTTTTGGAATATCATAGTGACGTATTACATTGTGTTTGACAGATTACTTTATAATTCTGTCACGTAAGTAAACATATAAAGTTTAGTATTTTATATTAATAATATTAATCATAATATTCAGTAATGAGTATTGGATTGTATTGTAGTCCATACTACCGTCACATGGTTGTATTATATTTTGCACTATGGGGTTTTGTAAACACTTTTTGTGTACATTGATCGTTTTACTGTTTAGTTTTCGTGTTTGAAGTAAGGACACATATCAACTGGTCTTATTTTTCTAAGTATTTATTTAATTGAATACAGTTAATTTAAAAAAAAAATATTTCTAATTGCCTGTGTTTCTAGTTATTAAGTTTTATTAGTTAACAGTGATGCCATTGATATATATGTGAAAATTACATGCGCGAGTTGTAGACGATCTCTAAAAGGCGAATTAAAATGTACCAAATGTGAAAAACAGTATCATCCTGCTTGCCTAGTTCGTCTAAGAGGCGCAAAAGTGGTTGGTCAAAATTTAATCATCTGTCCATCATGTGCTGAAACTGAAAATGATGGCGACCATGCGTCATAATATAAAATACAGTGCTATTTGTTTGGTCGAGCACTTTCTTTTAACAGAAGAGGTTCAGCATCTAAGTGACTTTGGTTATGACCCAAGCTCTTATTTTTGTCGTGTACAGAATAAACGTGATGGAGCTATGATTTTGGCAAAACATGGTATGGAGGTAAATCCTTTAAAAATGATCGAAAACTTATCAGTTGAAGGACGAAACACCTGGTACTTAAGACGGACCTCGTCTCCAGGAAATGTTATGCAAATTTGATACAAAATCAGTGTGTACTCTGTACTAGGAGGTTTTTGAGGTCGCTGAACACGAATATCATATAATGATTTTGCTAAATCATTCGCATAAAAATTTATGACTCCGGGCGCGTGCATAGAAGTATAACTTCTGCCGGCAGTCCCACTGACTGCCACACCCTTTTTTTTTAAATAAGACTTGCTAAAATAAATCTTATTCATTAACAGTAATATTTTTTATATTGACAGATATTTTTCCTGTAAATCACAAAAGTTTTCAACTTTTTTTCAACCTTATTATTTAATAAATCATGTATAAATTTGGTAATTGAGTGCAATTTACGTAACCTAACATCATGAGCCGCTGACTAAAATATTCAAAACCCGCTAACAGATGAATATTTATGTGTGGATATTGAAGAAAGTGTTCAGTAAATTTGATACTAATCTTCTACGAGGTACATATATTTCGTTTTATTGTACTCTCTCACCTACAAAAATATCAATAAAACTGTCAACTAAATTTATACTCGAAGAACATGAGATAACTGCAGTAAAATGATTTTTTGTTTAAGTAAAAAGTCGATTTATTTTGTAAGATATATAGCTTCCAGGCAAAATTATATTTTATACGATATTAATCTATTTTCTTTTCGAAGAAGAATTTAATACCTATTATAATTCTCTTTCAATTAATTTATAAAGTAATTGTAGATAGAAAGCTACATTTTGGTTGTTAAAATAGTATTAACATAAGTGTTTATTTTTGTCACGTTCTTTTATTGCTGACCGGATGCCAAGTGCCTTACACCTTATAATTACTTGATGTTCGAAGGTAGGACTTTTAACCAACCTTAACAAAACGACACTTATTTCATTCAACAAGAGAAGGAAATCAATGATTTAACCTTCTGTTGTAAATAAAATGATAGGGAGAGGGGGGCAGATTTGAACAGTTTTTAAACTTTGTGGCATATCTTAAAATTCTCTAGTTCTTAATCCTTTTACTGTTTTACAATGCTTAGTAAGACCATTAAGGTATAAAATCGCAGCATCATATGAAGAAGAATATATAAGTTGTAGCCGCAACATCAATTTTATTAGCAGTAGTCAAATGTTCAAAGCTACCCCGCTCCTGGGGTAGCTTTGAAGATATGCGGGGTAGTTTTGAACTTTCCGTTTCAGAAATGTAACAGTCAAACGCTATCCTTTTCTACAACTTTTCCTACAAATAATAATGACCTTTTACCAGCCACAGATAAAACATTCGCCATAACGAAGTCTCCAAAATTTATTACGCTGCAGTCCAATTCTTTTTCGGCGTCTTCATCTGCACTGCTATCAGTATCTTCATTCTCTTCATAGTCCATTGTTGCTTCCTTTTCTGACTCCAAATGCATTTCTGAGTCAGTTTCATCATCTGAAGAAATGCTCAGTATAGTTTTGGTTTTCTTTCGCGTGCGCGTTTTTGTCTCCAAACAATCAAGTTTAAAATCCTTTCTTTTCTTTTGAGCGTGTGATTTTATTAGCCGTGCCTGGCGTGCGAAGTAAGCTTTTTGCAACTCATCTTTTTAGGGGTATCCGTTAAAATGCGGGATTTCCCTTCTTTTTGCCTTTACATCAAGATTTTCGATGCAGTGCTTTAGGAAATGGCCAAAGCTGTTCTGGTGTTATTGTAGATTTAACTGTTCACGAATTGCTCGAAAATGGATAAATGCCTGGTGCGGCAAAGCCAGCTAACATGTTTTTTGAAGTATATATGTTAGTATACATTCGAGAGCTATGACTAAATAACAAAAAACAACGTTAAATTAACAAAACCAGTATTTAAGAATGCAGTTGGGGTAGTTTTAAACAATATTCAAAACTGCCCCCTTCATTTTGTTCAAAGCTGCCCCAATGCTATTTGAAAAATAACAAACGTTTTTTTACCGAGTAAAAGTTTAAAAATTGTATTATTCTCTAGTTTATTGCGTGATACATGAAAAATTCTGACTAAAAGATAAATAAACCCTTCATACACCTTGCATTGGATTCCTGAAATCCTTACGCGCTTATTTGAAAAAGTTTAGAACGTAAACTCGAAAGTAAACCCTCCTTGTAACTCAACTGCGGGCTGTGATATGTCAGCGGTGACAAGTGACAGTTGTGTAGGATAGTGTTGCCACTACACCAAATAAAAACTACCATAATTTCGTTTCAAATAGCTTTGTAAACTCATATTTTCAAAGGTGCCCCTGTTCAAAGCTGCCCCCTTCTCCCCCAGAAGAGGTAAACTACCTCGAAGTTATCATTGAAAGGAAACTTACGTGAAATACATACTTTGCAAATATAACGTCAAAATGTACAAGAGCTATGTCGTACGCTTTTTGCGAAAACATGGGTTCTTAAACCCATTACCATCTATTGGTCATATCTAACGGTTGTCAGATCCATATCACCTATGCTGCGCAGGTTTGGTGGAACAAACCAAAGCAACAAAATGCAATCACTGAGTTGCTAAGACCCGCTTCTATAGAAATCACTGACGCAATGAGATCGTGTCCTAGTGCGGAGATAATTTTACACGTTTCTGCATGCATTTACATGTATAGAAGATTGTTCCAGAAAATGTCTATAGGTTTATAAGGACTAAGTCTCTAGAACCCACCGATTATACAGGACATCTTGGTATTCAAACCAATCCAGATACCATCCGAGCTTATGTGTTTAAACTGTCAAGACTTTGATTTATATACCCAACAGCCATAATTGCCTACGATTGCCAAGTTAATTTAAAGGCTCTACAATCTACGTTGAAGTCCAAAACAAACTGAAACTGCAAGCAGTCTCTTAAGCAACTGGCTAAACCTATCAAAGAAACTTAGCTGTGGAAACCAAGACATAAAGGGATTTTTAAAAACAAGATTGCTGATTTTTACAAAAAACTGAAGCTAGTACTTTTTTATTAGACCTGAAACTTTCTGTCGGATCTCAAAATGCCGCATTATTAATGAAGGTCGTATATGAGAAAAGGAACTGATTGCATCCTTGTAAAAAAGAACACTCCAGGCTAAGACACTCAAAAAGTTAATACGAAAGTCAATGCGCTACTCTATATTACCGTTAAACCTTCAGAAACTGAACTCAAAAATTCTTATAGAACACAGTCCATTTAGGTACTTTTTTAGTAAAATGAGCAAAGTGGAACATGCAGTTTCTCTGAGGATGCATATGAAAGGGATGATCATATTATCTGTAATTGAAAAGATTCATTATTCGCCAGTAATATAAATATCTGAGACAGATCTTCTAAGAGCTTGATCAGATTACAAACATACATCCTAAGCAGTTAATGGACTTTCCTAAAAGTCTAGACCTTATTGACTGATAAATAGATGTAGGTTATAGACAAAAGAGCTTTTAGGTCGCAGTGAAGTGAAGTCATCTGGTTAAATCGACCCCATTTCTAATCTACAATGGGACCCCATCTATACTCTACAATGGGACGTTTTGGTAAACGAAGTAAACGAGAAAAAAAACACGATACATGCGATTTCACTCTGGCACTAAAAGAAAAATGGGCATACATATGATATTTCATTGCATTATCGGCTATTTACATAATACAAGAATCTACACAAGCGAACGTATACGTTAAATACCTACATTTTTCCATAAACAAATAATATTTTGTTAAGTGTAAGATATACTTATATGTATTAACTAGTTAAGGTATTAATATCCAGTAAACTTGAGAGGAATTATTATATGTTGTAAATCTAGTTGTAAGTAAATTGACTCTAGGCATAACCCTGAAACTTAGTATAGTTACCGTCATTTTCGGAAAGTTATCGTATATTACCTAAATACTTCCATGAACATTTCAATGAGTTGTCGACCCTCAGCTAGCTCAAGGATTAAGGTGACATCCTAATTAGTAAACTTTAACGATTTCCCCAGCGGCTTCAAGGCTAAGTGAAGAGGATAAAAAACGTTTAGAACTGCTATACAAAATTGACCGTTATCCCAAAAGAGGTTAAGCGGAAATAAGTTTTTTATGTTCCTTTAAGGACCCTATGGCTGCTTTGTTTCTATCAGAAAAACCACTTAGAAATCTTTTTATAATAAGTATTTAAAAACACACCTGCTTTTCGAAACATTACTGTGTGTTGGTAATGACTGGAAAAGTCTAAATAGCTCGATAGATATTAAAAAATATATTTTTTAAAATATGAATTAAAAATAGTGTAACTGAAAAGCATAATTATTTATATTCTTTAAACGAACGACTTTTAGGTTTTTTAAGGTTGATATTCGTGTTCAGCGCACTGTAAAATCTGAAATAAGCCTTAATTTTCCGGGGACCTAAAAGGGTCACGGATGGTATTGGCAGCTCCCTAACTATAAATAAATTTATTATCCATTGTTTTTCAGTAGGTATAAGTATAACCATATGATTGTTGGTTTTATGGAACTCTGTAAAACAAAAGGAAACAACCCTAATACTGGCGTAAATTTTTATCTCTGATAATCGAATAAAGTGGCAAATGAATGGCACTGGCAGCGGAGACTGAAATTTACGCAGAAGGGGTCCTTGATTGAACGTGAAGCTGATTCTGTCGTTCCCGTCGACAATTACCATTCACAAAGACGATTTGTATTCACTTAAGCGAACAAGACTTCTAAAGTGAGTTGGGTCGGGAACAAAAAATGAACTGCTTCTTTCAATTGATTGAAATAACATTTAAAATCTATTATCTTTATCTGTTTTGATCTTGATCAGTAATCCGATTGTGTCCAAATACTATGTTAAACTCATAACTTTAAATACTTGATTAGATTTTCCCAGATGAACGAAAAATAGCGATAGAATTATAGAAGCAATTTACTTTTTGTTTCTGTTCTATACTTCCAATTTATAGAAACTAGAAACTAAAGTTTATTCATATGAATAAGTCATTCCATTTATATAAGTACCTGTTAAGCCTAGAGCGAATTTCAAAGGCTCGGATTATTCTGTTTTGATGTATTCATTTATTACTTTATAGAAAATGTTTACGATAATACGATTCATGAGAACCTCGTTTTTGGCGATTTAACCCTACTCGTTAGAAAATTTGCATAACCTTTATAATTCCCTCTTTTCCAGGACCGCTCTTAATAATTAAATATTGTTATTTCTAAACCACAAAACTAAATCATTTTTTCTGTGGAGTGTAGACGGACTTTAGGGACAGATTGTTAACGTGCTATTTAGTTTACTCGCCTAACTTCACCTGACCACACCTTTATCCCAATATCTATATAATCAAACCAATTTTAATTCCTTTTAAATAGTGTCTTGCCAGTTATACTCTGATTCTGGTTCTTTATTTTTACATTGCTGTTTTGCTGTTAATTACTTTATTTATTTATTTTAGTTTATTCCGTGAATCCTTATATATCAGGTGATAACCATCCTATTATGGTGTAGCTCCACAGCAGCACAAATGTCACTCTCCTCAACTTCTTCCGACGGGCAACGACACTCAGTGCGATCTCACTGGTGCTATCGACTTAGCAGAAGCCATGCATTTTACGAAGACTATGCTAATGGATAGTGATGACTATACACTAACCTTGGACCTACTTCGAGGACTACTCACACCACCAGAAGATCTTCACAACAAGACCTTTCCACTAACTTCCCCCCTCGTCAACTTGACATTAAGACTAGTGAAAACAATAATACCATATTAAAACCTGGATCTTATATAAGACTATAATAAGACCCATGCTATGCTAGCAAAACATGGACCAAAACTGTAAAGTATAAAGACACCTTAAAAAGCTTTAAAAGAAAATTTCTTAGGAAAATATATCGAAGTCACCGAGACCCAGCAACAGGACAATATAGAATAAGAACTAATAACGAACAAGCCCGACTCTACAGCTCTCCAGACATTGTACAAGAAATAAAAGCAAACAGATTACGATGGGCCGGACATCAACAGAGGAGCCAAGACATCAGAATTATAAAAGCAGTATGGAAAGAAACACCACATGGAAAGAGACCGCTTTGGAGGCCTAGATTAAGATGTAGGGATAGCAGTCGCAAAACAAAGATCTCTTCAACCTACGCTTAAATCTTTCCACATGGAATACTAAAGTGAAGTATCTCACTGAATTGAGGAAAGTGATGCAGGCAGCAAAAACCCACACCGGATAATCATGATGATAAACCTGGACCTGCATCTGGTACACCTCTTTATACTAACAAACCATGGGACTGGTCTCTTGTGTATACAAACCTTAATAAATACACAACCAACCTCCATAAATTATTGACTCCTTCATAGAATTATTAAAGTATTTAGCCACATGATTTATTTTTTAAAGAAATATACTTATTCCTATCCTGTTTAAAAGTTACCATTGTATAAACGAGCGCTCGCATTGCGAATGGCCGTTTAGCAAATATTGTAATTATTAGTTGCTGCTTTTATGTTTGGCGATTTGCCGTTAATTAACTATAAATACATGAAATTTATAGCTGCTTAGTACTTAGGATTATTGCCCGTGCAAATGTTAGAAGCATAATATTCATATAATTTCAGCTGTCTAAATATTGCGCCAGTTTTCAATTATATTTATGAGTTAGTCTTTGTCTTTCAATAAATTTTTTATTTTAAATTTATTACTCGTTTCAACAATTGCAACAAATCAAACAAAGTAGTCAAAGCAATGTGTTGAAAAGGGTGAACTTGCTCTGAAAAAGGCAAAGTTAACCTTGGGATAGCCAGGAAATTTTGCTCATCGATTATCTTTAAAAACGCTAAACAGCAAGGGTAAACTGTTAAGCATCATTACCTGAAAAGCTTAACACAGAAATTGCTAAACACGACCACATTTGAAAAAGTAAAATGTGCTTTTCCATCAAGTCAACACGCTTCCCTATCGCCATGGCTATGATCTACGTAATTCAGTTAAAATTGGTAAACCATGCACCACAGTATTCTTCAGATTTGATCACAGTGACTTTTTCTGTATCCTAACCCAAAAATTTGTTTGGATGACAGAGATTTTTATCAAACAAGGGAGTAATAGCGCCTAGTTTGTAGACAAAAACGAAAACTATTATTTGAAAGGGTTAGAAAAGTAGAAGAACTACAAACAAAATTATTGACTTAACAAAAAACTACGTGAATAAATAAAAACTAATTTTGTAACCAAATTTTTTAGATGTTAATTTGCTCTATTCTATGGATATTTGTGGATAATTTGGAAATGAAGGTACGAATACTCAGGTTTTTAGAGGATAGCGAGTCGTGGATTCTCTAGAAGTTAATGATGTATAAAAGCTTAGGTGTAGGATATTAAAATTTGCCCCCTGACGTTTGGCATTAGTCTCTCCAGGGTGGACATCCTTTCCTCCACCTTCTTTGCGCAGTACTCGACGTGTCTTTCAAACCTTAGTTTGTCGTCGATTATTATTCCTAGATACCTCATCAATCTCTGGTTCTCTATATTCTTTCCTCTCACCCAAAAATGAATGTTTCTTCGGTTTCTCGGCCCTTTCAGAATAATGGCCTCTGTCTTTTCGGCCGCTATTTCTAGTTTATGGTCGTCCATCCATTGCGCTGTTTGCTCTATTGCATCGTTTGCTCTTTCAATTAGTTGCTCATTCATCCCTTCGACTAATAGAATGAGTTCGTCTGCGAAAGCAATCGCTGTTATACCTCTTCCCGATTCTTCTTCCAGCATGCTATCATACATGATATTCCACAATAGGGGGCTTAATACCGATCCCTGTGGAACACTTTTATTAAAAAATGCCGTGTTTATTTGTTGAGTCAAAATGTTTGGAAACAACCTTTTTACTGTTTTTGGACTTGTCTGTGTTAAAAATGCGGATTGCTTGCAAAACTACGCATACAATTCAAACCAAATAAATGAACATTTTTTTAAATACTTGAAATTTTATATACAGTTTTCATCTCGTTTCTTTAAAATACATACCTTGCAACAAGAGTTGTGAACTATTGTGTTTATGATGTACTCATATTTTACCTTTGCATTTGCGTTACACACGTCTCCTCTATATTTATCTGATGTGTCATATAAAATACATTTTTAAAGATTTCCTGTATAGAAAATCCTAAAAAGATATATGACAGCGATTTTGCGGTTGAAAATCGGTGTATTATTCACCGGTTCTGGTAAAATTCTCTTTTAAAGTTATTCATCTACCCTCCAATACTTGGTGTTATTCATGTGTTGTTCGTGTTTTATGAATGAGCCATTTGTAACGCATCCACGTTCGTCGTCGTACGCTAGACAAGGCTTATGGCCTCGCGGCTGTAAAATGTGACATGAAATGCCAGGTGCACTGTTTTCCGACTGGAAATATTCGACGGTAATGTCTTAGTTTCCCCAATTTTCATCCTGTTTCCAATTTCAATTTACAACTTTAGATATATGACTGTTTATGGGAATACATCCCCTGTTTTATATCCTTTCAAAAAAAATATTGTTCGAAGTTGTTCAACTGGATCCATATTTTATTTATTGTATCCATTAGTAAACTTTAATTCTGTAAATACTTTGTGTTATTTAGGTATTTATATCATTTTTTTTAGATTTCTTCTAATAACCTTATCTAAGCTACATGTTATTCTTGATAAACTAAAAGCCGTCATGTCTAGCTATCACCAACTCTGAACTGTATGCTTTCTAAGTTTAACTCATGAAGGGCCGATAAAAGTTTAAAAAGTATTAAAACTGTATATTCAGTTGGATTCTTCGGGACTATCAAAGGGGTTTCACAAAGGGTTTAAAAAGATATATGTAAGTTGTTCCCGGAAGAAGTCAGATAGTTTACTAAAACTTTAGAAAACTAGAACAGCACTCCACAGTGACGGCGTGCTTATATTCATTTCTAATAACTTTAATAATGTATGGATGAACAGTTAAAAATTTTGTAATAGTATACACTCAAGTGCAAAAAGCTCTAACGTTGTCCATTTTTTGGTAAGAAAGAAATTTTAGATCAGATCTGCTGATTAAATTCTAATAACAACTACGATGTATATAAAAAAATAAAGAAAAAGGCTATCCTTGCAATTTCTTGCTAATTTCAGACACCAAGCATTTATAAATTTATAGGTATATGAAATTTTTACACCTAATCTGGATGTGAAAAATTGGAGAGAAGCGAGTAAGTGTTCTTCCAGCCCTGAGGCCACATATGGCCCATTGTGCATCCTCTCATGTGTAGGAAAATCCCCACCTCATGCTGTCATCGGCCTAAAGATTTAAAATAGGTAATGAGACTCCCAAAGGGGGATTTCTCTGACATCGGCTGGTCTAAGCCAGTACTCGCCCAACACAGATCTTCTGATTTCAGAAAAAGCAGAGCAGTTATACAGTATATGCTCTAGTGTTTCCTCTTCTTGTGCCCAACCTTTGCATAGGGGCGATTCTGCTAATTTCATTCTAAAGAGATGTTTTCGGAATTGGCAGTTACCTGTTAAGATTCTCACAGCTGTGCGGAAATTTTGTCTTGTCAATGTCTTTTATTTTCTTGCTGTTTAGAGTTCCCATGTACTTTGATCCAGCTCAGAGTGACCACGTTATTCTGGCTGCCTCTACCAAACTTGAAGTAATACACGTGTAAATATTTACATTCCTGCCTGTGATGTTCCTATTGGTTGCTTTTGCAGCTATGGTTCTGACTGAACTACACTTGACAAGCCATCCATAACCCATTTCATTTTTATGCTCAGGGATCAAGAATATATTTCAAATCCCACAGCTTGCTGCGTTTTTAATCCATCCGTATAGGCGCTTAGAGCGTTCACTACCTTGGGGTCTGCTGTCTTATCTGTTAATATTTTGTAGGGTTTGTCTTTATTGCAGTTGTAAAGACAATTTCAGGATTAAATCACTGAAATGCTCTTTGGAACCACAAAACAACTAACATCCAACACCTTAGCTCCGAACTTCTTCACCTTAAAACTCTTAAAGCGTTCATCGGTGTTAAGGACAGTTTATTTCACTTAAAATTGAGAATGCTACATGTTATGACAGTAGATCAGTATGGTAATAGCGAAAAAAAAAACAATTTTTTGCCAATTTTTTT
Organism: Altica lythri; assembly: GCA_964028335.1. Lineage (NCBI taxonomy): Eukaryota > Metazoa > Arthropoda > Insecta > Coleoptera > Chrysomelidae > Altica > Altica lythri. The sequence goes on along the minus strand of OZ034800.1, from coordinate 91,447,119 downwards.
TTAATAGAAGCATAAATTACCAATGGTTATAAAAATTGAAACGTTTTGTACACTTGTTGATTTATTTTACGTAGACGAGGATATATCTAAATTTAAATAATTTTATATGAGGTGTGGGTAATACATTAATTATGTAAAGAAAAGTTACAACAGTAAGTTAATTAATAAACTGAATTGTCGAGCTGTAAGTATATATCGCGTAAATCTAAAGGGTATTGAATTTTTCAATAAAACAAGAACGAATATCTCGGTCCTTTCATTCTATTGTGTTTTGATTTCTTAATTGGACCTACGTTGCTTTCTCATTTGAAACGTCTGCAGAGTAAATTCAACAACTGAGGCCACGATCGTTATTATTTTGGTCCGAAAGGTTAACTTTTATTTTCGTTCTCTCACTGGTGTTATTTCTGCAACCCTTTTCCTTTACCACTGTTGGTTTAACGGACGCCCTCCAGCTTAGTTTCATTTTGATCACTGTTTTGTTCTTCTTTTTGTTTCCGATTTTTACTTTACGCTGAAAGAATTAGTTGACACATTTGCTACGGCTTGTTTTAATTACTAATATACTACTACAAAAACTTTTTGTTTATAAAAGTATTTATATCTACATTAAAAAATTCAGTTATGTAATAAATTTACATTTATTTCAAGAACATATCATTTTTATAAGCATTAAATAAAAAGTGTTGGGGAAAGTGTGAAACAAATCAATAGCCTGTCCGAATCAAGCACTTAAGCTTAGGTTTGTGGACAACGGTGTTTCTTAACAGAAGCGGCTTTTAAAAAATTCAAAAAGTCCCTATTAATATAAAAAAAAGAGAAAATTTGCATTTGTAATGTTACAATTTCTGCAAAATTTTTTCGCATATTTTTTGTATCGAATTGTTTTTTTTTTTCTTAACTTGACTAGTTAGGTACCTACGTCAAATTACCTTAACTGTCAATTACTGTCAAATATTTTAATTTTAAATTGTTAATTCCTGTTTTAAATTAAATTGAAATAAAAAGTAATTCTAGGTAGATGTATATCCTCTAATCCTCTGGTATTGTATAAATGGACACTTTTGTTAAAAGAAACGAACTGTTGAAAATAATGGATTTACTATTTTTTTTTTCTATTTTGCTTTGAACAGTGTAGTAGTGTCGCGACTTTGTTAAGTTTATACAGGTTTTTTGTAGATAATAAATATTAAAACAATAGAAAATAAAAATAATAATGTATCCTGACAGTGTTTCTGCACAAGTTCCGGATATTGCTGATAGAGTTAGGTAAGTAGAGATTTTATACAGACGATAATAAATGCTTATGTATGTACAAACTCTCTGTTGTGTTTACAAATTACAATTCCTTCACTAATTAATCGAAAGGAACTTCGTTCCATCCGGGTGTCCCTTGACACCTCTCACTTTTTTTATTGTATCATTTTTTGCAATTTATTTGTTTATTTAATTTTTAGGTTTTTTCTTTTCTTTCATCTGTTTTAAATGAATTTTAAAGGTGTCCCATTTTTGCAGTTTATTTTATTTACAATTCCTGGATTTATTCTAATCCTTAGGTATTCTAATTTTTGACCTAAATTTTGACTTTTTGTCTCTTCGGATCTTTTTTCAAATATTCTGGAGTTTTTCTCCTCTCTTTTTCTTTTTTTTCTTGTTTTTACGTATGTTTATTATTTTTAATTTTTTTACCTCGTTTTTCGATTTTTTCCTATTTTTATTTCCAATTTTCTTTATTTTTTCGCAATAGGGATGTGGACTATTTTTGGGAAAGTGTTTAAAACCATGCATAAGTACCAAATATAGCCTAAACTACTTGTTATTATTTTTTTACTACAACTAATAGCTTTAAAATAAGTTATTTAAAATTCCATTTCAAATTTCGTGCCAAAACGAGGATATCTGTGAAACGCCCGCTGTGACGTCACTTGCTCCTAAACATTGTCGAAGTTGTATGTAATAGAAAGTTATTTCGTAGTTTTGTGTTAATAAGATGGATTCTACATTTTATATACATAAAGTTTAAAGTAAAAACAGTAATAATATTATAAAAATATCAACAAACACCATATTACTTGACAGCGGAAATTCTTGTTTGGAAACAAGTGACGTCACACATTTTGTTTGGTGTTCATTGTCACTTGACTTGAGAGTGAAATATTTAATTACATTTTATTAAATAAAAAATTAATCCCCTGTTTATTGAAGAAAATATTGTGTTTTTTATTATTTTTATTATAGAAACTAACTTTTCGTGGTAAAATTTTATACTTATTTGAGTACAGTCCACATCCCTATTCTTTTGATTTTTTTTCAATTTTTTAAAAATTAGTTTACTATTTTCATTGTTTAATTTTAACGAATTTTTCTATATATTTTATTTTTCAGATTTGTTTTTCTACGTTTTTGTACGAATTTTTGCTCTTAATTTTGACGACTTTTTATATTGGACTTATCTAAAATTTAATACTGAATTCGGTCCTGTGGGGTTTCTTTATAACACGCACATTGTTTTATTCTCAATATTTCAGCGAAGACCACGGTGAGTGGAAAGTGAAAACGGCCGTTTGTGGCTAAGAAAATTTTCCCCTAAAAATGTTATAGACACAGTTTTTATCTCGAGTGGTCAGCCTTGGAGTATCACTATGAAATATTTATCTTGGAAAATATGAATTCGACGAAAATGGTATGTGGAAGTCAAGATGAGATTTTTAGGGACGGTGATCAGGGTGATCTCTTACGGATTTTATGCGGCGTTGTTTTTCACACTTTTTATGGAGATGTGTTTGTTATGAATATGCGCTTTGCATCATAAAAGTGATTTTAAAGATGTCGAGCAGTATTTCATGTATTTTACCAGAAACTCAACAATTTTATTACTTTGTGGTAATACTTTGTATATTATTTTGTAATACTCTTTTTAAATATACAGTAGTAACAATAAATATCTAATATTTATTCCACTACAAAAAGTTTAATCAACTTTTATAAGAACTCACACATTTTTCAACTTTATAAAAGATAATAAAAGTGAATTATTTAGTGAATATCTTAGATAACCGTTCTAATTAATGGCACTCCCTAGAGATGCGAGTATGTGAATTCCTTAATAAATATTTTAATTCACTTACATAGTTGATTTAGGCTGGCGGGTGCACAATTGCTCTCAAGAGAATATGTGCCGGAGTTAAAACCAAATGCTTGGGCGTGCGCCCCAAACTCGTTCCCTATTAATTAGCGACATTACGTCTTTTGCTTTCCACCAACTTTTCTGGTCGTCCCAAAGCAAGTTTAATACTGCTAGCAGTTATAGCTACAAAAGTCGAAATAAAATGAAAATGTATGAAACTATATTCATAGACATACTCTAAGTCTAATGTAACAAAAAAGAAGGGATTATTTAAAACAAATCCATAATTTGAATAGAAATTTTAAGAATATTAATTTTATGAACATAAATACATGAAAAGTGCTATTAAATTACTTACTTACTTATTGCTCGGCTCTACAACTCGGGGTGGCACTTGGTCGACTGTATTATTTGCCTCCATCGTCGTCTATCTTCCATTTGGGTTAGGTCATATTCAATCCCCATACTTCCTAGGTCTGCCTGTATGTTCTGGATCTAGAAATTTGGGAGGGGCGAGCTAGTGCTCAGCCAGCACTGAGGCCACATATGACCCATTGTGCATCCTCCCGTATGTAGGGATATCCTCACCTCAGGATGTCACCAGGCCTATTGATTTAAAATAGGTGATGAGGCTCCCGAGGGGGATCTCCCTGACATCGGCTGGTGTAAGCCAATACTCGCCCAACACGGTTCTTCTGATTTCAGAAAAAGCAGAGCAGTCATACATAATGTGTTCTACTGTTTCCTCTTCTTGTTCGCAGCCTCTGCATAGCGGCGATTCTGTTAGTTTCATCCTAAAGAGATGTTGTCGCAATTGGCAGTGACCTGTCAGGATTCCCACAGCTGTTCGGAGATTTTGTCTGGTCAATGCCTTAAATTTTTTTGCTGTTTCCTCGCCAGGATGAGGTAATAACTCTCTGGCCAGTCTACAGTTCGTAGTTTCATCCCAGCACTGTATAAATTTTTGGTGAGAGTGCTGTTTGATAAGGTCCCCGACTGCGGACAATGTTAGCTTGATAGATGGGCGAGGGCTAACATATCTGTAGCCCGCAGCCCTCTTTGCTAAATTGTTTGCAATGCGGTTGCCTTTAGAGTTCCCATGTCCTTTGATCCAGCTGAGAGTGACCACGTTATTCTGGCTGGCCTCAGTTAGAGATTGGTGACATTCTAGTACTAAACTTGAAGTGAAACGTGGTCTATTCAAGGTCAGTAGTGCTTGTCGGCAGTCTGTATATATATTTATATTCCTGCCTGTGATGTTCCTATTGATTAATTCTTTTGCAGCTATGGTTATGCCTGTGAGTTCTGACTGAACCACACTTGACAAGCCATCCATAGCCCATTTTGTTTTTAGGCTTAAGGATCTAGAGTAAATTCCACATCCCACACCTTGCTTTGTTTTTGATCCATCCGTATATACGCTCAGAGCGTTCACTACGTTGGGGTCTGCTGTCTTGTTTGTTAATATTTTGTAGGGTTTGTCAAAGACAAATCTTGGTGCGACGGCATCCGTGACTGCCTGTAAGAGTGGTATCACTTTTATCGATTCCCTCCACAGACTATCCCTATATGTGCCAGTCCCTACAGTGGGTTCGATACCAACCGTGCGAAAGCGTACCATGGTCATCAATGCGACCTCCTTAACAAATATATCAAGGGGGGTGAGACCAAGTATGACTTCCATTGCGCTGGTCGGTGTGCTTCGCATGGCTCCTGTTACGAGAAGGCATGCTGATCTTTGAATTTGGTTTAATTTTTTGATAGCTGTCGTTTGTTTGACTTTAGGCCACCACACGACAGCACCATATGTTAACATAGGTCTTATGATTGCCGTGTAGATCCACATGGTGACCTTGGGGGATAATCCCCAGGTCTGTCCTATGGTTTGGCGGCATTGCTCATAAGATATAAATGCTTTCTTAACTTTGCTTTCTATGTGTGAGTTCCAAGTCAGCTTGCTATCAAGGATAACACCTAAGTATTTCACTTCTGTAGCACTGCCTGTATGTTATCCCACTACCTTATTCTAGGGCGTCCTGGGGTCTTTGTCCAACTGGTACTTTTTCCAGGCTTTCTTTAACATTCGTCCTTCCGTTTGTCCCTGTACATGGCCCGCCCATTGCAATCTCTCCGCTTTTATCTCCTTCACGATGTCTGAATCTCCATATAGTTTCGTTATTTCTTGGTTGGTGTTTCTTCGGTACTGTTCTGTTAGTGAGATTCGTAGTGGTCCAATTATTAGCACTTTTCTCTCAAAAATTATTACCTAGTCTTCTTTCGTTTTCTTTTGTAAGCGTCCAGGTTTCACTAGCATACATGACGGTAGGTCCTTGAAATATTTTTAGATGCCATTGTAGTCTTTAGTGCATACAAGCACTTATTTCCATTCTGAATTCGGGTTTTTATTTCTTCCATCAGGCTATTGTTGCACCCAGTTACTTAAAATTTGTTACCCTCTCAAAATTGTGACATTTTGTCCAACCACGTTCTCTGCGTCCTAATCTGCTGGTCTGTTTCATAACACCGCAGATCTTATATCAAATTTGATTTATAATTTAAGAACAAATATTGAAACTACAACTTTTGTAACAATAAACATTACCAAATAATAAAGGTTGCCACCCTTTTCCACATTAGCTTTTATGTACTACCGTAGTGTCCCTATTATACGCACTAATTAGATTTTATTACCTAAACAGCAACTAGAAACACACAACATTGCCATTTAGATGGATAGAACTCAGAAACCATCCTTACTTACTATATAGTGGTTTACAGAAGCATATTTTCAGAAACTGATACTAAATATTATCATAAACAAAACTTTGTTTTAAATATCACAATGAAAACAAACCTCGTTACTAGAGGGCATTATTTATTTTTAGTTTAGGTAAAACTAATTAAAACAATATTTACTATATCCTTTAAAAATAATTATATAAACAACCTATTTAATATTACCGAGTTCCTTCCTTTAAGCATTTTCCTAATTCATCTAAGAAACAGGAAATTGAAAATAAAACAAATTCGCAATTGAATTAGTAAAGAAAAGTATCCAAAATATATTCGAAGTAAACAGGGCGGAACTGGAAGGATACACTTCGCGGCAATGTTCAGATCAATTTCTACGCAAATGGAATAAGAGTAGAAATGCGCCTCATTTACATGTCTTAATGAGCATCTTTGAACGCCAGTAACTTCTTTAACCAGTGCTGGAGTTCTCAGTTATTAATTTAATCAACAATATTAACAGTATAACAAATTAAGACAATTAAAATTACTTTAAAGGAACTATCAATAAAATATTATTAAAAAGTACTTTGACATTTTTATAACAGACGTAACATATATAAAAGGCTCAAAGGTAAAGATGTAAAAAAGTAGAATCTAATCGAAAGTAGTTTTAAAAGACAGGAAGGAAGGAAGGAAGAATATAGAGATTGGTAGGTAAATGGGATAATTTTATAGGAGTATGGTAGGATTGGTAGGTAAGAGGACCCTACTGTAGGACTTATGTCCTTTTCAGAGAATGGATGGGAGTGTTTGGATGGTGTTAGTATCTGTCGTCGGCCCCGTTCCCACAAATTTTCCCATTTGCAGCAGGTTGGATTGCTTTAACTGTAGCTCTTGTACCTTCTTGCCATCCATAGCGCTAGAACGTACCTAAACAGTCTTCTTCTTTTGGTGTGTATGTGTAGGTGTTGTGTTGCAGTGTAACCCACGTGGTGCAATGTGAGGTTGGGAGATTGACGCTGTGGCGTGTTTCCTTCGTCGTGGAGCCCTTCCATTTGGTAAGGGCGAAGGGAACCACAGAAACCTTTGTCAAGGGCCCATTTTTTAGAAAGTTTTTTATATTTTCGCCGTGTTCTGTGTCTCTGTGTCATTCCGTGGAATTTGTAATCGAATTTAAACCTATTTCCCGACTACCTATAGCTCTGAAATTTTCAGGATAGCTAAGAACTGTATGACAATGCATGTTTTAAGTGTGTTTAGGCATATACATAGATTTCGAAATTTATACCGAATTGATATTAAACATGATATAAGTTGTGTATAGATAATATTATTTTGAAAGTTATTAAATAAATCGTTCGTAGCGTAGTTGGTTAGGGGGCGGATCAGTCCACTTGTGACAGTTCTGTTATGTTATCATAATGGGATCGATTACGCGACAGAGAAGTTTTTTTTTCTTTTTTTTTTTTGTTCTTACATGTGAAAACAGTAATTATTATTTTAACTGGTAATAAAATAAACTGTTTTAGAAAGTTTTTAGATACAACTACCCTTGATTTTGTTAACAAGGAAACAATCTTCTCTATGATCAATCACAGCGTTGTATGACTTAATATTTTTGCAAAATCAGGGATGCTGTGCATTGTTGAGATGACACAAAATATGACCTATAAATCAGTAAAAAACTTTCTATTATAAAAAGTTCTTTTTGTAAATTGTGCTTATTTTTACTTTTTTTCTCCAGTCCTACGAGGCACCATATACCTGTAAGAGAGGGAGGATTCATCCAGGAGGGTTTCCAGGTCTTCAGGAAGGTCCATGTCTACGGATTGAAGAAGTCTCAGGATGGGAAGGAAGATCTTGTTTTTCGGGACTCTGTATCTACTTTGGAGTCTATATATTTTTTGTCTTAATGGCTATATGCAAAACTAAAACGTCAACCTTGAAACTCCGTGCACTTTGATCGGCCAAGAAATCGCCCAGTCCGCTAGAATAATTGCGAGGCACCCAATCGAAGCAGACAGTCAACCTTGAGAACTTCACAAATTAGATCCTGAAATGGTACCATGAACCAATGGAAGAAGAACGGTAATACCTACTGATAAAATTGCTTGGTGAACTTTGTTATTCTATTATTTATGTTTATTAATAGTCTAAATAGAAGTACATCTTGTGTTCAAATTACTTTTAAGAGCGTTAGTCGATTTTAATTGACAAGCAATATTTATCAACATCGCTGTAGGTGAAACGTCAATAAGCTTTCAATTTGGCTCTATTTTCTTTCCTCAATACACTGAATAATCAATTCATTAACTTTTAGAGTCGATGTCGACGTTGTTCATAAAAACCTAAATTAAGGACTCTTTTTACTTCCAACGAGTGAATAAATTAATTGTAAATTCAGTAGAATAAATGGAATCTTAATATAAGAGATAATACAAAAAATAGGATTGCATAATCTTACACAGGCTATGGTAATTTTTGAGAAAAAGTTTTTCGGTTTCAAAAAAAATATTATGTATACGTAATTAATTTGTTGAAGTTTCTCTACATATGAAAGTGTATGATTCTTGAAAATAGTATTTTATTTCAAGTACTTCATTGCGTTTCAAAATATGTCTCAAGATTGATACATATTTGCATACGTTCAAACCCGTTGGTAAAACAGTTATTCCAGTCTTCCAGAATCGTTGCCGACGCATTGAATTCTTGATCTTTGGAAACGTGAGGAAGTGTTTGGGACTTAGGTCGAGACTATACAGTGGATGGTCTAACAATTCGATGTTTTGAAGCTTCAAAAACTCGATTGTCTTCTTCGATCTTTTATAACAATTGTTGCCACATGAGCAGATGTTGACAGAAAAGTTGTGACCATTTTCATCAACGTACTTCGAGAACGGATCACTTTTCTTTTTTCTCATCGTGAAACACCCACACATCAGATTGGCGTTTATTTTCCGATTTATAGGAGTAAATCCAAGATTTATCGCCACTAACAATACTATAAACGTTTTTCGACTTTACATTGTTGAACAGTTGCAATGTTTTTTGACCCCAATTGACGCGAACCGCTTTTTTTCCTTATGTGAGCAAATGAGGAATCCAACGGGAAACCAACTTCGTAACACCCAGTTCTTAATGGAGGATCTTTTGAATAGAGGTCTTTGAAATGCCCAAAGATGCCTCTATCTTCCGATATGTTACACAGCTCCTTAATTAGTTGACAAACTGCATCAATATTTTGCTGTGTGACTGCTGTCTTGGGTGGCCTAGCCGGAATTTGTCGCTGCGACTGGAGCGACCATGTTGAAATTCACAATACCAGCGGGAAATAGTTGACTGGTGTGGTGGTTCATTTTCAAACAAACAGAGAAACCATTTTAATGAGACATTGCTGTTGGGATAATCCTCTCCGAAAATTGTAAAAAATTATTGCTCTTAAATTTTCTTAGCTAAGTTTCATTTTTCGGCCGACTTGCTTATTTTAGAAACTCACACACCACATGTTGGATCTTAATGAAACTCTGGATTTAATCAACAAAAGATTGATTTTAGATTTGTGTCTAAGGCCGATCGCATACTTACAAGACATGTGGTCGCAACATGTCTGCGACATGTCGCAGACATGTCATTTCATTGCCAACACAGCGGTTCTTATGGCGAGTCGTAAACCAAACAGAAACGCCGCGGACAGGATGAGACTTGTCGAAAACAACTTTTATACGACACTGCTTGCTTCAATTTCAAGCGTCATTTGTGTCCGACAGCTGCTTCTGAATGCACGTAGGTACCTATATGGTTCAATAATGGAAGATAATCCAACATTTAATGTAAAATTTGTGCAAATCATTGAAAATAAATATACTGCGATGAAGATTAGCTTTACTATATGGATGAACACACTATTTTCGAGTATTTTTCTTCTTTCGCCTTCGCAATATTAGAACCGATACCTAATATTGCCACATTATCATCAGATGACATAATGTAGACTGATGTGCGAACTACGGAGTTTTGTTTCCTACATTGGTGCTCAACTGTGTTGAAGCGACATGTCGCGGACATGTTGCAAACATATGTCTTGTAAGTATGCGATCGGCCTAACCTAAAGGATCTATTGGCAGCGCCTTCGAAGCGCGTAGATGAAAAACTAAAAAGACAACTTTTATATATACTCACAGCTATAGGTATTCCTTAAACAGTAGCAACTTGCTGAGGTGAACCGATAAAATTTCCCTGCACCAAAAATCGTATAACACGCCTATAGAACTTTTTACTTCAAAAATTATTTAATGGAAAATATATTATTACATAATAAATTTTGTTTTTCTTAAAATTTATACGAGATGAATCTACGAATCGTTTAAAATTCATTATTATTATTTGCTGAAAGAACCGTATTTCAAAATTTATTTTACATTTTTATTCAGTCACGGTATTATTTTACAAAACAAGAAATGCATAAAAACTGTATTTAATAAACATTTTTAAACAAAAAATACAACTGCTTTTTCCTCGATATTCAATTACTGTGTACAAGAGGCGGAACAAAATAATTAGTAAAGTGCATATATGACATTTTTTGAAAAATAGAAAAAAATACATCATTTGGTAAATGAGTTTGAGTTAAAAGCACATGTGATGGTGGGTAACTTTTGCATACAAACAAAAATCTTTTCTGCAACAAAAAATAGCTATAATGAAAGCTTTTGAAATATTTCTAAAATCTAAACTAGTGATTTTGAGATTCTTGAAATTTAGGATTTATCGAATCGAAAAAATGTCCCATACGACAGGACTCATACCAGCAATTCTTAGCTACAGACGGAAACGTATCCATTCACTTCAGCCACAAATGAATTAGAAGATAGTCGGCTTATCTATTCGATTTTTTATTTTTATTTTATTTTTCGATTTGTTTTAAATAGACCATTTTTTTGTAGTTTTTAGAGACAGATATGGCTACAGTTTGTTTTGTTTTGAGTAAATATATAACCACAAATCTCTGTTTATTTTGGAACTCAATCTACAAGGAAAACTATGGTCATAACTCAAACAATTAAAAACAATTTTGAAAATATATTTATACATTTTCCATTAAATCCAATGTAGAATTGATAAACTAACTGACATATTTGTTTGGGAAAATTGTTCATCAGTCCTCGGTATGTTATCTTTTCAGCATAAAAACGAATGAAATGTGGACCGAAAATCATGCGTTAAAATTCATGAAAGATGTAGTTTTTAATATTTCATAGCGGGTCGTAAACTGCAATTCAATCTGCTCTGAATACAATTACGTATTCATTCTTCTTGTGGGAAAAATGTCAACAGCTGCAATATCGAAAATTTCAATTTAGACTCTGTCTTGTGTCGCCACCAGAGGTGTACAAAAATGTAATTTTTATAATTTTTAAATAAATGAAAGCTACCTATAAATAAATTAATAAAATCAATATGTAAATTCAGTTCGTTTATTTAGGTTTATTTATTTTTTGATTAATTTATATTGATCTTTTGTTAATAAAACTATATAAACAAAAACGTTTTATTATTATTTCAATACATTATTATAGAAAAATAATTTAATTAGTATAAAAACAGTGTAAATGTATGTATATATATTGATATGGATTTTTCTTCATGGTGCATGTTCCTTCAATGAAATGTTGGAACGTGATCCATGATTTGTAAATTGGTTGTCTAGATGAAGTATTTTTTAGTTAGATGTTTTTTGTAAAATTATTTTTGTTTTTTGTGTTGCTACGTTGTTAAGGGAATTGGTATTGATTAGATTATCAGGAGAAATATAAAAAAGTTGTCATTAACTGAAAGTAATAAAAAATATTAAATTGATTAAATGGATTTGAATTTATAAATACTAAAACTAAAGAAAAAGTAAAACGTAAACAAAATAAATATTAGAAGAATTGATAGAAATAGTTTAGTTAGCAGATATTGAAACAGAAAGAGCAGAAGGAAGTTAACAGTTACAGAAAAGCAGTGAGGTCAGGGAAAATGGAAAGTGGTTAGAGGATATAAGAGGCAAGAAACAGAAAGTATAGGAGCAGAAAAAAGCAGCGACTAGGAAGAAATCAGAAGTTTGAAGGTATAGAGAAAGGGTTGAAGAACAGAAAAAGGAAGTGGAGTAGAAAGAAGAGGACGAAAATAATTTTTTATATTTATATTTTTTTGTAATTTATTTTTAGGACAATTAATTTGGAAATCATTGGAATCCACGACTGATAATTTTATTGAAGAAGGGTGCTCCAGAAGGAGGATCCATTTCAATATATATTGTTATGGTATTCAATAGTTGGTCTTTATATGTAATATAAGTGTAATTAAGACTAACTAGATATTAGAATTGAATAATCAATTTATGCAAATTATCAAGGAATCATAAATAAAAAAAAATTTGGGTTGCGAGGTTTCTAGGGGGATAAAAAAAAAAAAAATTATTGATAGAATGTCATAGAATTTTGGAGAGTAAAGTCAGAGAAAAAGTTTAGGGAATTATATAGAATTAAAAAAAATTTAAAAACCATTATAAAGTAAATATAATAATAATAGAAATTGAAAATGAAGATAAATACTGAATGTTAATGAATATAAATATAAAAATTATAAAAGAAGATTAATGTATGAATAGAATGTTATAATAACTATATGGTAGAGTTTAATATTATCGAAGAACCCAACCTTGAAGAGTCACAAGAATACAATTATATGAGTATAGAGATCATAACAATTATGGCGAGCCAACGTGTGGCGTGAATAAAACAAGAATCCAGTTTAAAATAGAACAGTATATTGAAATTGAGAGGGTGATATAGACAATTGAAGTGATTAGAAAATTAGAACAGTGAAGAATTGAAATAAAACATAAATACATTATAATAGAAATAAGAGGATTAGGTGAGAGTTTTAAGTATATTTATATTTATATATAAAGACCATAAAATTTTGAAAATTTTAAAACTAAATACAAATCGAATAAATATAATAAAGTAATATAATAAGTTAACATTATAAATTAAATAAATATATAAAATAATTAAAAGATTTGAATAAAATGAATACAAGACAAAATAGAAGAAATAGAAGGAGAGAAGATGGAATACAGGAATCTAATGAAAATATGCATGAAACAGAAAGTAATGATGGATCGTCGGAAGGAGAAGAAAAAACAATGTTTCAAGTGGTACAAGCTGATGTGATAGGAGATGCGACTAGTTCAAAACCACATCAAGAAACAGAGATGGAGAAAATGTTTAAATTTTTGGAAAATAAATTTGATGAAAATAATAGAAAAATGGATTCTATGAAAAAAGAAATAAGAGAAGATATAAAAAAAGAAATAAAAGATATGAACAAGAATATGGAAACATTTAAAGATGAAATGAAAAATATTATTAAAGAAGAAAATATCAAAATACAAAAAGAAGTCGATCAATTGAAAGATGGAATTAAGGCGATGGAGGAAATGGGTAATATACACCAGGAGAAGATTAATAATATAGAAAAAAATGTGAAGGAGCAGAAAAATGAAAATAAGAAAGAAAATGAAAGAATACTACAAACTATGGAAAGGAATGTAATGGAAGTAGCAAAGAAATTTGAAGATGAAACAAAAAAATTACAAGAAATGCAAAATGAAAGAACTGAGGATGGTTCCTATATGATAATACATGGAGGAGAAGGAGCAGTAAAATTTACAGGGAATATCAGTATATTACATCGATGCACGTATATGAATATGATTAAAACTAAGACTAGGAACAAAAGAGATTGGAAAGAAATTATAAGAAGTTCTTTGAAAGATAATGCTGCATTATGGTATGCAACACAGGAAAATGAAATATTAACCTTTAATGATTTTGAAAGGGAATTTCTTAAATATTTCTGGGGTGAATCAAAACAAGGGGTGAGTAGGGAAAAATTATATTTCGGAAAATTCAATTATAGATTAGGGAATAATTTAACTAATTATGCGTTACAATTATATAATGTTGCACAATATTTGGAACCTCCTATGAGAGAAGAGGAAATAATTTTATATATTTCTAGACATTATGATATAACAGTTTCTGAAACAATAGTTATACAAAATATTAAAAAAAAAGAACAATTGATTGAGTATTTAAATCGAGTTGAAAGAAATTTAAAGATTAATGAAAATAGATCACAAAATTATGAAAATGATAGATTTAGAAATTATCAAAACAGAAATGGATATAATAGAGTAAGAGAAGAAATGCGTAATAGAAACAATGGAAATTATAATTATGGATATAATGGGAGAGAAAATGGAAATCGTATAAACGGAAATACATATAGAAATGGAAATAATATGGATAATAATAATAATATAAGAAATGGAAATAACAGAAATGAAAATGGTTTTCAAAATGTAAATAATGGAAGATATGAAAGATCAAGATATAGAAATATAAATGAAATTCATAATAATAATAATAATAATCGAGAAGATAGAAATGGAAACAATAATGTACCTAGAAGAATAAATCAAATTAATATGCAAAGTAGAGAAATAGAAGAAAATGTAGAAAATGTTAGGGTAGAACCAGAACAAGAAAATTTTTAAATAAGCACCTACAAAATTTTAATGTTAAATGTTGTTATATACATCCTAGTGAATTTATAAAATTAGAAGAAAATAATAATAAATTAGAAGATAAAATTGGATTAGTAGTTGTTGAAGGAAATTTAGAAAATAAGAAAATTAGAATTTTAATAGATACCGGATCAGAAGCAACATTGATAAATGAAAAAATTATTGAGGATAATAAATTAGAAGAAATGATTAAAATTCCAAGAATTAAGTTAATAGGTGCTAATGGAAAAAAATTAGGGGAAATTAATAAGACTATAAATATTAGTATTAAAATTGGAAATAGTATATATAAAATACAAGGTTTGATTATAGGAAATATGGAGTATGATATAATATTAGGTACTGATGAATTAGAAAGAATGAATGTTATTATTAATTATGAAGAAGGTTGGATAAAATTGAAAGAAGAACAAATCAAATTAAATAAAATAAACAATAATGAGGAGATAATACATATAAATGAACTAAGAATTAATGGGGAAATGATGAAAGAAGGAGAAGATATAAAAAGTGATGATAAATATAAAGATGAAATTAATTTGTTATTTAAAAAATATCAAAATTTAATTACATTAGAGAATAATACTGCAGAAAGATATATTAAAGAAGTGATAAAATTTTTACGAATAAGTTTAAATGGAAAGAAACATAAAGAATGGGAAAATTATATTAATAAAGTAGAAATGTATATCAATGATATTCCAAATGTAATAACAGAAGAAACACCAACATATTTAATGTTAGGTCAAAAACCAAAACGAAATTGGGAAGAAGAAGAAGAAAGAAAAAAATATGATGAAATTATAGAAAAAGTAAGAAAAAGGTTAATGGATGCGTGGGAAAAATATTATAAAAAAATTAAGAAAAAAGTGAAATATCCTGTAAGGTTTAAGAAAGGAGATTTGGTAATAATAAAAGCATATATAAGTGGAAATTTAAAGAAAAATGAATCAGGGAAATTAAAAGCTATATTTGAAGGACCATATAGAATAGTAAATGAGGAAGGTGTTAATAGTTATATTGTTGAAGATCCGATAACAAGAAATGTTAGAGGAGTATTTAATATTGAAAGCCTATATAGGTATTTTGAAGAAACTTAGAGTATTCAGAATTTGTGTTAATATGTTAATTGTTATATACTTTAAATTTTAAATTCTTAAAATTTTTTTTCTAAAATTTATAAAATTTTAAATTTGGGAAATTGTTATGGTATTCAATAGTTGGTCTTTATATGTAATATAAGTGTAATTAAGACTAACTAGATATTAGAATTGAATAATCAATTTATGCAAATTATCAAGGAATCATAAATAAAAAAAAATTTGGGTTGCGAGGTTTCTAGGGGGATAAAAAAAAAAAAAAATTATTGATAGAATGTCATAGAATTTTGGAGAGTAAAGTCAGAGAAAAAGTTTAGGGAATTATATAGAATTAAAAAAAATTTAAAAACCATTATAAAGTAAATATAATAATAATAGAAATTGAAAATGAAGATAAATACTGAATGTTAATGAATATAAATATAAAAATTATAAAAGAAGATTAATGTATGAATAGAATGTTATAATAACTATATGGTAGAGTTTAATATTATCGAAGAACCCAACCTTGAAGAGTCACAAGAATACAATTATATGAGTATAGAGATCATAACAATATATATATATATATATATATATATATATATATATATATTGTTATGATATGATTGGTTCATAAAATTTTTGTATTTGATAATAGGTAACTGTCTTTATATAGGTGTTTAAAAATTTTATTTCAGAAAGAGTTGATAATTGTTGATTTTGTTTATGATTAGATTGTTTTAAGAGGTTACCTAGGGACAAGAGTATTATGATGGATTGGCATTAAGTTAATTTTGAAAAAAATGTCAAAAAGAAAAATTTGTATTATTATAGAATTTGAATTTGAGAAGAGAGTTTAATTTTAAAATGTATGATTTTTTTGTAATTGAAGTTAAAGTTAAAAATAAAATTTAAATTAAAAACAAGAATATAAAGGAAGTTTTTAAGTTGAATCCAGACCAAATTGCACGAGAAGTAGCCGGAGCAGAAGAAAAATAAGAATCCATTACAAATTGACGAACCAACGTGGGGCCAGAAAGAAAACGAACATTTTTTAAAGACGACAGCAGATCAGGCGGATAGAAAAGAAAACAAGAAGTTGCTGATAGCTGATAGAAAAGAAAACAAGAAGTTGCCGATAGCCGATAGAAAAGAAACCAGGATAGCCGAATTTGAAATTAATTAGTAGAAAAATTGTACCTACTCTGGGGTAAGATTTTTGAATTTCTATATAGAGACAGTTTTTTATTTTTGTTGTTTATATTTGAAATAGGGGGGATACATAAATTCTGTTAAGACATAGTTTATAAATATTTAGGTTGATACAAATCATTTTTATAAAAATTTTTGATTTTGACAGTGTCAATAAGACATAAGAAATTTTGATATACGGGGGGTGAATTAAAATTATAAATTTAATACACATATTAAAATTTAAATCAAATAAAAACAAATTGAATAATTTTAAATAATAAAATGGAAACAAGAAGAAGGCAAAACAAGAAACAGGATGTACAGATGCAACAAGGAGATCATCAAAAAGATGAGGACATACAGATTATGGGAACAAATGAATCAGGAGATGAAAAAGAGAATACCACGATAATAGAAGCAATTATTGAAAGTAATGGCAACAAACATGAAGAAAGCGATATGGATAGGATGTTTAAATTTTTAGAAAAAATGAATGAAAAACAAGAAAAAATGAATGAAAAACAAGAAAAAAATAGAAAGGAAGATCAAGAAAAACAGGAAAAAATGAATAATAACTTAAGAGAAGATTTGAAGAAGAATTTACAAGAAAATACAGAAGAAATAAAACAAGATATGAATGCAATGAAAAAAGAAATAAAAGAAGATATGAAAAAAGAAATAAAAGACATGAACAAGAATATGGAAGCATTTAAAGATGAAATGAAGAAGCAAATGGAAATGTATAGAGAAACAATAAAAGATATGAAAACAATTTATGACAAATCAGTAATTAATAAGGATTTTAAGACTGAATCTCCTGAAGAAAAAGATATGGGGAAAAATGAAAATAAACGAGAAAATGAAAGAATACAAAGAGTTATGGAAGTAAATACTATGACAATAGCAAAGAAATTTGAAGATGAAACAAAAAAATTACAAGAGATGCAAAATGAGAGAACTGAGGATAGTTCATATATGGTAATACAGGAAGGAAAAAGTAAAAATAAATATTATAAAGAATATGAGACATATAAAAACAAAATGAAACAAGAATATGAAATTATGAAATTAAAATTAAATAATGAATATGAAGAGGATAAGAAGAATGAAAAAGATAATTATTATAAAAATGAAGAAATAAAATATGAAACTGAAATATATGAAGTTAATAAAAATGAATTATATTATTATATCAATAAAATTAAATATAAAACTGAATCTAATTATGACAATGAGAAGAAAAGGAAGAATAAAACATACGAGGATAATGATATAAATTACTTTGAAATATGTGATGAAATTAGAAGATTAAAGAAGGTTTGGAAGGATATCATATACAATTATAAAAAGAGAAAAAAATAAAATAGTTAAATAAAAGTAAATAAGATTAAAATAAAATTAAAATTAAGATTAAAATTAAAAAAATGAAAGAAAATAAATATCGGGAACAAACTGATTAAATAAAATAAATCAAAAGTATTAAATTGATAGAATTCGATTATAACGTTAAAATAAGGTATAAGAGTAAGGGATGATATGAGAGAAGATTAAATATGAAATAAATTTAAAATTATAAAATGTGTCTTAAAGGAAAATTTTATTTTTTAAATTTAGGGGGATTTTGTTATGATATGATTGGTTCATAAAATTTTTGTATTTGATAATAGGTAACTGTCTTTATATAGGTGTTTAAAAATTTTATTTCAGAAAGAGTTGATAATTGTTGATTTTGTTTATGATTAGATTGTTTTAAGAGGTTACCTAGGGACAAGAGTATTATGATGGATTGGCATTAAGTTAATTTTGAAAAAAATGTCAAAAAGAAAAATTTGTATTATTATAGAATTTGAATTTGAGAAGAGAGTTTAATTTTAAAATGTATGATTTTTTTGTAATTGAAGTTAAAGTTAAAAATAAAATTTAAATTAAAAACAAGAATATAAAGGAAGTTTTTAAGTTGAATCCAGACCAAATTGCACGAGAAGTAGCCGGAGCAGAAGAAAAATAAGAATCCATTTTGTTATGATTTGATTGGATAAAAAATTTTTTGTATTTGATAATAGGTAACTGTCTTTATATAGGTGTTTAAAAATTTTATTTCAGAAAGAGTTGATAATTGTTGATTTTGTTTATGATTAGATTGTTTTAAGAGGTTACCTAGGAACAAGAGTATTATGATGGATTGGCATTAAGTTAATTTTGAAAAAAAAATGTCAAAAAGAAAAATTTGTATTATGATAGAATTTGAATTTGAGAAGAGAGTTTAATTTTAAAATATATGATTTTTTTGTAATTGAAGTTAAAATTAAAAATAAAATTTAAATTAAAAACAAGAATATAAAGGAAGTTTTTAAGTTGAATCCAGACCCAATAGCAGTAGAAGCAGCCGGAGCCGAAGAAAAATAAAAATAAGAATCCATTACAAATTGTCGATCCAACGTGGGGCAACAACAAGGCAGAAAAAGAAAAATCTAAATCCATTACAAATTGACGAACCAACGTGGGGCCAGAAAGAAAACGAACATTTTTTAAAGACGACAGCAGATCAGGCGGATAGAAAAGAAAACAAGAAGTTGCTGATAGCTGATAGAAAAGAAAACAAGAAGTTGCCGATAGCCGATAGAAAAGAAACCAGGATAGCCGAATTTGAAATTAATTAGTAGAAAAATTGTACCTACTCTGGGGTAAGATTTTTGAATTTCTATATAGAGACAGTTTTTTATTTTTGTTGTTTATATTTGAAATAGGGGGGATACATAAATTCTGTTAAGACATAGTTTATAAATATTTAGGTTGATACAAATCATTTTTATAAAAATTTTTGATTTTGACAGTGTCAATAAGACATAAGAAATTTTGATATACGGGGGGTGAATTAAAATTATAAATTTAATACACATATTAAAATTTAAATCAAATAAAAACAAATTGAATAATTTTAAATAATAAAATGGAAACAAGAAGAAGGCAAAACAAGAAACAGGATGTACAGATGCAACAAGGAGATCATCAAAAAGATGAGGACATACAGATTATGGGAACAAATGAATCAGGAGATGAAAAAGAGAATACCACGATAATAGAAGCAATTATTGAAAGTAATGGCAACAAACATGAAGAAAGCGATATGGATAGGATGTTTAAATTTTTAGAAAAAATGAATGAAAAACAAGAAAAAATGAATGAAAAACAAGAAAAAAATAGAAAGGAAGATCAAGAAAAACAGGAAAAAATGAATAATAACTTAAGAGAAGATTTGAAGAAGAATTTACAAGAAAATACAGAAGAAATAAAACAAGATATGAATGCAATGAAAAAAGAAATAAAAGAAGATATGAAAAAAGAAATAAAAGACATGAACAAGAATATGGAAGCATTTAAAGATGAAATGAAGAAGCAAATGGAAATGTATAGAAAAACATTAGAAGAAACAAAAATAGAAATAAGAAAGGAAATGAAAATGACAAAAACAGAATTAGAGGAATTACAAGAAGTAAAAATTAAAATAATTATACAACAAGAGAATATGGAAAAGAAAAATGTAAAAGAAGAAGTGCAAAATACAGTAAAGAAGATATATGAGATGGAAGAAAAAGAAATAAATGTAATACAAGAAAATGAAATTATAAAATTAAAATTAAATAATGAATATGATGATGATAAGAAGAATTATAAAGATAAATATTGTAAAAATGAAGAAGCAAAATATGAAACTATAAAATATGAAGGTGATAGAAATAATTATAAAAATAGATATTATTATGATAACAATAATAAAATTAAAAATAAAACTAAATTCAATTACAATAAGGAGCATAAGAAGAAACCTTATGAAGATGGTGATATAAATTATTTTGAAATATGTGATGAAATTAGAAGATTAAAAAAGATTTGGAAGGATATAATTTATAATTATAAAAAAAGAAAAAAGAAGTTAATTAAAAGCAAATGGGATTGAGATAAAATTAAAAATAAAGAGGAAAATAAGTAATGGGGAAATATTAGAAAAAGGGGGAAGAAACTGATTAAATAAAATAAAGTAAAATTATTAAAATGGGTAGAAATCGAAAGTAATTGTAATTTAAAGGTAGAATAGTAAGAAATGATCTGATAAAAAAGTAAATATAGAGTAAATTTAAAATTATAAAATGTGTCTTAATAGAAAATTTTAATTTTAAATTTAGGGGGATTTTGTTATGATTTGATTGGATAAAAAATTTTTTGTATTTGATAATAGGTAACTGTCTTTATATAGGTGTTTAAAAATTTTATTTCAGAAAGAGTTGATAATTGTTGATTTTGTTTATGATTAGATTGTTTTAAGAGGTTACCTAGGGACAAGAGTATTATGATGGATTGGCATTAAGTTAATTTTGAAAAAAAAATGTCAAAAAGAAAAATTTGTATTATGATAGAATTTGAATTTGAGAAGAGAGTTTAATTTTAAAATATATGATTTTTTTGTAATTGAAGTTAAAATTAAAAATAAAATTTAAATTAAAAACAAGAATATAAAGGAAGTTTTTAAGTTGAATCCAGACCCAATAGCAGTAGAAGCAGCCGGAGCCGAAGAAAAATAAAAATAAGAATCCATTACAATATATATATATATATATATATATATATATATATATATATATATATATATATATATATATACTTTAAAAGACCTGGATTAGTCCAATGAAAAAGGTATCAAATCTTCAAAATTTTAGGGAGCGTAAACTGGAAAGGGTCATTTATGATTTCGACCTTTAGGAATCCGAATCTGAAGTTGTTTTTTTATATCGAAGTAATGATGGTCTCCATTTCTTTGTCGCTCACCAGCGTTACCAACCTAAAATTTCTGATATCGGTAGATTGACACAAAAAAGTGCCGGCATCCTGAAAAAGTTTTATTTTTGAAGTTATACTTCTATTCGGACACTCTGTGGAATGAATTAGTGTGTAGCTAAATGGGAAAAATCATTACATATGTAATGGTGTGAGTAAGAGAGAGACAGAAACACATATAAGGTATCAGTAGGTACATTGAAAAGAGATAGATATACAAAAAAACAATCTGAGCTAATGTTTTGGTATCATAGTAACGTATTATATTGTGTTTGACAGATTACTTTATAATTCTGTCACGTAAGTAAACATAATATAAAGTTTAGTATTTTATATTTTATATTAATCATAATATGTATTCAGTAATTTGCATTATACTTATTTTGCAGTATGGGGTTTTGTAAACACTTTTTTGTACATTGATCATTTTACTGTTTAGTTTTCGTGTTTGAAGTAAGGACAGACATCAACTGGTCTTATTTTTCTAAGTATTTATTTAATTGAATACAGTTAATTTTTAAAAAAAATATTATTTCTACTTGCCTGTGTTTGTAGTTATTAAGTTTTATTAGTTTAACAGTGCATATAGAAGTTTAACTTCTGCCGGCAGTCCTACTGACTGCCACACCCATTTTTTTTTCATTGTCGGCATACGCGTTTCTGCAATATTTTGAGCTATTTAGTTATTTAACTAATAGTACGATGTGGAATTCGCTCAAGACCCTTTTTAACAAATTTTACATTTAATTTTCTTCAATGTTGTATTTTTAAATTGGTAGAAAAAGCATAAACTATTCTTTGGAAACAGTTTAATCAAATCTCAGAACAAAGTCAATATTTGGAGTGGTAAGAAAATACACCTATATACAATGTTTCTTTATTAAATGTCGACCAAACAAATGTTTTGTGCTGTAAAAATTGCATTACGTTTTTATATAACGGATATTATAACAAACATTACAATTTGTAACTCAAACATTTAATTTTTCCATTTAAAACTAGGTTTTGAACCTGAAATTAAATAATACTACAAAATGCGATGAAATGGAGTATGTGTAATTTTCATTAAACAATTTTCAGATCTACCACAGCTCTCGAGAAAATAAATTAAAAAATAAAAGTTTTTACCACAATTTTTGAAGTGATAACTTCTTATGGAAGGGGTAACTGATTTTTAGCGTAACGCGTTGAAAAAAGCGTTTATCATAACGCGTTGTTTATCGTTGTTACACGCAGGCGCAGTGAAACATAATAATAATAGAAATAGGTAAATATTATTATTAATATTAATACAAATATCTTTATTTATTTATTTATTTATTGAAGTGATAACTTCTTATGGAAGGGTAAACTAATTTTAGCGTAACGCGTTGAAAAAAGCGTTTATCATAACGCGTTGTTACACGCAGGCGCAGTGAAACATAATAATAATAGAAATAGGTAAATATCAATATTAATACAAATATCTTTATTTATTTATTTATTTATTTATTTATTTATTTATTTATTTATTTATTTATTTATTTATTTATTTATTTATTTATTTATTTATTTATTTATTTATTTATTTATTTATTTATTTATTTATTTATTTATTTATTTATTTATTTATTTATTTATTTATTTATTGAAGTGATAACTTCTTATGGGAGGGTAAACTGATTTTAGCGTAACGCGTTGAAAAAAGCGTTTATCATAACGCGTTGTTTATCATTGTTACACGCAGGCGCAGTGAAACATAATAATAGAAATAGGTAAATATTAATATTAATACAAATATCTTTATTTATTTATTTATTTATTTATTTATTTATTTATTTATTGAAGTGATAACTTCTTATGGGGGGGTAAACTGATTTTAGCGTAACGCGTAGAAAAAAGCGTTTATCATAACGCGTTGTTTATCGTTGTTACACGCAGGCGCAGTGAAACATAATAATATCATTTCTCTCTCCCTCTCTATGCTTTTCCCAATGTAAGTTTTAAGTATATTTGAATTTACCGTGTTATACGGTATTAATCTGTCACTAAATACAATTCATTACTTTTTATTAATTATTAAATATTTATCCATTTAATATCATAAAAATTAGGTTATTTTATACATCTTCGTATATAAAACTAATTTAATCCCTAAAAAATTGTGGTAAACATTAAGTAAAGTTGTGTTGTAGGTCTAATTAACGGAAATTACGGTAAGAATTGTGTTATTCAGTAAAAAATTGATCAAAAACTTAGATTACAATATGATAATTGTGATAAGCCCGCCAAAATTTCTAGTGCTTAATATCAACGTCAATACACGTTGAACAAAAAAATGGAAGAATAGGTGAAATCCGATTCTGCTGGAATAATCAGGCCGTTCCACGTACAGGGTGGCTGTATTGCGAATTACTACGCGACTGATTAGAAATTTCGAACTGTCATAGTAAAAAATGTTTGTATCGTAATTAGTGAAAGTTATAGTGATAAAAAAAATTTCAGAATTTTCAAAATTTTCAAAATATTTAAATTTTTAAATTTATACACATTATCATATTAATGTAATAGGCAAAGTTTTTCTCAAGTTAAAAAATTTTAATATTAAATAATAGTTTAACTTGGATTAGTTGAAGTTATCACTTCTGTCGCGCGCACACGTTTTTTTTTAATAAAAAGGTTAGATAAACTTTTTAAATTTGTTAATAAATTTTTAGTTGTAGATTTTTATTTATATTTGAAATAAGCACAATTTATAAAAAGAACTTTTTATAATAGAAAGTTTATTACTGATTTATAGGTCATATTTTGTGTCATCTCAACAATGCACAGCATCCCTGACATTGTAAAAATATTAAATCATACAACGCTGTGATTGATCATAGAGAAGATTGTTTCCTTGTTAACAAAATCTAGGGTAGTTGTATCTAAAAACTTTCTAAAACAGTTTATTTTATTACCAGTTATAATAATAATTACTGTTTTCACATGTAAGAACAAAAAAAAAAAGAAAAAAAAACTTCTCTGTCGCGTAATCGATCCCATTATGATCACATAACAGAACTGTCACAAGTGGACTGATCCGCCGCCTAACCAACTACGCTACGAACGATTTATTTAATAACTTTCAAAATAATATTATCTATACACAACTTAGATCATGTTTAATATCAATTCGGTATAAACTTCGAAATCTATTTATATGCCTAAACACACTTGAAACATGCATTGTCATCCAGTTCTTAGCTATCCTGAAAATTTCAGAGCTCTAGGTAGTCGGGAAATAGGTTTAAATTCGATTACAAATTCCACGGAATGACACAGAGACACAGAACACGGCGAAAATATAAAAAACTTTCTAAAAAGGGAGAAAGTCATCAGCGTTCGGTGGTACGAAGTCCGAGGGTTCAGCTAGTTCAATATAAAAAGTTAATTGTATTAATCGATAAATTACATTTTACATCTAATTAATATTGTATTATAAAATTTGGCATAAATCTACGCCTCTGAGTGTTAAAGTCTAATGGTGAATCAGTTAGGGGATGACGATCGCCTTAGACTTAAGAATTAATTTTCCTCCTCACCGAATCTTTATCACAAAAAAGGTTGCGGATACGGAAAAATTTTTCCCGAATTTTAATTGCAAATTAAGGAGATAAATAAATGTTATAGTGAGAAGTTGGAAGAATCATCTTGGAGCTTTTCAAAACTTCCAGAGTTTATTGTAAACGTTGCTACAAACTTTCGGGTGGTGTGATTTACTGTTATTCTTTTTGTTTAAAAATTAATTTCGAGACTGCAAGTGAAAAATGTTTTGCACAAATTTAAAACAAACTTACTAGTTTTAGGATAAAAAAAGTGTTAAAAATAATTAAAGAGAATTTTATTATTTAAAGTTTAAAGTGTAAAATAATTTTTTTTCGTTTTCATTAGCTAAACAAAACGCTAATAAAATTATTTTCTAGCGTTTATAATTTTTTGAACACATACTCACTTAAACGGAATAGGATCGTTATTTAATAGAATTATACACAACATAAAGGTAATTAAACGCGAAACGAGACAGTTTTAAGCAATCTTCAGTGACAGGCGAAGTGCTAATTAGTCAATTTTGATATGTTAATCAATTTTAATATTCACTGTATTCTGCTGTATTGTATCTACAATACTTTTCTGTGTAGTGCTTTCTTGATTATATATATATATATATATATATATATATATATATATATATATATATATAAAACGAACAGAGCGTTTTGCAACAGTCTAAAAATGTCCAAAGATGATACATAACGTATCTAATGCCATACTGTCAAAAGTAATAATTTCAGTTTTGAACTGAAATGGTGTCGGTTAGAAATTTCTAACACTTTAAAAGACACCTTGGATGCTGTGATATAAATAGATATAAATATGATTCAACCTATATCAGGGCAAAACCAAACTACAGACACGTGTTTCGCTCTTATTTTGAGCTCGTCAGTGTAGTACAGGCTATGTCTCTCAAGTCACTAATCAAGAGACATCCCTGCTATAAATTGAACGATATCTATAGATGTCAATTGCGAAACTGATAAACAGTCGCAAGTGGTTCCATCTTCACTCCAAAAATGGTACTTCAGTGGTAGCTTTGCATCTTGTATATAACCTTAGGCAAGGTAATATGATAAAACGAACAGAGCGTTTTGTGACAGTCTAAAAATGTCCAAAGATGATACATAACGTATCTAATGCCATACTGTCAAAAGTAATAATTTTAGTTTTGAACTGAAATGGTGTCGGTTAGAAATTTCTAACACTTTAAAAGACACCTTGGATGCTGCGATATAAATAGATATATATATATATATATATATATATATATATATATATATATATATATAGTGATATAATTTATTGGGTTTGCAGCAAAATAAAAGAACAAGTGTACTCTTTTAAATTCTTTACTCCGAGCTTTCGGCTGTGGTTACAGCCATCGTCAGGGAAGCTACAATACATTATAATTAAATATAATAATACTTAACATAATATAATTTACTTACAAATTTTTTGAGGTTTTTGTTAAAAAGATGATATTATATAAAAACATGGGAAATTAACAAATGTAAAAAATGTACGTAAATATAACACATATACTTTCAAATGATCAATTAACAATTTATTTTGAATTTAAGTTTGATATCAAAATTAAGAGATGTAAAATTAAAATTGACATTGACGCAATTGAAATACTTAAAAATTGATATATAGTATGTTAAGCAAAAGTAAGTGCATAAGTTAAATGTTTGTAATTATTGTAATTAATATGTTATTACAATTTATTATAAGTTTAACGAAACTAGTAACAACCAAAGATAGAAAAAAGCAAAGAATTTATACAATAAAATTTTAGATAAAAAAATTGTTTAAAAATTATATTATTAAATTTTGCTAATGTTATAACTTTAATTCTCAAAAGAATAACTTTAATTAAGAATTTAAACGGTTATCTATGGATAACAAATAAGCAAACATTTCATTTAAATGACGAATATCGGATCTATGGTTCATTGATTTAGAAAATTTATTAACAAACACCATTTCAAAAAATAGCCTTCTTGTCATATTGCTTTCGCGACAAAGAATACTGACATTGTCATAATTGATACGATGATCTTTTGTTATAACTTCCAGACGTCTTAAAGATCGCCTAACATCGCATAAATCTGACTGTAGATTACATCCAGAAAGGAGTGAAAGTATATGTGTTATATTTACGTACATTTTTTACATTTGTTAATTTCCCATGTTTTTATATAATATCATCTTTTTAACAAAAACCTCAAAAAATTTGTAAGTAAATTATATTATGTTAAGTATTATTATATTTAATTATAATGTATTGTAGCTTCCCTGACGATGGCTGTAACCACAGCCGAAAGCTCGGAGTAAAGAATCCGTGAAACACTACATCATAACATATATATATATATATATATATATATATATAAAGTAAAGCGGAAAGTAGTCACGGCTGACTAGTTAAAGAAGAATTTCAACAAAATTGAAAACAATCACAGGGAGTTCAGCCTATGGGGGGTTGTTTAAAGTAAACTCTGTTTTTTACAAAACCAAGCTTTCGAATTTTAATTAATTCTTTTTCAAGGCTACAAAATGAAAAAGTGAGGTTAACATGTTTACATTGTATAAAATATTACTTACAGTAAAGTTGAGTGTTGTTAAAATAATGAAAATCAAAGAACATGACTTTAAATATACACTAAATTATTGTGTATAAACAGTAGTTGTTAAATATTATTAATTAGACCAAAAAGACATTTGACATTGTCACTATTTACAATTGTTGACTACATAGGTGTGTTGTTACTAATCCAAATACTAATATAAATTCAAATTTCTCAGATGGATTTAAAAACTTTTAAATTTGGTAGTATTAAATTAACAATTTAATTTAATTTAATTACCTATGTATTGTTGTTTGAAAATTTAAGATCTTTATTTTTTAGATATTGAGGATGTCAGTACATTACAAGACAAACGGAGATGGAAAGGCTATGAGTAGTTGCCAGTTACTCATTTGTATTGCAATAGTGAATTACAAAAACAAGTATCTAACCTCTGCAGGAATCAACCTATCACATTAACTCCGCAGGGGATAGTTACTTGCTGCCTATTAGACAGGTGTAATTAAGACTTGTAATGTAATTGCAAGTTTCATTGTGTGTTTCTAATGAAATTCAAGATCTTACTTTTTGGGTATTAAGGATGTCAATGAATATTACAAGAAAAGGCGATATGAGGAAGGCTGTGGGTAGTTGCCAATTACCCACTTGTATACTCTAGTGAAATACAAAAACAATTATCTACACTCCGCAAATATTGACCTATCACATCGACTTTGCAGGGTATAACTACTTGCTGCCTACTAGACAGTTGTATTAGCCCTTGTAATGTAATTACTTAATTAAATTGTTAATTTATAATGAATTCATAGTAGTGTTTAGGTTATTGGTGTCATTGAAAGTGAGAAGATAACAATAAATGATATTTAGATCCTGGGTTTCACTTCTTTTATTGATAGTGTTTTCGGTCTGGTTAATATGAACCATCTCTAAAAACTTCCTCTTAGCTGTATTGCTTTCGATATGTAAAATTTTTGTTAAGTTGTAATTAAAATGGTGAAATTCGTCAATAACGTGTTCTGCTAGTGCACATTTTCTTTTTTTCAACCTAGCATCACTGCGATGTTGAGTTATCCGTTGTTTTAAATTTTGCATGGTTTGACCAATATATATCTTGTTGCAATTGTGACAGGGAATACTGTAAACGACGTTATTTAAATTCATTAACTCTTCCTTTTGTTTTAGTTTTGAGAAAAGGGAAAACATGGGTTTAGCTGTTTTTTGTGCAATCTTGATGTTGGGATGATTTTTAAAGGTTTTTATTATTTTAGTAGTAAGATTTCCTAGAAAAGGTACTGATCCATACGTGATTCTGTTCTCGTTATTTGGAAGTATATTATTAATTTGCGTTGTTGGTTGTCTGGACGGTGTGTTGAAAAGCAGTTTTTTTAGTAAGTATGATGGATAACTGTTATCAAGTAAGATGTGATATAATTTTTTTATGTTTTTCTGTATTAGAGACGAATGGCAGATGTTTTGGATGCGGGATTTCAACCCAAGGACAAGGTTTGTTTTCATTTTAAAGGGGTGGTAGGAGTTGAAATTCATATAACGCCCAGAATAGGTAGGTTTCACATACCAATCTAAGATGATGGTGTTGTCAACGCCTCTGATGACTTTGGAATCAAGAAAAGGCACTGATCGTCCTACCTCTTTTTCAACTGTGAAACTCAGATGCTGGTTATAGTTGTTAAACACATCCAGGATTTTATCTATACCTTGTTCTGGGACCGCACAGATAATATCGTCTACATACTTTTTTAGAAATGGAAGTGGAAAGGGTAAAGTGGGAATACAGAAATCTAACAGATCATCCATTATATACTGCGCGAAAATAGGCGACACTGTACTGCCCATAGGTGATCCAAAAATTTGTTGATAAATTTGATCATTAAATGCAAAGAAACAAGAATCGTTGATGAACTGCACCATTTCTAGGAATGCAGATAATGGGGTTTGACATTCAAGTTGTAAGCTATCCCAGTGTTTTGTTATGCTGTCTTTAACAAGTTGGATGGGAATATTACTATACAAAGATACAACATCAAGACTAATGAGTACATAACCCGGAGGAAGTTGGAAATTTTGTATGAAATTAGCAAAATGAAAGGAATCTTTTAAGAAGTATTCATTATTAGAATTGTATGCTCGGGTCATATATATATATACTGTAAAATACAAAAAATAAATGGGATGGTATAAAAAAGCTAAATACAATCACATGGTTAGTCTCTCTAGTCGAGGCAATAAAGCACTAAAATTAGCCTTACCTCCGAAATTTAAACAAGCCCACTTACTTTCCCAGAGGTGCCAATCACAGTTCTAATAGTCTGGTTTTTTTTCGGACCACTCACCCTGAGGAATATAATGTAACTGTTCTGTCTCTCCTAGGTAATTCTGATCATGCTGTAGTAGAAGTCAACTGTACAATCGAACCTCACCCATTCGAGGCACCACCCAAGAGAACTTTTTGGAACTTAAAAAAAGCAGATTGGGAAGGCCTTTGAGACTACTTCGCAACTTTTCCCTAGAACCCAGTCTGCTTTATCAACGAAGATCCATCGGCAGTTTGCAACAGTATAACTGAAATCATATTTAGGGTTAAGCGTGTGCACAGAGTCATTGCTACTCTAAATACCAACAAAGCAAGCCTCCTTGATGAAATACCTGCTTTACTCTTAAAAGCTTGTGCTGCTGAACTAACGCCAGTTTTCACTAAGCTATTTCATATGATACTGGTATTTTTCCAGAATCCTGGAAAACTGCTCGAGTACAACCAGTCCCCAAGAAAGGCTGTAAAACCCTGCTTTCTAACTACAGACTCATAGCTCTTCTATCTGAATTCTGGATCTTTGGGAATGTGAAGAAGTTGTTGGGACATAGGTCGGGACTATACAGTGGATGGTCTAACAATTCTATGTTTTGAAGCTCCAAAAACTCGATTAAGAATACAATGCGTGGGCAGCGATTCCAGTCGCCAGAAGAAGCCATCGATGCCTTTAAAACAGGGGTTTTGCAGGTGTCAACTAAAGATTGGAATAACTGTTTTACCAATTGGTTTGAACGTATGCGAAAGTGTATCAATCTTGAGGAACACATTTTGAAAAGCAATAAAGTACTTTAAGTCCATATATTTTTGCCTACTAAAAAGACAACCCTCGTTTTTTTTATTAGTTTCTGATAAAATTTTCTGTAAGCACGTAAAATAGAACAATAATTTGTTGGTCACTTTAACAGTTCATATGATATACGAGGTATTGCCAATAAATCTTCACCTAAAAATATGGACAGTCTATCCATTAATTTTTCCATATTTGTACCTTCTAAATTATCATAATAATTTGCATATATATAGAAAAAAATGCTTTTTTTTATTTCATATACAAAAAGTTTTAAAAATTTTGTTCCAAAAGTATATAAGGTGTTCTAAAAAAGTTGATTATAAAAATGTAGTTCATATATACCACGAGACCTTGATTTACAATTTAAACAATATCAACTTGTTTTCTGTATAAGTTTTATGCTAAAACTAATTTCGAAGGTTACTCTATTATTGAAATTTTCCATTACCAACGAACGACCCAGCTAGAGATTGCCAAAATAACGTCTAGTTAAGAATCGGATTTACAGTTGTAGAAAATTTATGAGTGAAGTGTTTGGAATATCATAAACGAAATAGAAAACCAAAATGGGTTATTTATGTTAATTCAAGTTCCTCTATGCAGCAATATAGACAGTGTGGAGTTATTTAGTTATCGAGGAAACATACGGGTATGAATTTTCTCGTAACTCGTACCAAAGACATTACCCCATTTTACGATTTGTCATAACAAGAAACTTAATTACAAATATATTTACATACACAATATTACGTTACTCAACCACCACTATTTATTTTGCTTCTGTTGTATCTATGTGGTGTAGAATATTTTAATCTGGGTTACGAAATGAGAAAATAGACTCCTTCAAAATTAAATAAATTACACAATATTGTTACATCAAAATCGGTTCAAACAATCGAAAGTTTTGAGATAAAAACATAAAAAATAAGGTCGAACTAAGAACGTCCTCCTTTTTTTAAGTCAGTTTAAAAGTTTAGTGTTTTATGAATTGTAAATTAGGACAATAAAGTGATGATATTGATGAAAACCATAATTTACCGTACAAAAACATTCTTTATATAAAACCCAATTCATAAGAAGTACATAATTTACAGCTTTGAAGCTTTGGGCTATTAGTTTTCGATTGGCACTAATAAGAAATGACATTAAGAGGAAAGTGAGAAAATCTGGCAGGACTGCGATCTCTTTTTATAGCCGATAGCGCCTTTAACGATTCGGTCAAAGATGCGTTTTTATTTATATCTTTATTCAAATCATGTCTTATAGGAAACCTACTCAATTCCTTCTTAAGGACATATGTTTCATTTATAGTAAATAAGTTCTACACTTTTTTTGCAACAAAACAATTTTTATTAGTGTTATTTGAATACCATCTCATTATAGTTAAGCTAGGTCGGTATATAAAGTTTTTATTAAATTTGGTATGTGGCTTTTGCGGTTATTAAAGACATTTGATAGAATTTTCCGCAGAGTCGTTATTGATTCGAATTAAATGTCAGACGAGCTAAGCTTGTACAATTGTTGCACTGTGGTCAGTGACGGTCACTGAACATTCCACCCTTTGTGCGAATCTAGATCTAATTACGAGATTATCTGTTTTCTTAAATTAAAAACTAACGAATTTTACATTTCACAGCTAGTTTATAATAGGCTTATAATTAGAAAGCGGGCAACTGGTAATTTAAACCCTTATTATTATAGTAGCAATTAAAGAACGAATGTTGTCACAGCTGTTTTGTTTTCAACGCCTTTTCAAAAAAAGTTTCTTGATTAGAATACACTGGAGAGTCATGGAGAACAAAACGAGGAGATACTTGGATAATGAACCGTCCAAGTAGCGGAAGAGTAAACGTAGATAGAAGGAATGGGAAAAAGAAATAGCCCTACAATAAAAAGTTATAATAACATTGTGTTTAACAACCAATCAGTTTATTTGAAATATGGCGATACCCAACTTTAAAGTTAGCGTTATAATTGGGTTAAAACCGAGTCGAAAACTCGAAAAGAGTTAAATGTATTTTTAAGAATGCATAATTTTATATTTAATATTTCTATATCAAATACAGTTTTATGTGCACAATATATTTTTTTTTTCATATAAACTAAAAGCTTTTCACAATTTGGAAACGTAGTAATAAATTCGCACCACCAAAAGTTGGTTAAATATAACTCGAATAAGGACAATGTTAACTTTTATTTTAGACAAACCTTTTTGACGGCTATAGTTTCTGTAATGGCTCTTTTCCGTGGTCGGAAGATGGCAATTCGCCATTAATTGGAGACTAGTCATGCCACTGGTCCGAGGACACAAGTGCAAAAAAGCTGTTAGGGTGCGAGAGAAGTGCCAAAATTATTTGAATCTAGCTATTTTTGCAGCGGCTGCCGCATATTGCACAGAGGGTTAACAGAGGCGTACAACCAATCAATTTATTAAAAATTTACATATTATTATAACATAGTTAATATTCTACAGTTTGTAGTTTATTTGGAAATCTCAATGTAGGGACCGGAAACAATGGAAGAAAATTACAACAGCAGCAAAAACACACAACAAATTATGAAGAAATTTAAACGAAGGCAGAGGAATAATCCACCTCAAAAAAAAGGCGTTAGCCATAATCTCAGAGATTGTAAGGCTGTGATGATGATGAATTAATTACGCAATACAATTATGAAAAAATAATTTTATAATTTCTAAAAATCGTTTTCTTATTTTATTTCCTGTAGCGCAATAAAAACCGTATTAACGTTTTGGCTTGTCTTTGGCATGAAAAGTTTTTTCAGTAAGCTGCACTGAATCCCTTTTGGAACTTCATCTATATTTCGGAATTTGGAAATATCACAGAGAGTTTCATATCCGATAAAAGCTCCTTCTTTTGCAATTCCCACAATCGCTTAATGCTCTGGCGCGCACAAGGTTACTTTGTTGTGTTTGGATAGTTGCTTAAGAGACTGTTTGCAGTTTCAAACTGTTCTGAACTGGAGCGTGGAAGACTCTAGACTCTAGAGCCTTTAAAGAAGGGTAGCTTTCGAAAGCAATAAGAGTTTTGGCTGAATTGAGAGGATTTTTAATGCACTCGTGAGCATAATAGTCGATTACTAATCGCTCCGCTTGGAATTCTTTTTCAGAACTATTGAGAGCCCACCATTAGGACCTGTAATTTTTGTCAGTTAAGCGATTTCGTCATCTTTATGGGTTGGGCTGCTCCCAAAGTTGCCTGTAAGATCACTGGGTGTTAGAGACCCAATTTTTTTTACCCTATAGTTAGTTTTCAGAGCAATCCTTCCAACATGTATATGCTAGGGAAGAAGTTGACTTGACTTTGCACATCAATGTAGACAGACCTAACAAAATTGTTGTCAAAGCTTGCAAATTCAATATAAACAAACGGTTTAATTACAACCTTTCTTGAAAAATTGAAAATTTATGAATTTAAATATTAGTCTGTGCGAATTCTCCCAGTTTTCAAACTTGTCAGAGCACAGAATGTGTTGATGACAATATTAAGACATACGCTCAATATTTAGAGGCAATGCGTGATGACTTTAAAAATAGATTTGAAGGTAATCTCACCATGATAATACCACCATGAAAAGGAAGTGGCGAGTGTGGGATTACAAGAAGTGCTACTTAAGTTTAACACCAATAATGAGCTGAAGATGAAATTTAAAAAAGGCTACAGGCAGAAAATACCTGAATAATAACCTGTGATATAAAAAATTACAAACAAACTCTTGATAGCCTTTTCCTCATACCTTATTAAAAAAAATAGTGTCGTTACAAATCTATTAACCAAGTATAGAAGCAGATTGATAGATATTTTTGGGTTGGCTGTTAGCCTATATCACTGCGACCTTTGCAGATCTATTGTGAACACCCATTATCTGTGGAATAGGATTAAAGCACCTTGTCCAGCTCTTCTCTCTTAATGAGACTTAATAGCCTTGACAGTGGCCACTCCGCATAACTTGGAGCAGCCGGTTTCTCCTCTCCCAGTACTAGATACCGCGTTCTTGCAAGGCCTTCACATTGGCATAGGACATGAAATGCAGTTTCCTCTTCCTCTTGGTAGTATCGACAAATGTCTTCATCTGCTAAGTTTAGCTGACTCATGTGTTTTCTGAGCCTACAATGTCCTGTCAAGAGAGTGACAATCATTCTGACATCATTTCGCCTTTGTGATAGCAGCTCTGCAGTAAACTTCGCCGAGTATCCCTTTATGAAGAGTTTGGCTTGTCGCTTGCCCGGTGATGTTTCCCACCATTCCTTGGCCTTTTCTAGCCTCCATTTCTCAATGGCTGCCTTTCTGAATGTATTAGCAACTCCGCCGAATGGTTCCGGGCCAATCATTGGAGTGTTAGCTCCCGCACGAGCCAATTCATCAGCCTTTTCATTGCCCCGAAACCCTGAGTGTCCTGGTATCCATGCCAGTGTCAGAGAATTTTGACTAGCGGCATGTGTCAGGGCCTCAACGCAGTCCCACACCAGCTGTGAGCTTATTTGTGCTAAGACTATCGCCTTTAGAGCTGCTTGGCTGTCCGAGTATATGACTACGGTTTTACCAGTTATACCCTGACTTACGATCTCCGTTGCACAGTGTTGTATGGCCGTTACTTCAGCCTGAAACACTGTGGCATACGCACCTAGACTTAGTTGGATTTTTATCCTGTGTCCTCTACTGTATATACCTGACACTGTGCCTTTCTCAGTCTTTGAGCCATCGGTATACCAAATTGACTCCCCTTGGATTGGGGGGCCATTGTTCCATTGTTCCAGATTGAATATTGTGGTTACTCCTGAAAAAACTAGTAGAAATGTGGCAAAAGAGGTTCATCGAACATTTGGAAAGTGGTCTACGAGAAAAAAAGTTTGGGAACCTCTATTCTAGTTCCCAAATTGCTGAATATCCGTGTAATTAAAGAAGTGTGAACTAGTTTCGAGGTACGCTATAAGGTATTTTTATCTGTCTGTATTTATTCCTTTATTATTTTACATGATATACCTGTATTATGTAAATTTTGCATACTGTATTTTTATCAGCTGGTGTTACTCTATAAATGTGTTTGTGTAAATAAGTTAAAATTATATTTTTATTTCTGCATTCACTGCAAGTTTATAATAAGCATGTGTAACTTCTCTGCACCACTGAGGCTTTCTATGGATATATCATCCCTATGCTCCTATCTGACGCTTATGTTATTATTGCCTTGCGCGCAATCTGTACAACGCGGGTGATATAACGCATTGTCCTGAAATTATCTCTTTCTTGGGAATACTGTTCTCACTTTTGATATCAGTGTCTGATGGCAGTTATATTTTGATATAAAACTCTATAGTACAATACAGGGTTTACAGAAAAAATCTAGCTTTTCTTATATTGTAATGAAACCAGAAAAACTTGGTATACAATACATGTACATGTAGGCCTCCAATCCTTTTATCATACTAATTTCATAAATTAATTAATGGTTTTGAATAAAATTCTGTATGGTAAAAATATGTTAATATGCTTATATTTTATATTCTTAACTTGTTCTGTGTGTCATAAATGTTTTCTGCTCGAGCAATATTTCCGTAAATTGTAAAAGATGTGAAATTAGACCACATGATTCCCAAACATATTTACAAAATACCATTCCAAGTAGATATACATTAACATAAAAAATGATACAATGTCAGAATTCAACTCAGGCTTTAGGGTTACGAAAAATAGGTCTAAAACTGGTAAGCTAAGGCTAAATGAAAAATGATGTTTATGCTAATTTATCTCATTTATAAAATCATTGCCTTAGGAGCCCGCATATTAGGCAATCATTACATTTGATCCAGTTTTCCGTTGATCGCTACACACCAAGCATCAGGACTTATGTTAATTTTGTTAATTCTTATTTATCTGTGGCCCTTTCTTAGAAGATTTACTGTCTATTTTACATCCCTTCTTAACCGAAGATGGTTTTCTTAACTTTCTTTGCTTCTCTTTCTTTTTATTGTAGTTTTATAAAGGCAGTAGTTACGATTACGGCTTTTCAAACAATTCTTTAACAGTTGGTTTTATTTGTTACTATTTTTGGTAAAGGTCTCTATGCCCTTGGCTCAAGAATCGCCTCTTCGTGAGCGAACCATGCACGCGTATCGCCTTACCGAGTAAGTAAAGAAAATATGAAAACCTTAGTTGCAGATTAATCAGCAGGGAATCTAAAACTGTCAAACATATACTGCGCGATAGCAGAGATTGGTTTGCAGGACACAGTAAATTTTTGAATATTTCAAAGTATATGGGACCCATTTTTTAGATTTGTGCAAATTAGTACAGAGAACCAGGATCCCTAAATAGGAACAGTGAGCTAATGGAAGACTTTTTATAAGCCTAATTAATCTAATTGGTATTCTAGAGAAAAAAATGTTTCACCACTTTCTAACTTTCCAAACACTTTCATAATAGTCCAAGATCCCGATATAGGACGACCTTCACCGAGCTGGTTAATGGACCAAACATATTTTTTATGTAATTTAATATATTAAAAAATATATTGCATATGAGTTGCCTATCGAATTTCAGTCAAGGATATTTTTAATTAATTTTTGAAAATTTTTTGTGCAACTGAGAGGTCCCTACCTACCGTCCCATGCGATAGAGGAGGACACAACATAACAGCGTTTGAATCCCGGCCTTTTAAAGAGAGAGAGGTTTCTGCTCTCTGGTCTTGAAAACAAGAAGGATAGCGATAGACGCGTATAGTATATATCAGTATATATCTGTAGATACATTAATTCTATAGAGCAAATTGCTTTAATTTATTTCAGTTAATATTTTTAAATAGAAAAAAAAGAAATAAAATTTGTAAGATAAGAATTATATATGTATTGCTATAACCTTCTTATTAACTAAAGATTTATATATACTTTAATGTAACAAAATATATACACATATATATTTAATTGATTGAAAAAAAATTAAAAACTAATCCTTTATTTTAATATGAAACTACTCCAAAATAATGCTCAGAATGTACGCGTCTATCGCTATCCTTCTTGTCTTCAAGAGCAGAGAGCAGAGAGCTCTCTCTCTTTAAAAGGCCGGGATACAAACGCTGTTATGTTGTGTCCTCTTCTATCGCATGGGACGGTAGGTAGGGATCTCTCAGTCGCACAAAAAATTTTTAAAAATTAATTAAAAATATCCTTGACCGAAATTCGATAGGCAACTCATATGCAATATATTTTTTGAGATATTAAATTATATAAAAAATATGTTTGGTCCATTAACCAGCTCGGTGAAGGTCGTCCTATATCGGAATCTTAGACTATAATAATAAGTATAAAAAGAAGTTTAAAAATCTGTATTGTTAAAACTTTGAATGGAATTTAGTCTAAGTATAGAGTTTTATAATATTTAATTCAATTCAATTCAATTCAATTTATTAACTCACATAAAATTACAATTGTACAAAGTGACACTTTTGAAGTAAAAATATAAAAGCTTAATTCTATAGAAACAATAGATAAGATAACTAAAAAATAATAACAATGTCTAATTCAATTTAGTGGTATGCCTGTGTCACACATTTCATGAAAAGGAAGACGACAAAGAAAACTTGTGTGTCTCTTCCTATTATTATTTTGAAAAAAAAAATTAATTAATGAAGCTGCATAAAACTTACAATTAATTCTCAAAAAAAAAAAAAAAAAAACGTGAAATCGTGACATACCAAATCCCTCCCCACAAAAAAAAAATTAAACGCGACCAACCCTCCCACGATGGAGACCGATGAACGCTAAGCGAAATTGCTGACATCCAAGCAACATTTTAAATCGGTACGATTTTGTATCACGAACAGCTTAAGTTTTCGTTTAAAAGTCCTTATATTTGTTGTGTTTCTTATATCTTGACTGACCATATTATACATTTTATTTCCAAAGAAATCTATAAACCGTTGACAACATCTCAACCTGTGTATAGGAATTTTTAACTTTTTTGCAGTCCTAGCCTGGGTGTTATAAGGGTGTTCTACTTTATCTTTTTGTTTGTTTTCATGAATAAAAATAATAGAGCAAAATGCATATAGAGTTCTATGTTCTAATTTCAAAAATTTCTGATTCTGCGAACAAGAGATCTGAAGGATAACATTTCTTTTTTTTTTCATTATGACTTTAAGAATATATTTTTGAGTTACTTCTAGCATGTTTAAGTGCTCATCATAAATATATTTGTACTAAATCCTCAAAAAAAATCATACCAGCTAAACGTTTATTTAACTTATACAATATTTTTCTTTAAATAAACTATCACATATTTCTTAATACATCAAGAAAAAATAATAAAACAGCCTTTTATTCGTTGTTTAAACCAATTCTATTTTTTAAAAAACCACTTGATGTTAAAAGTGAATGCAAACCTACAAAAAAAAAGTTTCAATGGGTAATTGAGTTATACACCATTGTAGATAGTTATTAAATTCATGCTATATTTCGGTATCATCGCATATTTAGTATTTTGCTTTCCGTAGCTAATTAAACTCGGAAAAAACAGCCGTAAACAACACAAAGGATCATTGAGTATCAACTGAGGATTACGAGGAGTATCTACCCGGAAAATGAAATTGTTATTCTGAGCTGTTTAAGTTTTCGTTCTCATAAAATCTTTTTTTGTTTCTCACTTCCGGGTTACGAGATAAATCGGTAATGATCCTTAAGGATGTGACGTGCTTTCTTGATTTTTAGATACCAATCGTGTACGAGAAAACGTGAATATTTTTTTATTAACTTTATTTAAAAACATATCACACACTACGTTGGCGTCATAAAAAAATAAATAAAAATTCGTATTGACCTAACACAACATATTGAAATG
This sequence comes from Altica lythri, assembly GCA_964028335.1. NCBI lineage: Eukaryota > Metazoa > Arthropoda > Insecta > Coleoptera > Chrysomelidae > Altica > Altica lythri. The sequence goes on along the minus strand of OZ034800.1, from coordinate 91,407,374 downwards.
CATCATACAGAATATATTTGGATAGTACTTTACGTATTTATGTTTAATTCTAGGTCATATCGATTTAATTCAATAGAAAAATGCCAGTTTGAAAAGTCTAAAAGACCACACCAAACTCATTCTACCGCTGTATTAAGAAAACGAAATAAACAACGCTACGTTTAAATTTTAATCCAAGTGTCGAATTTCCAGTTTCTCATTCTTATAGTACAGCTTCTATACCTCTTTGAATAATAATTTTTTAGCGTTCTTGTTCCAGTTGCAGGGGAAATTTTGCCATTTATTTGCATGAAGCCTTTATAAAAGGGGTTGTATAAAATATATATTAAACTTCCAAAGTTCTTGTCTAAACTCCTATTTAAGAAATTTTAACATATTAAAACAATAAAGGTATTACTGTAGGAAAACTGTTTTTAAATTTCATACTGTTTTTAGGATACGAGAAAATGAAAAAAAAAACTATAATCAGATAAAGCAACTGAAGTTTCAATAGCTATTTTTTATATTAACTATTTAAATTGTTGTGTCATTTTAATCATTTTTCAATAAAAAAAGGTCAAATATGGCAAAAAAAGCGAAATTTTTACCGCAAATATTGACAAATAGCGTCTATACACACGAACCACCAGTGTCCGACACCGGTGGCGACCACCGGTCGGGCGAGTCTTTACACATGAAGCCACTTGTGTCCGACACGGGTGGTTGCCACCGGAGGCGCATAAACCGGGTATACAACTAGAAAACAGAGGAATATATCAAACTAGTCATTTTACCTATATCAGTTTCCTTTCTCATTAAAATCTTCCACAAATTCTTTAATAACTCTTTCTCAAGCATTTTTTTAGCAATTTTATCGGTATAAGTAATCATCAAGTTTGTTTAACTACTTGATTGCAGTTTCCTGCTAATCAATTGTCATTTCAGTAAAACGTTTATCAAATAGATGTCAAAGATAATAATAGTATACCTAATACTATTATGACGTTTTACAGAGTCTTTGAAAATCAAAGAACATATAGACCGTTTACTAAGAACCAACAACTACTTCCCTGGCTATTTGCCATGACGGACATTGAACTACAGTTCAAAGTTAAACGGGGTTAGTATATCTGCAAGATAGAACTAACCATTTTAGTTTGCAATTAGTTATGGAGATGTCGCTATTATCGCACTTTTAACATTTTCTTTACTAAAGATAATGTATTGGTGTGATTTCAGACATATCTCCAATCTAGTTGCTCTTAGAGCTTCTGGATGGATATCTGCCTTGTACTGATGAGACGCAATACGTCGAAACCGGTCTACAAGTGATTTCCTATCGAATTGCAAACTAAAATGGTTAGTTCTATCTTGCAGATATACTAACCCCGTTTAACTTTGAACTGTAATTCAATGTCCGTCGTAGCATATAGCCAGGGAAGTAGTTGTTGGTTCTTAGTAAACGGTCTATATGTTCTTTAATTTTCAAAGACTCTGTAAAACGTCATAATAGTATTAGGTATACTATTATTATCTTTGACATCTATCAAGTTTGTTGTCCCAAATAATTGGTTCTCCTTCAATAGCAGTTACAAAATCCGCAGTATTGCATTCAAAATGTTTCTCCATAATAAACGATCAAACAATTTCAAGATTCAGAGACACAAAAAGTGGTTGGTGTGTACACCTCTATTAAAAACAATGTACTGCTAAAAATAAAATATAGGAAAGTGGCCCGGCTGGTGGCGAGAGTAGGACACTAGCGTAGCGGCAGTCGAGCAGCTAAAAGTGGTATGGTCCGCAATGTCGCTCGTCTGTAATCGTACATTTAAAACAATGCCTTGCTGTCGGTGGTCGCCACCGGTGTCGGACACTGGTGGTTCGTGTGTATAGACGCTTATAAGCAGTTTGTGTAAAAAATATGTAAAAACCAGCTTTTAGCGTATATATACACACGAACCACCAGTGTCCGACACCGGTGGCGACCACCGGTCGGGCGAGTCTTTACACATGAAACCACTTGTGTCCGACACCGGTGGTTGTCACCGGGGGCGCATCAGCCGGGTATACGAGGTTCTCCTTCAATAGCAGTTACAAAATCCTCAGTATTGCATTCAAAATGTTTCTCCATAATAAACGATCAAACAATTTCAAGATTTAGACACAAAAAGTGGTTGGTGTGTACACCTCTATTAAAAACAACGTACTGCTAAAAATAAAATATACAAAAGTGACACGGCCGGTGGCGAGGGTAGGACACTAGCGTAGCGGCAATCGAGCAGCTAAAAGTGGTGTGGTCCGCAAAGTGGCACGTCTGTAATCGTACATTTAAGACAATGCATTGCTATCGGTGGTCGCCACCTGTGTCGGACACTGGTGGTTCGTGTGTATAGACGCTTAAAACGGTTTTTGAAGTTATACTTCTATTCGTACACTCTGTAGAAAAAGATTGTGTAGAGTTAAATGGTAAAAATCATTACATATGTAATGGTGTGAGTAAGAGAGACACAGAAACACTTATAAGGTATATTGGTCGGTAAAAACAAAGATAAAATGTATACCACATGTTATTAGTCATAACTATAAGTCCTTTGAATACCGTTTAAACATTCAGTACATTGAAAAGGGATAGATATACAAAAAACAGTCTGAACTAATGTATGAATATCATTGTGACGGACCACATGATTATTTGACAGATTATTTTATAATTCTGTCACGTAAGTATACATATAAAGTTTAGCATTTTATATTAATAATAATAATATTCAGTAATGAGTATTGCATTGTAGTCTAAAATACCGTCACATGGTAGCAGTATATTTTGCTCCATGCTTTTAAGGTTGTTGGATACATAAACAGAGTTTTTACGAATAGTCAAGGAAATAAAGCACCAAAACCTCCAAATTTTGCAACGTAAGATCGATCGGAATGCGTTTTTTTGCATTGGATTCGTTAAAGTATCAGGAAATTTGTCGCTATAGTTTATAATGTAAAAATGGAAATTGCATTTCTGCATTCGAAAAGTACATTCCGAACAGACAATAGAGAAAACTTACAACTCGGTAAGTATTGCTGAAAATGGGTTCAATTTATATACTCGGGGTTTTTGGAGTCGCTGAACACTAATATCACGATTCCAAAAGTCTCCGTGGCACTTGGTGTCTAGGGTAAGTATTTACCTCTTCTCCTGGGGTTTTATGTAAATTCTGTACGAAATCAGTGCACACTTGGTACTCGGTGGTTTTTTTGAGTCGCTAAATACGATTATAATAATAGCCGATGGTGTTCGAAACACCTGGTGCTTAAGACGGACCTCGTCTCCAGGAATTTTATGCAAATTCGATACAAAAAGAGTGTGCACACGGTATTAGGAGGTTTTTGGAGTCGCTTACCACGAATATCATATAATGAGTTTGCTAAATCATTCGCATACAAATTTATGAATCTATGCGCGTGCATAGAAGTATAACTTCTGTAGGCAGTCCCACTGACTGCCACACTAGTTTTTTTTTGTAATTTTGAACGGTTTTCAATAAAAAAATGTTAAAAGTGGAAAAAAGCGAAATCAATACTTTTTACGCAAATGTCGACAAACGTTCTGTCATTTTTAACGTTTTTAATAAAAGATGTCAAGAATATCAAAAAAATGAATTTAACCCTTTTTAAGGCAAATATCGACAAATATGTGTTAAATTTGGCTTTTAAAACATTTTTTAACGTTTTTTGACATTTTTTCTTTTTTTAATAAAATTTCACAAATGCCAGAAAAAATCGAAATCAACATTTTTAACGCAAATATCGACAACTATATTATGTGAAAATATCAGATTTATAAAAATAACTATAATTTAAACTCAAAACACTTAAATCCTTATATATGGTTGCCTACATATAATACAGTAACCTGTAATATTATTTAGATTAGTATACTATTTATTGGATAGATGACGCTATTTGTTTAATAATAAATGAGACAAATATTTTCGTCTACCATATTGACTCCGCTGTCACTTTTGTCATTCTTTGCAGTTAAAGGAACCCGGAGTTGTACTGGTACAGCAATGCCATCAATAGTGACTTAAATCTTTTATGCAAGCTGTCACTGAATGTCAATAATTAATCTCTTGCCAACCTTATGTCAGCTGTCACTGAATGTCAATAATTAATCTCTTGTCAACCTTTTAATAATTGCCATTATTAGTTCATTAGTATTCAACCTCACATATAGTTTTCTCGAGGATCTTCTCCCCTCAAAAGTCATCATAAGCGGGTAATCAGATCATTTTGTGCTCATTTGCTGTGAGAACTGCTACGAAAGTTTTAGTGTCCTTCCAAATCAATCTCTCTCATCTTGATAAGACATCTTGGTTAAATAGGATTAAGTCTTTCCCCGCAGAAATGTGTGGCTCTATATGTCAAAAAAGGATATTCCCTTAATCCTTTTCCTTACATTAAAATCAATGATTCTGTTGTCCTGTGGCTTTTCCATTTTAAAAACTTAGGCACAGTTTTCGATGAACGCCTAACTTGGGCTCAACATATGGATTAAATCTCCAAGACAGGCAGACAAGACAAGAGGTTGAGGGGTAGATGAAAGAAAGTTTATAGGAGTATTGGATTTGAGGACCCTGTTGTAGGACTTATGTCCTTTTCAGGGATTGGATAGGAGTGTTTGGATGGTGTCAGTATCGGTCATCGGGTCTGCTATCAGAAACTTCTCCATTTGTAACAGGTTAGCTAGCTTCATCTGTTGTTATTGCATCTTCTTGTCATCCATGGAGATTTAATGTACCTAAATAGTCTTTTCCTTTTGGTGTGAGTGTGAGTGTTGTATGGAGGTGTAACCCATGTGGTGCAATGTGGGGTTGGGAGATTGACGGTGTGGCTCCGTCGTGGAGCAATTCCATTTGGCTAGGACAAAGGGGACCACAGAAACCTTCGCCAAGGTCCCATCTCCAAGAAATCATCCTTTTAATAATTGCCATTATTAGTTCATTAGTATTCAACCTCACATATAGTTTTCTCGAGGATCTTCTCCCCTCAAAAGTCAGCATAAGCAGGTAATCAGATCATTTTGTGCTCATTTGCTGTGAGAACTGCTACGAAAGTTTTATTGTCCTTCCAAATCAATCTCTCTCATCTTGATAAGACATCTTGGTTAAATAGGATTAAGTCTTTCCCCGCAGAAATGTGTGGCTCTATATTTCAAAAAAGGATATTCCCTTAATCCTTTTCCTTACATTAAAATCAATGATTCTGTTGTCCGGTGGCTTTCCCATTTTAAAAACTTAGGCACAGTTTTCGATGAACGCCTAACTTGGGCTCAACATATGGATTAAATCTCCAAGACAGGCAGACAAGACAAGACAAGAGGTTGATGGGTAGATGAAAGAAAGTTTATAGAAGTATTGGATTTGGGGACCCTGTTGTAGGACTTATGTCCTTTTCAGGGATTGGATAGGAGTGTTTGGATGGTGTCAGTATCGGTCATCGGGTCTGCTATCAGAAACTTCTCCATTTGTAGCAGGTTAGCTAGCTTCATCTGTTGTTATTGCATCTTCTTGTCATCCATGGAGCTTTAATGTACCTAAATAGTCTTTTCCTTTTGGTGTGAGTGTGAGTGTTGTATGGAGGTGTAACCCACGTGGTGCAATGTGGGGTTGGGAGATTGACGCTGTGGCTCCGTCGTGGAGCAATTCCATTTGGCTAGGACAAAGGGGACCACAGAAACCTTCGCCAAGGTCCCATCTCCAAGAAATCATCCTTTTAATAATTG